>CM050508.1:202861601-203256601 GCA_027563665.1 Antrozous pallidus
CGGTTACAGCCACAGATGATGGGAGGTACTAAGGAGAATGCTATCAGAGCGATGAGACAGTGATGGGGGGTGAGGGGAAGATGCCCAGATCTCCACTGATGACACAAATGGAGTACCAGGGTTTGGGAGACGGACAGCAAGAGACGAGCAAGAGGGACCCGCAGGACAGGGTGGGGAAGTCCTTCAATGTCATGCTAGGGAACTCGGCTGTATTCTCTAGGCCGTAGCTTCTCAGGCTGAGATCCATGGATCCCGCGAGGGGAGTTATTTTGGGTTGTCATTTAGATGATTATCTAAAAATCAGATGCACGTGCTGAGTCACCTGGAGCTGATGACTTCAAAGCCACGTTCCGCTGCAGGAGTCCGGGCTCCCCGGGGCCTTGGGACTGAGCAGGGCTTGACTGAATGGTCACCCTGGAGCAGGGAGGTGGCGGCCAGGGGAGGGGCATGATGGCTCATACCAAACGAAGGGCGGGATGGGCTCTGCAGGGACCCCGATAGGTACGCTGGCGGGAATGCGGGTCACCATAAGGCACCCAGTGTCGTGGGGGCAAGGAGCTCCAATGAGCCTGCCCCGTAGGAGGCCACATGCATGTTGTGAGCAATGTGGCGCCAGCAGAACAGCATCCCCATCCCATGATGTTAATGCTGTTCATCTGAATTTTATGGTTCTGTAGCTTCATTTTTATCTCATTTGTGACTTTTGTTTTGGTTTTATGGTTGTTCAAGGGGTCTGAGCATAAGGCGTCAATTATACCTAGTCTTATATTTGCACACATTTGAATAACAACACAATAAAAAATCATTCACGGCCAACTGGGGTTCAACGAGAATTTCTTTTTCCTCTTAAAGGGGGTCTGGCAGCATCTGACTGTCATCTCAGAAACGAAGCACAGGCAGACAGTGGTTGAAGGAGGTCCCAGATTGAGGCGGGAGGGGGAGGGAGGGGGGAGAAGGGAGTAGAGCTGGGGCTGCAGGTGGCTCTGGAGCCCCTCCCGCCTCCCAGACCAGGGGGAAACAATGCAGCATCCGGACGTGGCCGCAGCTGTCCAGCCAGCCCTCCAAGGGCCAGAGTAAATGATGCAATCACCCTGTTTCCAGAATCAGCAACAGCCCATGAGGCAACCTCCAGGGTCAGGTGATAGACAGAGCCCAGAGCCTGAGCTGAGCCCGGCCGGTGGGGGCAGGGAGTGCAGCCAAATGCCCTCCCAGCCTGTGGAAGGTGCTTCCCGCTAAGTGCTCCTCTCTGCTGGCTCTGCGGCCAGTACCCTTCATTCATTCAGCAAACGGCTGTCAACACCCCCTGGAACCAGCTCCAGGCAGGACTACCGTCACACCAAGGGCCGAAGGGCAGCCAATGCACCGGCCTTGAGAGCATGGGGAGGGCGGGGGGCGGGGGGCGGCACCAGGTCCAGGCCACAGGAATTTAAAAGGCTCCCTGAGGATGGGCCCCCTGAGCTCGGATGAGTAAAGGCAAGTAGACAAACCAAGCCTGAGGGATGGTCAGTACAGGGGAAGGAGGACCCGAGCAGGGCCAGGATGCCCTGACCTGGTCCCTGAGGGTGTAGGGGCAGGATTAGTGTCACCTGAGACCCTCCCTGGCTGTGCAGAGGGGCAAACTGAGGCACAGAGAGGAGGTGACACCTGCCTGCAGCACTCAGGGGGGCAGGCAATGCTCAGGCGAGGACTGGACAGCAGCTTCCTGACTCCAAGTCATTGCCTGTGCAGGCACATGTGTGCACACATGTGTGCGAGGGCATGTGGGGCTGGAGCGGGCAGGGCCGGGAGCACCGGTCCAGTGTGTGCAGGTGCGGCTGTGGGGTGTGCGTGTGCTCACAGAGTGTGGGGGTGTGGGGTTGTAAACCAGCAAGAGCTCTGGGCCCAGTGGCCCATGGGCCTGGGGGCCTCTGGAGGGGCCTCGGAGCCTGAGCAGGTGCCCCCCAGGGCGGCAGCTGGGCGGTACTCACTCTGAGCCTGGCCCGAGCCAGAGGCCTTCTTGGAGCCGGCGTGCTGGATGAGCACGTTGTCCTTGTCGTAGGCGCCGCCCTCCTGGCCCACCTCCACCACCTGCACCTGGGGCAGCGCTGTGTTCCACTTCACCACGTACTTGGGCCCCAGGGGCACCAGGCTGCTGATCTCCAGCTGGCCCCTACGGGGACAGAGAGACGGGGGCCTGGAGAGCCAGCAGCACCCCCGCCCCGGGCCAGCCCAGATGCCCCTTCTCAACACATCAGCTCAGCCAGGCACCTCGCCCAGTACAACACCTCAGGCCAAAACCAAGCCAGGCAGGGCAGGGAGCCGTCGCTGAGGCAAAGCACCAGGCACCCAGTCCCCAGCCCCAAATGCAGAATCAGGTGCTCCCCAAAGTCCCCCAAGCCCCTACCTGTGGTTGGCAGGCCTGAGGAAAGAGACAAGGAGGAGGGAAAGATGGTTACTGTTACCGAGTGGTTTCTACAGGGAATGAGACTGCTGAGGGCCGGCCAGGTGTGGGCAAAGGGGCCACACGGAGGGCCTGTCCCTGGGCCGGGCACTGGGCCTGGCACCTATTCCCACAAAAGCCCTGTAGGAAGCCTTTATTATTCTGGACAAGGACATTGATGCTCTGACAGGTCACATGACTCACCCCAAATCACCCAGACTTCCCCCCCTGAAAGTGGGCCACTTTCCCCCTCTCACTTTCACATCACGCTAGGTGGGCAGAGAGGGTTTTGGTTAGATGGTACCTAGGACATCAATGGGACTTAAAAATTAGAGTGCAGCCGAGACCAGTTTGGCTCAGTGGATAGAGCGTCGGACTGCGGACTGAAGGGTCCCGGGTTCGATTCCTATCAAGGGCATGTACATTGGCTGCGGGCACATCCCCAGTAGGGGGCGTGCAAGAGGCAGCTGGTCGATGTTTCTCTCTCATCGATGTTTCTGACTTTCTATCCCTCTCCCTTCCGCTCTGTAAAAAATCAATAAAATATATTTTTTTTTAAATTAGAGTGCAGGAGAATGGGCGTGCGGAGGGGAGTCAGCCCAGCCATAAGCTGGCTGCCGTTCTGCTCCGGGGCACAGGCTTCCTTGCCTGAGTGCCCTACTGTGGACTGGCACAAAGCAAGGGCTCAATAACTATCTGGTGGGTTAACAGTGCCCAAGTCCCCAAACAACCCTGCTTGCTCCCCTTCTAGGCATGGAATCTGCAACCATGGACAACCCCCAACTCTGCACCAGGACCCTGGCTAAGTCACGAGCAGGTGCACAGCTGAGCCTGGGTGTGAGCATGGCCAGGCTCCGTGGGCATCCTGACCCCACAGGTGTTCCAGGCAGGGGTGGGAGAGTCAGGCTGGGATTCCACCACAGTCACTGCTGTCCCTCGGGGGTCTGGGCCATTGTGGCCACACCGTTGTGTCCGGGTGTTTTTAAAGTGCGTTAGACACCGGAGCAGAGATTTTCCTTCACAAGTAGAGAGGAGCCGGTGGGGAGGTCCAGCTGCAGTTCCTCTGGTAAAAGGTCACCATCCCTACCGCCTACAAGGCCCTCATCCCTCATCCCCTTTCCCGCACTCTAATGTTTAAGTCCCACTGATGTCCCAGGTACCGTCTGACCAACACCCTCTCTGCCCACCTAGCATGATGGGAAAGTGAGATGGGACGCCAGTGGCCCACTTTGCGGGGGGATCAGTCTGGATGGTTGGGGGTGAGTCACCTGTCTGAGCAGCACTGTCCTCATCCAGAATAATAAAGGCTTCCTACAGGGCTGATGTGGGAACAGGTGACTGGAGGCCAGTGCCCGGCCCAGGATACAGGTGAGCGAACAGCTGCTGGACAGTGAACAGCAGTAGAGGGGACACGTGGGCCCAGAATGTGGGATCTTCACATTTTCAAGAAAAACAAATGTCTCCCCCATCGTTGGGTGAACGGCTTATGTGAACCGAACAAAAGATTCCTGGAGGCCTAATGCAAGCCATGGGCCACCGGTCTGCAGACTCCCGTCTAAGGACTCACCCTCACCCCGTCCAGGGCTCCAACCCCTCGGGGCACAGCCTGGCAGCCGGCTCTGGGCATTTCTACACCCCTGACCCAGGAGCAGCGCCCCAGGCCCCTGCAGAAGAAGATGCTCTGGGCGGTGGGGGGACAGGCCCAGGCTTGCGTGAGAAACACGGGGGCCCAGCGGCAGGAAGAGCCATGGGAACCAGAGCAGCTGGACACAGGAAGAATCTCATGAGTTTCAAAGCGGTCAGAACTCAGGAGGCTGTTCAGTGATCAGAACCGACCACCCTGTGCCATGGACAGCTGTCTCCCAAAGGCCGGGCTCCCCTGTGACCTCTCCAGGTGCTTCCTGGCTCCGGGACCAGGAAGGATAGGAGGGATAGGAGAGGAAGCCAGTGTATCAGAGACCTAAGCTGAGCTCCCTGGGACCCTGTCTCAGAGGGGCCAGCAGAGGGACCCTGTCAAAGAGGGGCCAGCCAAGGGACCCCATCACAGAGAGGTCAGCTGAGGGACCCCATGTCAGAGGGGCTGGCTGAGGGACCCCGTCGCAGAGGGACCAGCCGAGGGACTGGGACAGGACAGGAATAGGTCCCCAGGGGGGGCCATGGCCCAGCCGCTTACTTGAAGTTGATGTTGGCGCAGACCAGCATGTCGTTGAGCAGGAAGACCCTTCGCTCCTTGGACTTGATCAGCTGCCCGCGGTCCCCGTACACAGTCTCTGTCAGCGTCTCACAGAGGAGCAGCTGCCTCTGGCCCGAGGTCAACAGCTGGTGGAGGGGGACAGGCAAGGTCAACACCAACAAGCATGCAGGCTATTGCACAGACATCACCGGGCCAAAGACCCAGAACTCTCCGGCTAACAGGAGACCAAGGCTGCGAGAGGCAGAGAAGGCAGGGCCTCACCCTCCACCTCCAGGTGACAGCAGGCACTGGGGAGGGCCACAGGCTGGGTCCTCTGAACACCCACCCTGCCCGGCAGCCCACATCCCTCTCAGGTGAGTCAGCCATTGCGGCCCGGCCCTCTGGCAACCCCGCCCGACCAGCACCACAGGGACCCCGGCCCTGGCTCCCGGAGCACCAGCTGGGAAGCCATCCGGGGGATGTTTCACCTGCCCACACCTCAGCGTCAAGTGGGGCAACAAACTCCACCACTCGGGTCACCAAGGTAACGCACAGCAGACGAGGCTACGTAACTTCCCAAGCCCAGAGCGAGATGGAAATGTGCCCTTCATTCAAGTTACTATGAATTACAAGATGGTGACAGCAGCGCATTAAAGCCAGCGCGGGCCCCTCTGTGCCCCGGCCCTGGGGGGAACACCCACGGAGCTGATACTGCAAAGCCGGCAGCTGTCCCCGCTGCTGCTGTCTGTGACCGAGCTCTGGAAAGAGGGGTGGCCTCACGCAGACACCCCGGCCTGGAAGTCGGTCCCGTCCCTGCACCCTGACCTGTTGAAAGCCTTAGCCACTCTCGCCCCCTGGAAGGGCTCTCAATGGGGGCGGGGCAGGTCTGCTGGTCAACGAGGCGACCCTCTGAGGTGGTCAAGGACCTTCGAGCCCCAGCCTCTGTGCAGTCTGGACTCCAAGAACCCCCTCCAGCCCTGGGACCACCATCCCCCCCAGGGCTCCCCCGGGAAAACATCTTTTTACTAATAGGAATATTTGGGGGTGGGAGGGGTTTAGCAAAATTCATTCCCAAAACCCATGACTCCAAGGGCAACAGTTATCCTCCCATCCTCCCCACCCTCACTTGGGAAAGGGCAGAACCCCCCAAACCTCTCCGGGAAAGAATGCCTGTCAATCTCCAAAAAAAACCACGTGCCTCGTGTCAACAGAGAAGTCCAAACAGTAAGAAACCCCACTGTGCGCTGGCACTAAGCACTCTACTTCTCGTTTCATTTGCTCAGCAGTCCCGAGGCCGTGCCCATCCCCAGAGGAGGAAACGGAGACCCCAGAGGTGAAGAGACCTCTGAGACCCAGCTTGGATGGAGCCAGGCACAGGCGCCGTCCCTCCAGCTCATGGCCGGGCCATCAGAGTCAGGAGAGAACCCGCTGCTCCTAACACAAGAAGAAGATTCGAGGCTCCTTGGGTTCCCCCCATTCCTGCTAAGGCCAACCACCTCCCACTTCTACCAGTAAGCTGGCCCGGCTCCGGAGCAAGGGCTGGGACCCTGAGCACAGCGGGCCCATGGGAGACTGCCAAGTGTGCCGTGACCCAGAACTTGGAAGAGGAAAGTCCCCTGGGCCTCTGGCAACTACCCCCCTGCCCCTGGGGCAGATTGAACAAGAAAAAGAATCCCCAGATATTGCACAACTGCCCCCCCGGAGGGTCCCGAGCAGGCACATTATGAAATAGCCACACAGTTCCGTTTGGGGCCCACCCAGTTTCATTTCCGCTTTCCCCTGGGTGATGGAGCAGGGGAAAGGCACTGGCCTGGCTGAGATTGCCCAAGGGGGGGCCCTGGCAGGAGGAAGGCACGGGGTCCCCACACTCTTCACAGTATCCACACCTAGCAAGCACACCCCCTACGTGACAGGCGGAGAAACAGACTCAAGAGCCTGCAGTTCCTTGCCCAACACCAACAGGCTTTCCTGACCTCCAGCCAATGACCACCACTCCTTACTGCCCGGGTCCCCCTGGAGGACAGAGCAGAATAGAAGAGATGGCTCTTCCCAGAGTAACTGCTACAGCAAAGGGCTTCCTTTTCCCCGTAATCTCTTCCCAAGATGGCTGCACAGGTGCGTGAGCAAAGGCAAGAAAACCCTCCTGGTTACAGAAGAGGAGCTAAAGGAGAGGATAGAAGAAGATAGAAGAGGATAGAAGTGCAAAGACCAGTAAATACCAGCACGGCTGGGCTGAATGAAGTCTTCTTCTCCAGAGACATTCCAAAATAGAAGGCTTGGGCGTGACCACCCTGTTTCCCCGAAAATAAGACAGTGTCTTATATGAACTTCTGCTCCCAAAGATGCGCTAGATCTTATTTTCAGGGGGATGCCTTATATTACAGCGAGTAGGTCTAATTTTCGGGGGATGTCTTACTTTCGGGGAGACAGGGTAGCTAAGGGTGTCCTGCCTAGAGGCAGGAAGGGGGCAGGGGATGGCGCCCAGCCTTCATGCCCACCTTGATCAATCATGGATAGGGACATCCCCCCAGGAGGAGGCTCTGTCCTCTACCCCATCTTTGTCCCCATCTCTTTCCTCCTGGAACACATGAAGCATACCAGATGCCTGTGGAGCCAGCAGGGAACCTCACTGGGAAGACATGGGGAGGGGCTGAGTGGGAAGCCACGGCTCAGGTGACTGGTAGCATGTAGCAAGTTCCTTGCCCAACACCTACAGGTTTTCCAGCTCTTCCGATCCTTCAGGAAGACCCACAAGTCTGAATTTTATGGGTTAGCTCTCCATTTTCAAATGTTGGCAATTAATTCCTTTTTAATATATTTTATTCATTTTTTTTTACAGAGAGGAAGGCAGAGGATAGTTAGAAACATCGATGAGAGAAGAACATCAATCAGCTGCCTCCTGCACACCCTTCCCTGGGGATGTGCCTGCAACCAAGGTACATGGCCTTGACCGGAATCGAACCTGGGACCCCTAATGAGTTTGCCAACCACTGGGATAGGAGCTTAATAATAAGGAACAATAACAACCTGTAATTATTGGACTTGAGAGTCTTGGTCAGTGGTCGACAAACTCATTAGTCAACAGAGCAGCAAACCGTGGCTCGAGAGCCGCAGTTTGTCGACCACTGCACTAAGCCAAACTGGTGAAGGCTCCATTTCTTTTCTTTAACTACTGTGTGGGCCCAAAAACATATGTGCAGCCTGAATTTGGCCTGAGGTGGGAGAGTCTCAGGATGTATGACCCCTGCAGGTTGTCTCGTCCCAGCCTGGGTTCACAGGCTGTGGTAAAGGTTTAAAAAAAATGGCAACGTGGGTTAGAGAGCACTGTAGACGGTAAGGTTTCGGGCCGCATAGAAAGGGCTGTTTTTTCCTGACAACCCTTCCTGTACAAAACATTCCACCATGTGGCCGAACTCTCACTGGCCTTAGTCACGGGCCTTAGTTCTGCTTTCGGGCCCACAGAGCCCGAAGGCTCCCAGTTTTCCCCCAAAAGGAGCCGAGCACCCTCGCCTGACCCAGCACCGTCACTTCCCCAAAGAACGACCCACGTCCCGCCAGTGTGCCCGGGGGCGGGGCCGCCTCACCCTGACCACCTGGCCTCCTCCCACCTCGGCCGGTGACAGAAGGCGGAGCCCGGGGTACGCAGGCAGCCGAGGCCACATGCACTCGGACACGGAGGACTGGCGTCTGCCAACAGGTGGCTCTCGGAGGAGACTCTCCTCTGTCATCTGCAGTCCCCTCATGGCTTTGTATTTTTTATATGTTTGTGTTGATTTCAGAGAGGAAGGGGAGGGAGAGAGAGAGAAACATCAATGATGAGAATCATCGATCAGCTTCCTCCTGGATGGCCTCTCCTGGGGATGGAGCCCACAACTTGGGCATGTGCCCTGACCAGGAATCGAACCATGACCTCCTGACCCACACCAGTGGGGTGGGCTTTGTATTTTAAAAACAGGAGTCTCTACAGGCTTATTTGAAAGTTTTTCAAGATTTTTTTGGGGGGAGGGGGAGGAGGTGCTAGAATATTCCTAAGTTGCAACACCAAGACCTAGCATGAACTTTTCATCTTTCTTCTTCTTTAAAAAAAATAACACTGATAATGACAATAGCCACTTTGTATTAAGGACTCCGGGCCTGCTGTTTGCCGACTCCCTCATTTGCTCCTGGGGGTCAGGCCCCTTTGAAATTCTCCTTTCAGTGGGAGCAAGTGAGGTTCAGAGAGGTTGTGTGATTCCCTGAGGCCACACAGTGAACACCAGTAGCAAAATCAGGATTCAAACCCCAAACTCTTGACTCCAGAGCCCACTTGCTCAGTATTAGGTTATCATTTCCCATATCTTTACCGGCAATTACATGAATGAACAAAATGAGCTTTTATCCTCGAGTAACACGAATAGTAATAAGTGTGGGGGTCCAGTGAGACTAATCCTCTAGGTAAGATCTGTGGGCACAGAGAGAAGCCAGGAAGCCCCTCCCTCAGAGAACACTGCCACCTGGTGGTGGCCACCAGGCAGGAGGCAGAGAGGTGATCAAGGCTGCAGAACAGGTGAGAGGGCATGCACGCAGGTGCGGAGCCCCCGACACGCACCTTGTTGAGGCTGCTGCGGTCGCTGACGCTCTTGGTCAGCTGCTGGATCTCGGCCACCTGGTCAGCGAGCCGCTTCTGCTCATTGAGCTTCTCGGCCAGCGTCTCCAGCTCCGTGAGGGCCAGCTGCAGCGAGAGCCTGTCTGGGTGGCCTCGGGGGGTATTCTTCAGCATGTCCTGCCAGGGCCGAGAGAGCCAGGGCTGAGGACCCAACCCCACCCTAGCAGACCCTCCCCTGGCTGGGGTCAAAGCCTCAGCCTCCACACCCCTACGGAGACCATGGAGACCGGCTCTGAAAGGCTCAGCTTGCCGCCAGGACAGGTGGGACCTGGCATAGAGCATGGCCTCAAGAAACAGCGAATGAATGAAGAATAAGCATGTGGACCCATCCCTGATTCACCGAAGCTGACAGTCACTCCTGCAGCTGGCAGCTCTGAGGACAGAAAGGAGGATGCTGCCCGGACCTCAGCTGGCAGCCTCCTCCCAGCTGGGCCCAGGCTCACTCCTGACAGGGATGTCCCAAGGTCTCAGGCCCTGGGCATGGGGTGGGACAGGAACATGACGGGGGTTGGGGGTGGGCCCTATTGCTTCCTGCGAAGCCTGAAGTGGCCCAGGTCAGCTCATTCCCTGAGCATCTCCTCCCTGCCCAGAGCCCACAGGTCCTGGGTTCCACATGCCTTCCTTCCCTTCCAGAATCCTGGGCTCACCCACCACCAGCCACTCAGCATTCCACTCCAGGAGTGAAGTAGGAGGGGCCAGGCGGGAGGGGGCGTGGGAGAGGCCCCGCCCACAGTCCACAGCAGATGCGGGGACTGCAGATGACAGAGGAGAGCCCCCACCCGCCGGGCAGAGTCCCCGGTGGTACCTGAAGCAGCAGGATGAACTGTGGGAACCTCTGGATGGGCTTCACCATCAGCCCGTAGAGCGTGACGCGGTCGGGGCTGCACACCTGCCGCCGCTGTTGGGGACGAGGTGGAGTCATTCGGGACCCTCTGCAGCGAGGCCCCGCGCCCCCGGGGTACAGACGCCGCCCGGGATGGGCTCCTCTCCCCGGGCCCAGGACTCTGCTCAGCCTCGGGCCTGAGAGAAGAGCCAAGGGGGAGGGTCTCTGGTCCCGCGGCCAGGGCTCCCGGCCACCACGGGGTCCCCACCCAGCCCCTCAGCCTGGAGAAACTAGAGCGGTCAGGTTAAGGTCTCCGGAATAAAAGCATAACTGGAAAATTCAGCCATTTATTGCTGAGGTCATATCTCCACAAAAGCAGAGACAACCATTCCTTCCACTTAAACGAAAGCAGCCAGGCCAGGATGAGGGGTGGGTGTGGGGGGTCTTACTGTCCTCTCTCTTGCATCTGTTCCCACCACTCCATCCACACACCTGTCACTTAGACCCTGGCCCTCGTCCCAGGTAACCCAGGCTGCTGCCACAGCCTCTCCACTGGCCTCCACGCCCCTCTGCCCCGGCCCAAAACTCCACAGCAGCTCCCACTGCCTGAAAGGCACTGACCCGCAGTTCCAGGGCTGCCCACACTGGACGCAGCTGCCTCTGGCCTCCTCTCCCCGGACTCCCCAGCAACAGTGCTCCCGGGATCCAACCAGACGCGCTCACCTGACCCCATCCTCCTGCCTCTGACCTTTGCCCCCATCCTGCACCTGTAACACCCCTCCCCCATCTCCACCTGTTATAATCCAGCGTACCCCCAGGACCCATGTCAGATGCCCTCCTGGACCAGGGCATTGGGTTCCTCAGCGGAGGCCCGGCTCTTGGCTCACCTCCACGGGGCGGCAGGCTCCCTGCAGGTAGGGCCTCCATCTGACTCGCCTGACTGAGTACCCAAAGAAATCTGGGGGAGTCTGGCCACAGCTACATGAGGCCTTTGGTCCTTTTATTTCTAATCTCCCTCATGAACCCCAAGACACCCCTTTGAGAAATTCTCCTCGCCCTTTTACAAATAAGGAAGAGTTTGTGGTTCAATTCCTGGTCAGGGCACATGCCCAGGTTGTGGGCTCCATCCCTAATAGGGGAGGTGCAGGGGGTGCCCAGATCAATGAGTCTCTCTCTATCTTTCTCTCCTTCACCCTTCCTCTCTGAAATCAATAGGAATATTTTTTTAAATAAGAAAAGGGACACCCTGAGCTATATACCTGGAGACCCACCCTGTCCAGCCAGCCAGAGGTACAGCCCCCAGCACTGCTGGGTCTCCCCACAGCAGACTCACCATCATCTCACCCATCCCCAAGAGGTCACAGGTCTCCCCTTCTGCCTGCCAAAGCCAGGATCCCAAGAGGCTAACTATCACTCATCATCTCCCTCCTGTTGGGGGGCAGGAGGAACCCCTTTCTTCCCATGGGACTGTGGGAGCCCCAAAGGAAAGAGGTCCCCCCCACAAAGCAACATGCTACCTGAAGCTGGGTCAAAGTGCCCCCTCCTGAGAAGCCCTCCCGTCCCACCACTGCCAGTGCCCACTGAGGGGGTGCAGCCCACCGCCAGCACACCTTGAGGAACTCAAGGAAAGCAGGTTTGGTGAGACAGGCCTTCTTGATGATGGACATGGCGTTGGTGAAGTTGTTGACGTAGTCGCTGTACACGTCGAGCACCATGGACTTGGAGAACTGAAACAGGCGTGGGAGAGGCATGTGAGGGTCATGCCCTCCCCCCTCACTGCCACCTCAACCGCTCTGCCGACACCTGGAGGACCTCACCTAGTCTAAGGTCAGGACACCCGTCACCCCAGGGAGGGGAGGAGACCCCGAGGTCACAGGGAGGAAGAGGTGGGCCAAGGACAGCCTGATGCTCCTCCTGCCCTAGCACGGCAACTCCGCCCACAGGTAAAGGTGTGACACCCCCAGAAAATAACTCCCCCCTGGCGCTTCACCATTTGGGGTGCTGCTCCTGACTCCACACTCCTGGGACACACTGACCAGGTGTCGGATCTGCTGAGCACGCAGGTTTTCAATCCTTTTTCTTTTAGCTGAACCCACACATCTAAGACGGGTCACCCTCCTTAGCTCATGAGTCTCTCTGGGGCCAGGGATTTCTAACACACCCCACATGCCACAGAGGGGACCTGGGTCTGAGAGGGCCCTAGAGCTGCCAGACACGCAAAGCCGAGCAGAGACCAGGCCAGGTCTCCTGGAGCGTGACCCGGTGTGGGGGGCCAAGGCATGGTCTGTTTAAGCACCGCAAACGGTGCTTGGCAGGGGACCTTCAGACCCTGGTGGCTGCCCACGGCGGCCGGTCTCCTGGAGGTCCCCAGCACCACGCCCGCAGCCATCTCCAAGGCCACATTGGGCACTGGAAGGTGTCGTGCCTACCCCCGCATGGACCACAGGGCAGACTCCTGCCATCCTGTGACCCCGCTGACCCGGACAAGGGGAGCAGCAGAGGCAGGAGGCTGGCCCAAATGACCACACGGTCAGACAGGCTGTGGTTCTGCCTGGGTGGGTGGGCCAGGGAAAGACTCTGGGGACACCTACCGAAGCCACGAAGAGGTCCCCTATCTTCTCGGTGGCGTCCCACTCAGCCACGCGGGAGGACAGGGCGATCTGGAACATGGAGTGGCAGTGCAGGATCTCCTTCACGCGGAAGAACACCACCTGGCACTTGCGGAGGCTCAGCGCCTTGGGCTCCATCTCCACCAGCGGGTTGAGGTAATCCTGCGGGGCGAGCAGGCCAAGGCCAGTGAGAACTCGGGGGGTGGGGGGAGGCAGGCGTGAGCCTTCCTGTCGGGGGAGCAGGTATCCCTCCCGCCTCCCTTGCTTGTCTTCTAGAAGGATCTCCATGATGTAATCTACAGCAACATACCCCACACACACACAACTTCTGTGTTAAGCTGGGTTGGGAGGAGCCCCGGGGTGTCAGCTCCCAAGGCCAGGCTAGCCCTGTTCAGCTCTGCCCGGGCCTGAGCCAGTCTGTCTGATGGACAGAGGCGATGATGTCCTGGGGAGCCCCCGGACCCCCGCTTTGTCAGACACACGGAGTTTTCATCTCCACCTGCCTGAGGTCCGGGGACCGGGCTCCCCTGTGTGGCTCCCACCCCGACAATACCCTTCCCTGTTGGCCTCACTCTGAGAGCCTCCAACATCCCAGCAGATCCACCGCTTCAGGAATGCAAACGACAGACCAGGTGGATGCCCCTTGATCAAGTCACATGACCATCTAGCCATCCCTGGGCATCTGATGGCGACAGGGTGCCTCCTACTCCCCCACGTGGGAGCTCCAGGCCGGTGGGAAGGGGCTCCCAGAGAGGCAGGCAAGGAAGACACGGTCCCTTTCAGGCACGAAAAGGACCCCGGGCCCTGGACTCTCCAGAATAACCCTCATTGCACAGAACCCCAAGTTTGTTTCAGGAAACGCAGGCCTTCCGTGAACACCAAGGCATCGGGAATTCTCAATGTCTCCCCTTTGGAGTCCTGCTGTCCCCATGAAAGTTCTGGCCTTTGGCCCACTCCCCTTAAAACTGCCCACAGGCTCCAAGCACTTCCTGCCAGGTATCCCCTCTCCCAGGGGCCCCAGAGCCCTACCTGGAGGACCCGCTTCAAAGACTCCACGTAGCTGCCTTCGCTCTGCACGATGGAGCCCAGGATGTGCCTCCGGACCACCTGCTCGGGCGAGGGCTTGGTCAGCGCCTGCACCAACCATGGCACAGAGCAGCACCTACTGTGCGCAGAACCCAGGTGACGGGAAAGGAGCCCCAGTGCCCAGAGGAGCTGACAACCAAGAGAGCCATCTCCCCCGGGTACCAATGGGCCCGGAGGCCCAGCATTTCCTTCCAGGGCACTTGCCCACCCCAGAAGAACACCCACACTCCCCAGAGAAACACCCACACTCCCCAGAGAAACACTATGCTCCCCAGAGAAACACCGTGCTCCCCAGAGGAACACTGTGCTCCCCAGAGAAATACCCGCGCTCCCCAGAGAAACACTGTGCTCCCCAGAGAAACACTGTGATCCCCAGAGAAACACTGTGCTCCCCAAAGAAACACCCGCGCTCCCCAGAGAAACACTGTGCTCCCCAGAGAAACACCGTGCTCCCCAGAGAAACACTGTGCTCCCCAAAGAAACACCCGCGCTCCCCAGAGGAACACCGCGCTCCCCAGAGAAACACTGTGCTCCCCAGAGAAACACTGTGCTCTCCGGAGAAACACCCGCACTCCCCAGAGAAACACTGTGCTCCCCAAAGAAACACCCGCGCTCCCCAGAGAAACACTGTGCTCCCCAAAGAAACACCCGCGCTCCCCAGAGGAACACCGCGCTCCCCAGAGAAACACTGTGCTCCCCAGAGAAACACCCGCACTCCCCAAAGAAACACCCGCACTCCCCAGAGAAACACCCGCGCTCCCCAGAGAAACACTGTGCTCCCCAGAGAAACACTGTGCTCCCAGAGAAATACTGTGCTCCCCAGAGAAACACCCGCACTCCCCAGAGAAACACCCGCGCTCCCCAGAGAAACACCGTGCTCCCCAGAGAAACACTGTGCTCCCAGAGAAATACTGTGCTCCCCAGAGAAACACCCGCACTCCCCAGAGAAACACCCGCACTCCCCAGAGAAACACCCGCACTCCCCAGAGAAACACTGTGCTCCCAGAGAAATACTGTGCTCCCCAGAGAAACACCCGCACTCCCCAGAGAAACACCCGCACTCCCCAGAGAAACACCCGCACTCCCCAGAGAAATACTGTGCTCCCCAGAGAAACACCCGCACTCCCCAGAGAAACACTGTGCTCCCAGAGAAATACTGTGCTCCCCAGAGAAACACTGTGCTCCCAGAGAAACACTGTGCTCCCAGAGAAACACTGTGCTCCCAGAGAAATACTGTGCTCCCCAGAGAAACACCCGCACTCCCCTGAGAAATACTGTGCTCCCCAGAGAAACACCCGCACTCCCCAGAGAAACACCCGCGCTCCCCAGAGAAACACCGTGCTCCCCAGAGAAACACTGTGCTCCCAGAGAAATACTGTGCTCCCCAGAGAAACACCCGCACTCCCCAGAGAAACACCCGCACTCCCCAGAGAAACACCCGCACTCCCCAGAGAAACACTGTGCTCCCAGAGAAATACTGTGCTCCCCAGAGAAACACCCGCACTCCCCAGAGAAACACCCGCACTCCCCAGAGAAACACCCGCACTCCCCAGAGAAATACTGTGCTCCCCAGAGAAACACCCGCACTCCCCAGAGAAACACTGTGCTCCCAGAGAAATACTGTGCTCCCCAGAGAAACACTGTGCTCCCAGAGAAACACTGTGCTCCCAGAGAAACACTGTGCTCCCAGAGAAATACTGTGCTCCCCAGAGAAACACCCGCACTCCCCTGAGAAATACTGTGCTCCCCAGAGAAACACCCGCACTCCCCAGAGAAACACCCGCACTCCCCAGAGAAACACCCGCACTCCTCAGAGAAACACCCGCACTCCCCTGAGAAATACTGTGCTCCCCAGAGAAACACCCGCACTCCCCAGAGAAACACCCGCACTCCCCAGAGAAACACCCGCACTCCCCAGAGAAACACTGTGCTCCCCAGAGAAACACCCGCACTCCCCAGAGAAACACCCGCACTCCCCAGAGAAACACCCGCACTCCCCTGAGAAACACCCGCACTCCCCAGAGAAATACCCACGCTCCCCTGAGAAACACTGTGCTCCCCAGTCTGCAGAATGGGGCGGGGCCCTGGACGACCCCCAGGCATCCACGCTATGCCCAGAGCAGAGCTCTCAGCCTCATTGACACTTAAGACCAGGTGACGTGTGGACGCCCTGGGCACTGTAAGATGCTCAGCCACATCCCGGCCCTGACCCCTCGATTCCAGTAGCATCTCCCATGTGACAAGCAGACCTTGCCCAGTGTCCCCTGGGTCACAAAATCACCTTGGTCGAAAGCCACTGGCCTAGAGCAGTGGTCAGCAAACTGCGGCTCGCGAGCCACATGCAGATTGTGAGCCACGTGCAGTTTGCCGCTCTGTTGACTGATGAGTTTGCTGGCCACTGCCTTAGGGAAAGACACTTAAAAAACATTTTAATAATGTACTAATTCTTTAACCTGAAGTCGAAACTTCTGGGTAAGGGTAATGCCTTACGCAGTGGTCGGCAAACTCATTAGTCAACGGAGCGGCAAACCGGGACTCTCAAGCCGCCGTTTACCGACCACTGGCCTAGAGTAACTCATCTTGCCTGACCTAGGAATCCATGGGCTCCTGGGCAGAGAGACCAGCTGACACCAGGAAGGGAAGCCCTGGGCTACGTGGGGAAGCCTGGGGTCTTGCCGGCTCCCCCACTCGGACAGTGGCTCCCCGCATTGGGGCAGGGGAGCGGGTCACCATCCCAATGCGTCAGGGGCCAGAGTAACAGGAACAGAGGAAGCTGGCAGATGGCCTCCCGGGACGAGAGGTGCGGCCTCATCTCCCTGATTTTTAAGAGGCCGGACATCAGGCTTTTCTGCCCCCAAAAGGATGACAAGTCCCTCCACTGAGCTTGGTACCCTGAACACGTCTTGTTTAGCGTCCTCACACCAGAGAGAGGCAGGTCTCACGCTGGCCCGTGGCTGGGAAAACCCAGATTGGGGGGAACCGACGTGACAGCCCAGGTCCCCCAGCAAAGCCGCCGGCTCGGCGTGACGCTGGGAGAAAGACACGGCGACGAGCCGGCGAGGAGGGGAAGCCCGTGTGACTGAGAGCCCGGCCCGACGACAGGCGGACAGAGGGTGGGACGGGCACCTCGCTCCGTCCTCTCAGAGCCGGACCAGTTCAGTGTGTCTCGGCCCTTTTTCAACTTAGTCCCTTTCATCAAACAGCAGCTTCGTTTGGAACAGGTACGTCGGAGCCTCTCTGGTTGCTGTGGGCTTGAGAAGCAAGGCTCCAGAGGCAGGGGAGTGTGGGGGCGACCCACCGCCAGGGACCAGAGCGTGGGGCCCCCGGGGCCCAGTTTGGAAAGTCTGTGCAGCTGTTTGGGAAGAGAACCCAAGAGGCCCCATTTGGGGTTCAGGCAAGAGCCCCCAATCATCACTTCCCCTTCAAGATACAGATCTTGTGGCCCCAGGTAATAAGCTGGGACCCCAACTTTCCTTCCCCTGAAGACTCCCACTCACCCCTCCCCACCCTGCTCCTCCCACAGACCTGCTGAGGGCTCAGGCCGTCGGGCATGGGGCCCAGCTCCGGGGCTGGGGGCTTGATGTCTGTGACGCTGACCTCCAGGAGCCCCATGTCCTCATCCTCCGAGTCACCTGGAAAGTCAGACGGGCTGGTGACACAGCAAAGCTAGGACAACACGCCCTGCTCAGGCTCCAGGAGCTGGGAACCCCTGTGGCCCGGGGTCCTGGGGGCTGAGCGGCCCCTGGGGCCACACAGGGTCAGAGCCCAGTGGCCACATCCTCGGCCACACTCCCCTGCAAGAGCCCGTCCCTAAATAACCGGGAGCGAGGGCCGAAACAGCAGCATCCGCTCGCCGGAGCCCCTGTCCTGGCTCAGACCCGCCCGCTTCTGGCCCAGGGAGGCCCGGCCGCCTGGGAGCCCACGCTCGGCATTAAAAATAGTCTTCTCTGGACGCCCAAAAGGGAGTAGAAAGACCCCAAAGAAGGAGCGGTTTGGCTTTGTGTTTTCATCTTTCAAAAAAATATGCAAAGGGGGGAAAGTTCGGCTGGTTTCCTCAGGGCACCGTGGGCATGAGTGGGCGTGGGTCTCGGACAGAGGGCAGGGGAGCAGGCTCAGGCAGAGAGAAAGGGGAGGCTGGCGGGGGGCAAGGGCTGTGGACATGGGAGACGGGACCCTGGCCACTCCGGGCTCCGGCACCCAATGGCAGCGGCCGAGGCAGCAGGAAGTGGGCACCACGGGGAAGCTGGGAAGAAAAAAGTGACTCCCGGTGCCCAGGGAGCAGGGACACTCAGGTGGGCTCTTACCTGAGCAGGAGACGGAAGAGGAGGAGGAGGAGGGACAGCGAACGACAGCGTGGGGGTGGGGGCGGTGCAGGCCCTCCTCCCCGGCCCACATGGCACCCGGGCGATTGCTCCGCACCCAGCCCGGCCTCCAGCCCTGCGGCTTCCTCTTCCCCCATGCGGCACCGGGCAACATTCTTGGCCGGTGATTCGAGCCCAGCCACAGCTATTAATAACGCCTCTGGTGGGAGGGTCACTTTAGGAAGGGCGCTGGGCCGGGCGGGGAGGGCCTGGGGAGAGCCCGCTGGCTGCCCGGCTGGCCTGGGGGTGGGGAGAGTGACCAGGAACTGCTCCCAGCCAGTGCGCCTGTCCACCCTGCTCTTTCTCCAGGCCACTCTGCTGCGTGAGGGCCTGTCCCTTCCCCATCGGGGGCCGGGGCACCCTCACGGGTTTAGCGCTGCACCCAGCGCATGCGCTGCTGGGATTAACTGCAGGGTCACATGGCCAGGAGGCAGCGGAGCTGGGATCTGGACCCAGGACAGAGAGATTCGGTCCTGGCACCAAACACTCCACTTAGTGCCATCCCCACCCTCCACCCCCGACACACACTCACTGACAGTAACGCCTGCCACGCAGGAACTGGGGGCTGAGCCAGGCTCTTTCCATGCATCACCCTGGTCATCCTTACCACAGCCCCCGAGACAAATGCCATCTTAGCCCATTGCCCGGATGAGCAAACTGAGGCCCAGAGAGGGTGAAATAAAAGAGGGCGCAGAACCTCAGTGCTCCCTGGCCTACACAACTTGACCTGGCCCCTTCTCTCCCCGCACCCTCACTCCAGCCAGAGGAAGGAGCCTCCTCCATCGCTTCTGCTCCTGTGTGTCCACAGGCGAGTCACTGAACCACACTGCGCCCGCTGCCCGCTGCCCGCTGCCTCCTCTCTGGACGGGACGGGGCAGCCCTCTGCAGCTGTCCAGTGTTTATTAAGATTAAGTGAGGAGCTTAAAGCTCTTATGAGCGCCCGACAAGCAACGAATACTCGGTAAATGTGAACTATTATGAAAATCATGTCTGGGACATCTCCTACGCCCCGCCTCCCGGCCTTTGCACAGGCTCCCTTCTGCGCCTGGAGCACCCGTTCTGCTCCCCTTACCCCCCTGCTGACTGACCTGGTCTCCCTCTCACATCCCACGCCCGTGTTCCCCACCTCACACCATGGCACCCCACTATGCCGCCATGCTAGCCTGCCAGCTGTCTTGTCATTTCCTGTCTACAGGCCTGTCTCCCTCGCTGCACCAGCATCTCCTGGAGGAGACGCTGTTCAGTGCATCTTGGTGCCCCTGCACCCAGCACGGGGCGCGGCACTTAGTAGGTGTTCACTAAGTACTGGCTGGTGGAGAGATGGGTGGCTGACAAAGGAAGGAATGAACAACAGAACTCAAAGGCGAGGCCAGGTGAGCTAGACAGCACAGGAGGCCCGAGGCCAAGGGCAAGGGCAATGGCAGGGAGGCTAAAGGGAGAGGCCCCACCTCCCCTGGAAGAGAAGGCCACGCCTCCGAGAGAAATAGGAAATAGGCTGGGACAGTGACCTGACACTTGGGGTTCAGTCTCCAAGACCCACCGCCAGAGGAGCCCAGACACCAGTGACCTCACCCACCAGTCCTGCTGCCCCAGGGCTGGGCACCAACCCTCCCCAGGCCGGCCAGGGCCTCACCGAGGACATCTTTCCTGTGCAGGAAGGACACTTTGCGCAGGACGGCGATCCTCGTCTTCTCCAGCCCGTCCTTGGTCCCGCTCCTGGCGGCCTTCATGAACTGGGTCATCTGGGCAAAGGCAGAGATGCTCATCAGAGAAGAAGAGAGAGGCCCTGGGCCACCGGCCACCAAGGGCCACCAGCTCCTCCCAGGCCTCCAGGCCAGGACGACAAACATCAAGACCCCGGGGCCCGTCCCCTCCCAGGGAGGTGAGGTGGCAGCAGAGGCCAAGAGGGACACTGGGACAGGGCGCCCTGAGACCGCTTGAGACCTCCTGGGACAGGATGAGAAGGAGGATCTCCCTAGGGGAACCCTCTTTATGGGCAAGGGGAGGGCCTAACTTGATTTTTCCCCTTTGGGACTAATTATGCTGCACCTACTCCCATCAAATTGAGGGGAGGTTATGCGTGGGGGAAGGCTCGAGGCCTGAGGTCTTAGCCTGGCTCCAAGTCCCCGCTCAACCACACGCAGCAACGTGACTCTGGACGCGCCTTAACCTCAGTGAGCCTCAGTCTCTCGCTGAGACTCACCAGGGCCGTGAGGACCAGGCGGACAGGTCTGGGGAAGCACGCTGGACAGAAAAGCAAGCTGCACGATATCGGGGTTACTTAAGGGGGCCACCCAAAGGAGGTGAGTACACACCTCCATCCCATCTGCAGAACCCGAGGGAGGAACCCGTCCCGTGCCCCCCAACAGCCAAGTTTCTTACTGAGCCACTGTCCAGGAGAGGGGAGAAGGCTGAAGTTGCCACAGGGAAGGGCGCAGCTTCCCCTCGGCAGGGAGGGCCTGGGACAACAGCGTAGCAAGCTAAGCAGAACGCGGGCACAGGAGGAGGCGTGCCCAGGAGGGGAAGCGGGCACCCTGGGCGCTGGGGGAGCCCTGGCCTGCAAACAGAGCTGCTGCCCCCTAACTCATTCTTTTGTCCCTCTGCACCCAGCCCAGCCCTGGCACCTTCCCGGACACACAGCCAGCGCCACCGAGAGAAGCTTCTACAGGGATGGACATGCTTCCTCTCTGTGCTGCCAGCGCGGCAGCCACTGGCCCCACGTAACTTTCTGACATTGGAAACGTGGCTGATACGACTGAGGACCCAAACTCTATTTCATTTTCATTCATTTGAATTTAAATAACCCCACAGCTAGCATCATGGACAGAGCCTGCCTAGGACACCCTCTCCTTCCTGAAGTCTCTGCTGCAGCTGGGGAGCACGCAAGGGGCGAGGGGGCCTGGTCTCTGCTCTTCCGACTTCCTTCCTCCTAACACCCCCTGGGGCCCCAGCAGAAGGGGAAGGGGCTGGCGCTCCGTGGGGGTCTGGGAGAGGAAGGCTTGCTGTAAACCAGTGGGGGCTGAGGCTGGGGGCAGGGTGGCGCTTTTCAGGAACAAAACCAGCTTTCTAGAAACAACCAGCAGAGGGTGGGAAGGAAGGTCCCAGCCCCTCCTCGCCTCCATAGGGACAATGCGAGGGTAGCGGTGCCTGGCCTTTTGGGTGGGGAGGGTCATAAACGCCTGTGAGAACTAACAGGAGGGACAGATGTCAACCCCAAACTGCACGAAGATGCTCATCCTCTTCTGAGGGAGACACACACACACCACACACACACACACACACACACACACACACACACACACACACACACACCAGAAGGGAAACCTCTGTCCTGGAGCCCAGTTCCCGGCCTGGCAGAGCGCCATCTGCAGGGCTGTCTGAGGAACTCCCCACGTGATCTTTGAGGGAGCCACCTGCAGCCTCTGTTGGCATATTCCTGGGCAGTAAAAGAGCAGGTGAGCTCCCCAGAGGTGTCCCTGAGTCAGCCTGCCACTCCCACCCTCATGGTGGAGAGAACACGCCAGGAAAGGCGCTGGTCTGGGCATCTTGTCCTCCATGTGCTCCCGGCTCCTCTCTGGCCTCGGCTTCCCAAGAAGTTCAACCTGCCCGACCCCAGGTACTTGTGCCAGGCCTCTCGGGGCATCAGTAAAAGGGCCTGCACCCATAGAGTGCCTCCTCTCCTCTCCCTGGGGAGGCCTCAGCGTTTGATGGGTCAGTCCCACTCACTGGCTGGAGAGTGCAGGCTTTGACCCGCACGAACCCAGGTGTGAGGCCCAGCTCTACTGCTGACACCGGTGAGACCCTCAGTGTCCTCACTAACACAAAATGACAGCAGGGACACGCCTGCCTGCAGGGGGCCCTGGGGACAGAACCGGCAGGCACACAGTCATACCGCCACCATCCACTGAGCTCCCGGCTGTGCTGAGTGCAGCACCAAGCACCTAACACACCTGAGCTCATCCTTATATCTGCCCCAGGGGCTGCTACTGCTAATGCCCCCATTTCTCAGGCAAGGAAACCGAGGTCAGAGAGGTCAAGAGACCTGCCCGGGATCACACAGAGAGAAAGTGGTGGGGGGGATTCAAACCCAGGCCTTTGGGCCTTCCAAGCCCACAGCACATGGGAGTTGCTCAGTGAATGGAAGCTACTGCTGTCAGCAGCATCATTACCCAGCGGTCTGAGTCCCATCTGAGAAGCAGGTACCCCAAATCTCTCTGAACAGGACCGGGAGGATGTCTGTGTAACCCACCACCCCACCATGGTTATTAAATACGCAGACTGCAGGGCCTTGGTCCAGACCTGCAGACTCGGAGTCTTCGAGGGGCAGAGCTCAGAAATCTGCATGTTTCAAAGCTCCACGGTGATTCCGAAGACCCTAGGTTTAAAAACCCACCCAGGAATTCCTATAGACCAGTAAGGCTTCACTTCAGGCGGGGAGCAAATGAGAGGTCAGAGCATGGAAAGAAACAGGCCTGCTGAGGCTGACCAGCTCCTGTGCAGGTGCGCCCCACGCCAGTTCCGGTCTCGGGGGCAGCCCAGGGCTCCACCCACCCTCTGCGGCCCAGGACTTGGGAGGGACAGACAAACAATACCTTACAATCGTACTTGTGCTTCAGCTCCTGCATGTCTCTCCCCCCAACTCTTAAAGCCAAGATGTCTCTCTTAGTCCTGGAGTATCTCTCCTTTAGCCTAGTCAGGTCTGGAGAAAGCTGGAGCCCCCAAGCGGCCAGGCAGAAGGAGAGCAGGTGAGAGGAGCAGGCAGGACAGGGAGGAGACAAAACAGGGACAACAGAGGAAAAAGGAGACTCAGGTAAGGTGGCGGATGGACAACTCGGAGCAGGTGGGATTTGGGGGCTGGGCTTGACCAGGGCCCAGGCAGCAGTCCATCCAGCCTCCTGCCTGAACTGGCTTCAGCATCGTCCTACCCCGCAACATGTCAGGAGACATGCCATGCCAGGGCCGGTCTCTGCAGCAGGGAACCCCACTGCTGGGGAAGAGAGGTGGCAGGGGAGAAGCCCAGGCACCTCTCAGGGAAGGGGAGCAATGCTGGGAGAACAAGGACTGTGTCTTTGACATCTCCCCATCCCAGGGGGCTTGTGACATGAGGTTCTTGGCAACTTTGTGAGATGGACAGATGGCAGGTAGATGGATGGACAGAACAGGTGGGCAAGGGGATATGTGGATGAGTGGGAAGATGCAGAGAAAGATGGGTGAATGAACGGAGGGATGGTTGGACAGATGGATGCAAAACAGACAGATAGATGGGTAGATGGACAGGCTCATGGATTGATGGATGGATGGACAGACGAATGGATGGATGGAAATAAATGGATAGGTGAGCAAATGGATAAATTTAGTTAGGTGACTATCATCCATAGCAGGGAAAATGGATGGAGGGATGAATAGACAGTAAGATGAATGGAAAAATAAAGGGATGAATGGACTGGTGGATGATAGACAGTGCTGTGCTGATAAACATGAACAACCAGTTCTCCAAGCAAAAGAGCTCTGCTTTGCAGCATTTCCATGGTGCAAATGCTCCCATCTAACCCATTTCAAGTTACCAACCTGACTCACTGAATGTAACCTTGGAAAGAGACACACACAATGGTTCTTGTGCGCAAGGCCAAGCTGGCTCTAGCACACTACTGGAGGAAGGGGTGGATAAGTAGAGAGAGAAGAAGAGAAGGAGGGAGGGAGGAAAGAAAGGAGAGAGGGAGGGAAAGAGGGAGAGAGAGAGAGAGAGAAGGAGGAAGAGAGAGAGGGAGGGAAGGAGAGAGAGGGAAGGAGGGAGAGAGGGAGGGAGGAAGGGAGGGAGCGAGAGAGGGAGGGAGGGAGGGGGAATGAATGTAAGGATGGATGGGTGACTGCTTACATACTCTCTGGGAAGACGGATGGATGGACAGATGATCAGATAGACATTCAAATGCATGACATGTATAAGCAAGGGTGATATTTGGTCAAGAACACAGGAGGCCAAGAGAGTGTCCTTTAGAGCAGCAGACATGCAGGGAGATCAAGAGTCTGAGCTCTGGACCTGCACTCAAATCACCAGCCCCGCTTACTCGCTAGACGTTCTCCCCACCTGAGTTCCAGCTTCCCCACAGGCAAAGCGGCCATGATAATAACCACGTCATAGAGTGGCTGAGGAGATGACATAGATGATACATTTCCTATATCGAGATTACATAGATGATACATTTAATATATCAAAACGTGGAAGTGATCATCACACTCTCTTATTCGAATAAGTGCTCACCATCTGTTGAATAGCTGGATGGGTAGATGGAAGGATGGACAGATGGATAGATGGATGAATGGATGAAGTATTTTCTGTCAAATGGTACGTGATGAGTGTGGCTCTACCCCTCACTGGCTGTGTGACCCTGACCACACCATCTAACCTCTCTGAGCTTCGGTCACTTAGGTTCTCTGGTGAACAAAATGAGACTCTGAATGCCCGTAATACCAACCACTCTAGGTGATAGGAAAACTAAATGAAGCTGCCTGGTAAACTGTACCACACCAGGCAAAGGTTCACGATTGTTATACAAAGAAGTAACCGGACAGGGGTCCTTCTGTGCGTTACTCAGTCTCCCAGAAACCAGGGAGCTTGGAGTATGTACTGAGTTCTGTTCCATCCGAAATAAGATTGACACAATAAAACCATCAGCCCCCGGGGCCTGACGCCCTGGGTCAGAAGACCCAGGGTCAGAAGTCTCCTGCAGCACTGGCCAGATCCGCGCAGGGGAGCGAACAAGGCTGAGGTCAGAGCTGGCTTTTCTGCCCCGTCCCCTCACACCCTGGATCACAGTGACCTTGACTATGAAGAGGTCACAATCAGGGAGTGAAGAAGTTGAAGCAGCCCACTCCACAGCTGGAAAAAAATTAACAGCTGCCACCGGCCGGAGGCAGCCAGCAGGTGCAATGACCGAACGAGGACTCGGCTCCTGCTTACACCGGGTCGGCTGCTTCCACAGAGGTCCCTCTGCACACCCCTCGGTCACTTCCTTTGGCAGACGTCCACCCGTCAAGAGCGGCCTCTCGAGACACAAGGAGGGGGAAGTCCACTCCTTCCCTGGCAGCAGGGCAGGGTGCCAGGCCCCTCTGGTCTCTAAGGACAGGACACAACCCCTCCCCAGATCTCTGCTGCCCAGTGCCCCGCAGCCACACAACATGGCCAGGCAGCGGTGGCCCCGAAGCATCAGCCACTGCAGCGCCAGGCACGGGAGCAGGTGCGTCTGAGAAGCTCCAGAGGGCAGAGCACCGCAGGCAGGGTCAGGGGGTCCCTGGCAGAGGTGGGTGCTGAAGGAAGGGCCCCTCATCACCCCCTGTCCTGGGAGCCTGCTGTTCAGGCAGGGAAGGGTGTTGGCTTCACCTCCAGAAAAAGGCCCCTGGTTAGAAATTCCAAGAACATTGTCTGCTGAGGAAGAGTCCAAAGCCCCAGCCTCAGGGTAGGAGGGACCTGAGCTCCTGGCAGCAGTCAGAGAGCCCACCCCGGGGGCCAGGCCCTAGGGAGGGCTGCCGGCCCAGCACTCTCAGAATGCCCCCTGGCCCCTGGCATCCCCTGGGGGCAGAGCGCGGGTTAAATGGCAGATTGTCCTGCCACACCCAAACCCTGAGCAGGTGAGGCCCTGGCATCTGTGAATTCAACCAGCTGCCACGTGACCCTGATGCCCATGCAGGTCTGAAGGCCACCACCAGAGAGCCTCACTCCGCATCCCCATGCCTCCTGCCCTCTGAGAGGTGCCTACGGTACCCTCCCAGGCCCCAGCAGGAAGACAGGGGCTGGGGGCATGGCTGTGGGGATGAGGAGGGGCAGCCAGAGGCTGAGAACAAGGGCTGGCCTAGGCATCAAGGCCACTTGCTCCCACGACCAGGAGCCGCTGAGATGTGCCCATCCCGCCCCCCTGCAGAGGCTGCCCGGGGACATGGTGGCTTCATAACAGAAGCCCCCTCTCTCTCTTAAATGGCGCACGCTGCCCCTTCTGAGGACAGAAGCAGTAACGGCCTGTTTCTGGCTTTTGCCGGGCCACCCCTTTAGCCTAAGCCACCTTTCCATCTCCTCTGGCTGCTGCAGCCCAGCTCCCAGCTCCTCTCCCCTGGGCCCCCCCTGGCCCACCCCACCAGATCCCACCATGTCAGGCAGGTACCACAGGTACAAGGGCTCACGGTTACAGAAAGGCATTTTGTCTTCATTCTAAACAAATTATCTCATATTCCGTATCTCCTAGACCCGTGGTCGATAAACTGCGGCTCGCAAGCCACATGTGGCTCTTTGGCCCCTTGAGTGTGGCTCTTCCACAAAATACCACAGCCTGGGCGAGTCTATTTTGAAAAAGTGGCGTTAGAAGAAGTTTAAGTTTAAAAAATTTTGCTCTCAAAAGAAATTCCAATCGTTGTCCTGCTGCTATTTGGCTCTGCTGACTAATGAGTTTGCCGACCACTGGCCTAGACCACAAAGGTTCCGAGAGCCTGGGTGAGTTTTCCTGTTCCCGTGTACCCCAGCCCACACCCTAAGATGTGGCCTAAGCACACAGTAGGTGTCATGGATGCCGAACTGTTTTGCTAGCAGCATGTCAAGGCCACTTTCCATAGCCCAGCCACAAGACCAGGCGAGACCTGCTCACTCCCAGGCTTCCTGAGGACTTGGGGGAGCCTTCTTGTCTAAGGGGATCCCCACACTTAGAAAGAAGCAGGAGGCACCAGAAAAGACTTGGAGGCCTCCACAATCCCAGCCCAGGTCAGGGGGCCCCCTGCCTTGTCCCTGCCCCGTCTCCAGGCTGCACGTGCCTGCCTGTTTGTGTCTTTTCCGAAGGAGCCTGAGAGGCACCCGGTCACCCCCAGTCAGTCAGTAAGGAGCTGCTCCCACTAAATCCCAGGTCTCAGCAAGGCCTGAGTCTGCCTTCTGGGGGTGTCTATAGAATGAATGGGAGCAGCGAGACTGTCGCAGGAGAGGAGGGGCTGGGCAAGCCACCCTCCTCTCAGCCTCCGGCTCCCTCCCTGAGATCAGCTGGATGCGCCCCAATCCAGGCAGAATACCAGAAGGAACCAATGCATGGATGGTGCTTTGAAAGAGCGGGAAGGAGACTCTCAGGCAGCTCTGTCTTGGCCACAGCCTCCCCCTTCCCTCCGTGGCTTGCTCCCCTCCCCCAGGCAGAACACTGGGTGGGCCTGATTGGTCCGAGGACACAGCCTCGCGCAGGGCAGGGAGAGCACAATGGTTTGCTCCAAGTGCGCACTCTAGCCAGCTGGTTAGGCTGCCTGGAGCACTGCGCTGGGGGTTCTGAAGCCAGATCTGAGCCCAGAAGCATCATGGTCAATGCCAGGATCTGCCAGACGAGGGGCGGGAGAGCACCTGTGCCAGGGTTGAGCCACGCCCAACCCCGGTTCAGGGCTCTCCACCACAAACAGCAAGGCCCGCAGGTCAGCTTCTGTCTCAGGGCACCTGGGCCACTCCCCCCTCACACATGCCTGGGAATCACTGTTTAGCTGTGAGTGTCAGGCCTGCCTCTCCACCCGCATCGTCCCCGCCTAAAGGGGGTCCCAGAGAAGCCCCGGCCTGCTCACCTTGGGCTGGAAGGACACCCAGTGCTTGGCAGGCTCTGCCTCCGGCTTGGCCTCCTCCCCGGAGTCCTCGCTGTAGCTCTCAAACTCGCTGGAGCTCCAGCCTAGGTCCTCGGCCTCCCTGGGCACCCCGTCCCGGCGCACATCCTCATACAGCAGGTTCGTCTCCGCTCCTGCTGGCCAAGGGACAGGCTGGTGAGCGGAGGCCCAAGGCCAAGCGCACCAGACCCCATTTCTGAGCCCAGGTGCATGGGTGAGGGTGGGTGGGGGTGCATGTCGTTTGGCCCTGGATCTCCGCCTCCACTTCCTTGACCTACAACAGAGGTGAGGACAACACAACAGCCACCTGGTCAAGTGAAGCGGACACGAGAAAGTGTAAAAAAGCACAAGAAATGTGTCCGGCACCTGACAGGTTCCCTGATTTCCTGTCGTTGTCAGCATCACTTCTCTGGGGTCTGAGTGCTCATCGTGCCCCCCCCCCCTCCAGGCACTTTTTAGTAGAAAAGAGAAGACAGCCCTAGCCCAGTGGTCAGCAAACTGCGGTTCGCGGGCCACATGCGAGCCGCGGTTTGCTGCTCTGTTGACTAATGAGTTTGCTGACCACTGCCCTAGCCGATTTGGCTCAGTGGACAAAGCGTCGGCCTGAGGACTGAAGGGTCCCGGGTTCGATTCCAGTCAAGGGCTCAGACCTCGGTTGCAAGCTCCTCCCCAGCCTAGGCCCTGGTCGGGGTCATGCAGGAGGCAACCAATTGATGTGTTTCTCTCACATCGATATTTTGGTCTTTCCCTCTCTCTTCCACTCTCTCTAAAATCCAATGGAAAATATCCTCAGGTGAGGATTTAAAAAAGAAAGAAAGAAAAGAGAAGGTGGAGGAGCAAGTCCTGACTTTTTCAGGCCCTCAGCATCCTGGGAGTAAACCGACCGAGATGGTGAGATGGTCCCGCATTCCATGAGCCAGGATCCTTCATGCCAAGCCTCTTTCCCACAACCGTCCAGCGTGGTCCAGTAGGGGGCGCACCTGCTCCAATGTCCAGGAGCGGTCCCTTTCCTTCAAGGCCCCACAGGAGAGGCCTTGAACCAAAAACTTGGGGACAAAGACCTGAAAGTCCACTAGCCTAGAGAGACAGGTGCCACCTGGGCACTCTCGGGGTCTCTGTCAAGTGGGTGTGAGATGCGCTCACAGACTGTCCTGGGACCGGAACACGGGTCCCCGCACAGCCCCAGCTCAGCCACCGGGAGATCTTGGGCTTCACCCTTACCCCTCGGGGCTTCACTTCCAGCTCAGTTACCTGCAGAACCGAACTGCAAACCTCACAAAAGTGAGGCCAGGCTCCAGAAATGTCCGCATATGAAAAGCCCGTTGTCAACAGGAGAAACTACGGCATCAGGAAGGGGTTTAATCTGCTCAGAAAGTGCATGTGCTAGAAAGGGGGAGCTCGGGTCTTCGGGACCTCTCTGAATGGGGTGGTAAATAAGCAGATGGTGGAATAAATAAAATAGGCATGTAAAGCTCTAGCAAAGAGCAGCGATCCTTCTCAGTGGGGCTGCAGGTGGGCTCTGTGTCATGGCACCTGCACCCCTCGGGAAAGCGGGGGGCGGGGTCTGGAAGGTTGGCAGCCAAAGAACAAAGGCTTAGCTGGAAACTAGGGCCCCAGGATCAGGAGGAAGAACCAGGGTATTTTTAAGCAAAAGATTATAGTGACTAATGTTTCCAGGGAGTGGAGCAGCTGGTGACTAGGCGATGACCTTTACGGTGACCTTTACGAGGCTGGGCTGATTGCCCTATTACTGCAGTGCAGGGCCCACCAATGCTTGGGGCTGGCCCTGAGGAAGAATCAGGGTGGCATGCCAGATGCCTCCCTCCCCACCTTCCACGGGCCACCGGCTCCCCGCCCCGCCCACATCTATGTGTCAGTCTCGGTGGATTTTCCCAGAAGCCCTGCAGGTCAGCAGGTGGCAAGTCATCACCCCTCCTTCAGACAGAGGACTTGCCCACGGTCAGGCAGTGAACGGGAGAGGCTGCGGACTCCCAGGCCGGGCTCCATCCATTCACCACTTTGTATGGCAGCCCCACCATCCTGGGCTCATCTAGACACACTCCTCCAGGGGACGCCGTGCCACCAGATCCCTGGGCCTGTGCTAAACCCTCAGCCTCAGGGACCTCACAGCAGCCCAGTCCTGGTCTCCGCCCTCCGCTTCCTGGGGTCTCAGTTTTCACTGGCTCAAGATCACAGCCCTTTCCAAAGCATTCACCACCCCCCGCTCAGCGCTCCATGCCACTCTCTACTGGCATCCTCGCCACATCCCAAGCACCCAGCTTTATTGCCCCAACTTTACAGATGCATCGACTGAGGCCCTGAGAGATGAAGCAGGAGTCCTCTGGGGTGACCCTTCCCAAAGTCCAATGGTCAGGATGACATCTGATTTTATATGAAGAAACATGCAAATAAACTACGTCTGGCCCAAAGGCACAGATCCCTGTGCCCTAATCAATGGCAGAGCCGAGACTGGAACCCAGGCCTGAGGGTCCACTAGCGTGGGTGGCCTGCCCCTCGGCCGACCACCTCCTCTCCCAGAGCCCACTGAGCCCACGTGTGTCCACACCGGCCTAATACTAACACAGCAGCACCCCTGAGCAGCAGACCTGCCGAGGGGGCCACAGCCTTGTCTCCCTCAGTCCTCCCAAGCCCTGCAGGTGGGGGCCTGGGGCTGGGGAGTCCTCACTCTGCAGGCTCAGAGCCAGGATTCAAAGGCAGATTGTCTGACACATACTCTTAACCACCTCAGGGAAAACTAGGACAAGCCATTTTCCCCGGAACACGATAGTGCTGGGTGTATGGGGGTGTTGGAGGGGGGCAGACTAGGAACTAAGTAGCTCATTGCTTGATGAGATTCAGGTGGGAAAACAGCCCAAAGAGGTAAAACAAGGGCCCTAGGCCGCTCAGATCTCCTGGGTTGGAATCTTCCTACAAAGCCCACTCTGCCTCCCTACACAATGCGCCCTGTCCCCACCTCTCCTGGATCCGAAGAGCTACAAGCAAGGATGGTGAGCACCTCCTGGGCTTGCAAAAGACTGCCTGTTGTTGTCCCATTTGTCCCTGTGGCTGGAACAGGAGTCGGGAGGTGGCTCTGGGGGCCCTCTTGTCATGCCTGTGTGTCTCCCGTTGGACTGTGCATAGCCCAAGGATGGTGAAGGCCACCCCTCTCAGACTAGGAACTCCTCAAGAGCAGGCAGGGACTGTGTTTCCCCAACAGGGGGAGCCCCTGAAAGCAGACAGAATGGGGTAGTACCAAAAGCAAGAGTCAGGTCAGCCGAAGAGGCTCAGTAGTTGAAAGTCGACCTATAATCTGGATGGAGGTCACGGTTCGAATCCTGGTCAGGGCACATGCCCGGGGTTGCGGGCTGGATCCCCAGTGGGGGGTGTGCAGGAGGCAGCCAATTTATGATTCTCTCTCATCATTGGTGTTTCTACCTCTCTCTCTCCCTCTCCCTTCCTCTCTGAAATCAATAAACAACATATTTTTAAAAGAGAAAAAAAAAAGTAAAAGCAAAGGTCAGGCCCTGGCTGAGTATCTCAGTGGTTAGAGCACCGTCCCCACATGCCAAGGTTGTGGGTTTGATTCCCGGTCAGGGCACATACAACAACCAACCAATGAATGCATGAACAAATGGAACAGCAAATCGATGTTTCTCTGTGTCTCTCCCTTTCTCTCTCTCTCAAAAAAATAACATAAAAAATCAATAAATAAAGATTTAAAAAAAGGAAAGGCAAGAGTCAGGCAGCTGTCCATAAAATCTTAGCTGTGTGATCTGGGGCTGGTGGCTTGACCTCTCTGATGTAACTCAACTGGAGCCATAGCCTGGCTCAGGCCTCAGACATTGGCATCAGACGTTGCTCAAGTCCTCCTGGGGTAGGGGACAGAGCACTGGACTTGAAGTCAGAATGACCAAGGTTCAAATCCCAGCCCTGCCTCTGCAATTTCTTTGCAGGATGAGGACATTATACCCAAATCAAAGTTTCAAAGCCGAGGACCAGAGACAAACGGGAGAGTCGCTGGCCTGATGAGTTCAAGCAAAGATGGTGATAATAAATACCCCTCCCCCCTGGGTGAGAAAGTTGGGCCCAGCTCCAGCAGGACTCACCCTCTCCCCCGCGCCCCCTGAGGTCACAATCTCCCTGCCCTCCAGGCCACCGAGGGCCTTACTGCAGAGCAGGGCCAGTCTCTCCCGCTTTCTCCGCTTCCCCATTCAGCTGAACAAGCTGTCACTTTCCCTGCAAGCCCAGACTATCACCCATTTTCCTGAGGGGGGAATCGAGGCTTGGAGAGGGGAAATAGCTGGCCTGAGTCCCTTCAGCCAGAGCAATCCCAGCCAGGAGGCCCCAACCCTGCCCCGCCCGGCCTGGCCCCACCCCCAGCCATCTCCCACTCTCCCCGGATGACTCCAGTGGTTTTTTAAAAGCAGGAAGGAGGGGCGATTGGCTGGTGAGGAGGGAAGGAAATGGAAGGAGAGGACAGACGGTCCCAAGACCCAGCCCCTCCCATGCAGCCCAGAGAAGCAAGGCAGCACGAAAGGGGCCCTACCGGGCTGGTGGGCGTCCACGTTCTCACACGGGACGTCGTCGTAAATCACATCTTCGTCCAGGGCGGGGAAAGTGAACCGGTCGACTGGCGCGAAGAAGGAGAGGAAAGAGAAGGAGTAAGGCTGCGCTGGCCCCAAGGAGGTGGCTGCCAGACTGACATCAGCTGCACCAGCTGGCAGCTCCCCCGCCAGCAGCCTGGGCCCTGGGGAGCCCCTGCCCGCCACGCTCAGAGGACACTGCTCCCTCCTTCTCTCCACTCCCCCACCTCTCCCAGACCCCACTGCCCCCTGCCACCCACAGACCTGCCCACCTGGCTGGGGGCACCTGCAGGGAGCAAGGAGCAGACCCAGCACCCAGGGCACATTTTCAGGGGCCCAGGACCCCGGCTCTACCCCAGAGGGAGCCACCTCCCACCCAGAGGCGGGGGAGGGCCAACCAGCCCTAGTGAGAAGTGGAAATAGCGGGAGGGGGTTGGACTTGGAGAGTGGGATAAGAAGAGCCCCCCCCCATGGGGGAGGGGTTATTGGGAGAATAAAGACACATATGTAACACCTTAATCAATAAAGAAATTTAAAAAATAATAATAATAAATAAATAAAAGACCAAAAAAAAAAATATCCCAGCCAGCAGAGTCCTGATTGGTGAAGATTTCAGCAAATGAGCACAAATGAGACGGAGCTTAATCCCCAAACGTTTCACTGGGAGGCCTAAGGTCAGGGCAGGATGTACCCCACCCATGACAGTAGCCCAGTAGATGCAAACTGTGCCCACTCTCTGCCCTCTTTCGGGGCACAGAGCCCCTGCAGAGCAAGGGTTTCGAAAGCCAGTCCCCAAGCCCGATGGGAGCCTGTCCTCCCCCCAGCCCTGCCTGGGACTCTGAAGTCTCGCCATCCTAACTGCGGTGCCTCCAGCTGTCCCAGGGGCCCCAGAGCCTCCGAGCCTCACCTTGACCTCCCTGCCTTCCCCCCACAGACTCTGCCTCCCAATGGCTTCAGACCCAGCCGCCTCTGTGCAGGTCCCTAGCTCCAGCCTCCGCCTCCCTCTCCCCCAGCCTCCTCACTGGGCTCCAGCCCACCCCACCCTGTCTCCTGTCTCCTAGCTACACCCCCACCCCTCAGAGGGGGACTGAAATGCAAATGAGGCTGCATCACCACCCTCTCCTGGCTCACCACTGCCTTCGAAAGAAAAATTATGGCCCCTGAGGGCCAGGAGGAGCCGGAAGGCGGCAGCCTCAGCTCTCCCGGTTACCCCTCCGATGTGGCACTCCATCCACCACCCGAGGCTTACTGCTCCCTCGGGCTCCTGCACAAGCCGCCTGGACACTCTTTCCCTGACCCCACTCCTGGCTCTCTGCCTCAGGGACACAGGGGTTGTCCCACTCTTCCACCTGCCTCTTTGTGGGAGCCGCCTGCCTGTGTGCCAGGCTCTGCTCCCAGAGGAGCCTCCTCTGGGTCACAGGGACACCCCCAACTGCTCCGGAAGCACGTGAGGAGCCAATGCATGGCGAATGCATGGTCCCTCCTGGACCCTGGCTCTCGGGGCAAACGGGGGCAACTGTCCAGCGTGGACAGTGTCCAGTGCACCCCAGGACTGCCACCCAGCCCGCAGCAGCTCAGCCGGGGAGGACAGCCCCTCCCCTCAGCTCACACAGCCCCCATCCCACCTCCCATCAGCTCTCTGGGCTTAGAGGAGGGGCCTCAGGTTATCCTGGTACCACCACCCCCCTCCCTGGGGGCTAAGACCTGAGTTGGGATGGTGGGGGGACTTACTTCGACGGGAGCTCTTCCGCTTCCAGCTGGAGCGCCGGCCCCCGGACAAAGCTGCGTCCACGGCATCTCCATTGCTCACCACAGCGGGCACCCTGCGGGCCAAGACACAGTGCCAGTGAGCTCCAGGGCAGGGGGCAGAGCTGATACAGGAGAGACAGGGACAGAGGCTCTGAATGCCCCAGCAGCCCCTCACAGGACAGCTGGGCACTCGAGGGGCAGGGCGGCGGACAACAGGAGCCTCCAGCCCCCGCAGCCATCATTCCGGAGGCTTTGGGGAACTGGGACAAGTTCCTTCCTCGTCTTTAGAAGGCAGCCTGCTGCTTTAAGAGCAGGAAGATCACAGTGCTCCCCAGGATGGGTGCCCGTCTTCCCTCCAACGCAGGCTCAGGGCGACTCTCGCTCTCCCCATTGTCCTCCCACCTGGAGCTGGAGGCCAGCACTGGGGACCACCTCCTGGGAGAAAGGAGGACTTGCAAGGGTTCACATACCAGGCCTGAGACGTGATCAGAACATCAATCAGCTGACCGTCCCTGTGCCGTCACTCAGACATCACACACCCCTGACATGTCGTGGCACACACGAGAGGGGCACCTGCCTCTGCAGTCTTCTTACCCAACTCCACAACCCCAGGCCCATCAGGAGGAAAATGCCAGACAGACCCCGACCGGGGACATGCTACAGGATGCCTGCCCATCACTGCTCAACGCCGTCAGGACCAGAAACACCAAGAGGAGACTGAGAAACTGTCACAGACCAGCGCGGGCCGGGGACAACTACATGGAACCCGGGACCTTGGACGGGACCCTGGAACTAAGATAGGACACGGGTAGAAAAATGGGCAGAATTTGGATCAAGTCTGGAGTTTAGTGAACGGTTCCGTAGTTTGAACAAAGGTCCTGTGGTCACGTAGGAAGCTAACGACGACGAGAAAACCTGGTGAGGGGGTGAGCAGCAGAACTCCGTGCGCTACCATCACAACTTCTCTGCAAGTCCGGAACCTTCCAAGTGAAAGTTGTTTGTGTTGTTGTGTTTGGGGGACAAACTCTCTCTCACCATTGGTGTTTCTCTGTTTCCCTCTCCCTCTCTTTTTTTGCTCAAAAGACCAAGTCCACATCTGCCATTCCAGAAGGGAGAGGCCTCCAACGGCCCAAGACAGCGGCCACTGCTGCCAAGAATTGACTTGAACTTCTTGGTCGAGAACACCAGAAGGCCACCAGAGAGCTCAGGGCACTTTCTGAGCCCACCCCCTCTCTCTCCAGGAGCAAGCCTGGGACAAGAAGGGGTGAGTGCCCTGTGACACCAGGGACCTACTCTGTCCTGGTGGCCCCATGCCATCAGCACAGTGAACACTCAATGTCCTCCTGGCCTATTTTACCATAAGATGCCCCACTGCTGCCCAGCTAGTGTAGCTCAGTGGTTGAGCATCAACCTATGAACCAGGAGATCAGGGTTCAACTCCCTGTCAAGGCATATGTCATTTTTAATGTTGCTCTTATTTGTCATGATTTTTATCTCTTTGATGGCACAATTGGCTTACAGCCAATTAGCTATGTGCTTATGGCAAAGATGCTACAACAAAAACACTGGACGTGAATCACACCACCCAGCTCCGCGGCCACAGTGCAGATCAGCCAGAGAAGGCCGGGGGTGAACCCTACAGGTGGCATCAAGAGAGAGCAGGGTGGGTAGGTATTTGGCGTGAGGTCAGGCAGCTTTAGAAGGGTTTGGAAAATACGTTATGACACCCTACAAGCTAGGTGGGGCTGAAAGAACATCATCCATTGGCTGCCTCCTACACGCCCCCTATTGGGGTTCACACCCACAACCTGGGCATATGCCCTGACCAGGAATCAAACTATGACCTGTTGGTTCCTAGGTCAACACTCAACCACTGAGCCGCAAGAGCCAGGCTTAATTTTTAAGTTTAACTAATTTAATTTGAAATAGCCACGTGTGGCTTGTGGCCACCATACAACACCATGCACATCTAAGCCACCAGCTCTATTGAAGAAGTTAGTCTGGGCTCATTTCCATTGAGCAGACAGCCCCAGTCCTGGCTTTCTGGGCTGAAGAGTGGGGGTCACACAGCACAGAGATGTCACCCTCCTGCCCACTCATTAAATGAGCTAACGCCGGGGAAGTACTGAGCACCCCGACACGGCACTGCCTCTGTGGCTGAGGCAAGCAGAGACTGGGAGCCCCATGGGAGGGAGGAGGCCGGTGCCTGTGGGTGGACAGGTCTCTCTAGGTTTGGGGGCAGCCACCCCCACTCTGTCCCTGCCCTGTATTTTGTCGGTATCTGCTCTGGGCCAGGGGATGTCAAATGCTTGAGGACAAGTGCATGTCTTATTATGACCATTTTACAGATGAAGAAAGTTCGGGATTGGTGAGTACCTTGCTCCAAGTCACCTGGCCAGCAAGCAACAAAGCTGTGATCGGCCTTGCTCTGCTTACATTCCCTAGGCCAGTGGTTGGCAAACTCATTAGTCAACAGAGCCAAATATCAACAGGACGACAGTTGAAATTTCTTTTGAAAGCCACATTTTTAAAACTTAAACTTCTTCTAACGCCACTTCTTCAAAACAGACTCGCCCAGGCCGTTGTATTTTGTGGAAGAGCCACACTCAAGGGGCCAAAGAGCCGCATGTGGCTCGAGAGCCGCAGTTTGCCAACCACGGCCCTAGGCAGTTGCAGAGGAAGAGGCCTCCTGGGCAAAGGAAGAGGAGGCACGGCAAGAAATGAGGCTGGGCACCTCCTCCCTCCCTGCCTTCCTGCCAAGGCCACTGACCACCCCCCCCCCCTGCACGCACCCCGGGGGCAGCCTCTCCCAGCTGCTGCCCAGCTGGAAGTCCACTTCTCCCTGTAAGCAAACACTCCTGGGGACTCCCCAGAGAGTAAAAGGGCCATAAAGAGCAATAAGAGGCCAATTAGCTCACCCTTATCTGAGCTTCCTGCATCTCTGATGCCTCTCTGCCTGCCTAGAGAGCAAGGCCAGCTGGGATGACAGCAGCCGTGCAACACGGGGCCCCTACCACCAGATAAGAAGGGAAGGAGCAGATCCATGGGGAGGATCTGAGAAGGAGAAGCTCAGGGAGGGGAGAGGAAGCAGGAGACAGACAAAGGACTTCTCCAGGTGCAAATTCACGAACCAGACTTTGGTCAAGTACACCAGAAGGCCACCAGAGAGCTCAGGGCACTTTCTGAGCCCGACCCCTCTCTCTCCAGGAGCAAGCCTGGGACCAGAGGGGGGGTGAGTGCCCTGTGACACCAGGGACCTACTCTGTCCTGGTGACCCCATGCCATCAGCATAGTGGACACTCAATGTCCTCCTGGTCTGTTTTACCATAAGATGCCCCACTGCTGCCCAGCTAGTGTGGCTCAGTGGTTGAGCATCAACCTATGAACCAGGAGGTCAGGGTTCGATTCCCAGTCAGGGCATATGCCTGAATTGCGGGCTTGATCCCCAGAGTGTGGGGTGTGCAGGAGGCAGCCACTAGATGATTCTCTCTCATCATTGATGTCTCTCTCTTTCCCTCTCCCTTCCTCTCTGAAATCAATTATCTCTATTTTAAACCCCACTGCTGAGAATGGCAATGCCCGACCCGTGCTGCTGCAGGCACAGGCCCCAGATTCTCAGAGAACCTCAATGACAACAGATTCCATAGGTCCCTCCCCAGAGTCTGCAGAATGTGGGGATCAAGAAGACCCCCAACCAAACGGTCTGAGGATTCCTAGCTGGGCCCCCACACACAGGGCATCTCCTGGGCCTTTTCCAGGACAAGGTAGGACTAATAGGAAAGGGGAAGAATTCCACCTTTGGTGAATAGAAAAGACCAGAATAGCCTTTGCCTTATAAGGCCTCGAGCAAAACTGAATCTGCAGCACCCGGAGGGAGGGCTGTGCAGGAGGGCCGGCCGGGGGCAGCGTCTCCCAGAGCATCGCCACCCCTCCGGGCATTCCCCACCAGCCCTCAATCCAAGACTCGCAAAAGAAAGGCAAAAACGTTGAACCCAGACTAATCCCACTGCCGGATTTCTTTTCAGCTCTGGCCACTTTCTAGTTCCTGTAACATGTTAAAGCCAGAGGAATACTGGTTCTGGAAGCTACCCGGGCTCTGCCGGAAAGACCATCTGCTGGGATGATTCAAAGCAGCTGCCCTCTGCAGTTACCTGGCCCCCTATCCCGGCGATCCTGACCCACTGGTGCAGAGGGGCCCAGGCATTGCTGGGTCCGATGTGCAGCCAGAGCTGAAAACCGGGGCTCACTAACTTGAGGTGTGAAGAGAACATTGGGGAGCAAACAGACCAGGATAAAACCACAGCTCTGCTACTGGGCTCCACACACAGGGACAGTCCCTGGGTGTCCGGGAGCTGCTGTAGAACAGAGTGAATAATCCATTCTGCTTCCTACTGTGAGGATTAAATGAGATCGGGCAAGGAAAGTGCCTCTCTGTGCCTCAGTTTCCATCGCTGTGAAATGGGGCAACAATACCTCCCTCTTAGGGTTCGTCTAAGCCAGTGGTCGGCAAACTCATTAGTCAACAGAACCAAATATCAACAGTACAGCGATTGAAACTTCTTTTGAGAACCAAATTGTTTAAACTTAAACTATATAGGTAGGTACATTGTTAGTGACTTAATTGGGGTACTCCTACGCTGGCCTTTGCTAAAAACTCAAGGGGCCAAAGAACCACACGTGGCTCGAGAGCTGAGGTTTGCCGACCCCTGGTCTAAGTCAAGGAGTAAATAAAGCAGGCATGTAAAACACTTAGCACAGGGTCTGGCACACGTGAAGTCTTCCTGGTGTGCCACTTCCCACCCCCCCTCTGCCCCTCCCCTCCTCTAGCGACAGGATCCCTGTATGCATTCCCCTGCTCAGGCTGCGACCAGCCACCTCTCACATACAGAAGGTCGCAGGACCCAGTCTGCTTGCCCTGTACCACCTCACACACAGTCACACATCCACTGACTCAACAGCAGGAGTGGTGGGAGCCCCCAGGGGAAATCTTAAAAATGGCCCCTCATGCGATATTCACCAATGGGGAGTGAGCACCAAGGCCCCGGGGGAACCACGGCAACCCAAGAGCCTGCCCCCCAAGCCTGAGAGGCTGCCCCGGACCCCGCCCTGGCCTTCTGCTCTGTGTGCATACACCTTCCTCCTCCCCCGGACATAGCGAGGGCGAGGGCCCCGGGCTCGGTGGTCAGAACTTGAGACAGGCACTGCACCCCCAGCAATAACTTATCAAGGACCAGGTGGAGTTTTGATGAACACAGGTTCCCCTGGGAAAATGCTCTCACTCTGTAATTAGCCCACAAAGAGCCATGAAACAGCATGTGTCATAAAACCACAGTTCTATAAATAAATGTATGCACACTTGTATATGCGCAGGGCAAAACAGCTGGAGGGAAACACACAGCGTAGAACTAAAACTTGCTTATAGTCTACCATTGTCTGTACTTTCCAACTTTTCTACAATAAACATGTATAACCATTAGTCAGAAGAGAAAAGAAGAGAGAGAGAGAGAAAAAAAACACATCTAAGGTAATGCACTGGCCAACGTGGGTCCCTTGTACCTTAGTCTACCCAAGACAGACCTACCTCCTTTCGGGACAGGGATAAAGAGCCGCTCTCCCAGCCAGTGTGGCCCAGTGGCTGAGCATCGACCCAGGAACCAAGAGGTCATTGGTTCGATTCCTAATCAGGGCACATGCCCGGGTTACAGGCTCGATCCCCAGTAGAGAGCATGCAGGAGGCAGCCAATGGATGATGTTTCTCTCTCTCTCATCAGTGTTTCTATCTCTCTATCCCTCTCCTTCCTCTCTCTAAAAATTGATAAAGGAAAAATATGAAAAAAAAGAGTAGCTCCCTGACTGAGCATCTGTTCTCACATCTCATCCCATCCTCCCAAAGGCTTCGTCAGGTGGACTACTGCCCCACTTCACAGAGAGGGGACAGCGAACCAGACGAGGCAGCGGAAGGTCCTGAGTCACAGAGCTGAGATGTAGGGCGGGTGGGGTCCGAACCCGATCTCTGTGGGAGACACAGGGCAGAGGGCTGGAATACCGGTTCTGGAAGCCGCCCGGGCTCTGCCTCATCTCAGCCCCGGGACCTCAGGGTGATGACAGTCCTCTCTGCGCCTGTGTCCACATATGTAAAACGAAGATTGTGACAGGGCCTGTGAGAGGAGGAACGAGATAAGGCAGATAACACTCTTAGAACAGGGCCTGGCAAATAATAAGTGCTGGTCACACGCAGCCATACACCGGGCACAGGAAGATAACTCAGCCCTGCACAGAATGCCGGCCCCGCCCCCAGGGCCGGGACCGTCTGCCCGGGCACTGCAGAGGCTGCCGCATCGTAGTGCTCAGGAAGATGTGCACCATAAAAGGATGGAGGTTGGAGGTCAAGGGCAGGAAGGACACCAGCCAGCCAGCCCGCAGAATACGGACTAGGACAGCCCAGCACGGTCCTAGGTGGACAGGGGTCTGCAGACGAAGAGCAAACAGAGACCCTGACCTCGGGCTTTGGGCCCAGTGCTACCACCTGCCAGCCCAGCCCCCTGGGCCTCGCTGGGTCTGCACAATGGGCCCCTAATAATCCCCTGGCACACGTGAAGTCTTCCTGGTGTGCCACTTTGGGTTTGTCTCCTGTTGCTGCTGTGACAAATCACCACAAGCTCAGTGACTTACAGGACACAAGTGCATTATCCTACAGTTGTGGAGGTCCGAAGTCCAACATGGGTTTCACCGGGACGAAACGCAAGGCATTGCCCATGCTGTGCTCCCCCTAGGGGCTCCTGGGCAGAATCCATCCCCTGTCCTTTTCCAGCCCCTGGAATCCTTGGCTTGTGGCCCCCTCCACCCCCTTCGAAGTCAAGAGCAAGGATCGATCAGTCTCTCTCTGACTCTGACCTCTGGCCTCCCTCTTACAAGGTCCCCTGAGGATTCCGTTGGGTTAACCAGGGTAATCCAGGAAAGCCTTCCCATCACAGATCCTTACTGTAATTCCCTCTGGACTGTCCCTTTGCCACGTAAGATACCATTTCACAGGCTCAGAGATTAGAACATGGACCTCTTTGAGGAGGGATAGGGGCGCACTCCTCCGCCTACCACCGTCATGAGAAGCAAAAGGAGATGTATGTGGAGGGGCTCCTGGACTGCAGTCCATGCCGATGCGAGCCACTAGCACTGCACTGTGCTGTGCCAAACCTGATCTCACCTGAGTGACACCTCCATGACTGACCTCCCGGGGATAAAAGCTGAAGAAGGCGGAGTCCTGCTGCAACAGGGACCCCAGGAATGGGCCTCTCGGGATTCCTGAAAGAGCCCTCTGCGAGACCCAATTCCAGCATGTAGTAATTGCAGGAGTTCTACCAAAAGATTGGTGAAGCTTGGGGAGCTCAACAGGGTTGAGTCTCATGTAGTTTACCTGTTGGAAAGGGCTAAATGGCATTTCCTCCAAACCTAAATAGGATAATTGTTAACTGCCAGACAGCTCAGGGCATTTTATCACCTCCTGTTGGCCAAACACCTACTGGCTATTCCCCAGACTGATAATGCTTCTGTAAATCTTTTGATACCGGACCCTTTGAAGTGTATATTTCCACCTTGCCTTGGGACAAACCGTACAAATAAAGCAGGGTCCTTGGTCAAGGTGGGAGTCTGCTAGCTCCTTCAGCTAAAGCTCCCCTGACCCCCAATGCCTCTCAAAATGATCTTCCGTCCATGGACTCCTTCTTGAACCTACACGCAGCCCCTTCCTCCAGAATGCTGAACCCTTCGTAAGGCTGGGACAAGAACCCCGGCAGCCCTCAATGTCACAAATGGTGTGCCCTGTTCAGGGGAGACAGTGTGGCTCTTATACTGGTTCTCAAAGGGTCCGTGATCCAAAGGCCATTGGTCTGATGCAGAAACCCATTTAATCAGGGTGGGAAACAGGAAAACACCCGACTACAGCTTCTCCAACTTAGGGCAAGGGGCCAGAGAGGGCCTCTGATGGAAAAGGGGCCCCCATAACCTGCCCAGGAGGGACTCCACTGCCCACATGCAGGACAGGAAGCAAAAGGCTGTGATTACTAGGGATTTGGGGAAGTGACAAGTTTAAGGCCAAGCTCACGCTTCCAAACAGCTCCAGGCTGGTTCTGCAGGCTGGTTCTGCAGCGACTGGGGAAACCTGAGTGATACCTCCATGACTAACCTCCCCAGGAAGAATTTCCTCTGGGGCTGGAGGCCACTCCAGCCTTGTCTCACTGCTCCCCCTGCTCCCCACCCACAGGCCAGGCCGCAGGCAGGCACTCTGGCCTGATTCCATTCTGTGCAAACGCTGCTTCCCTGAGCCTGGCCTCCTCATGGCCTGACCCTGTCAGCACCTGACACACATGGGGAGGATGGTCTCCGGGGTGCCGTCCAGGAATCCAGCTGCCCAGTTGCCTCGCTCGGGCTCCAGGTCCATGTGAGAGGCGCTGGCCAGTGGGCAGCACGGCCCATCTTGTCTGGATAATTCCAGCAAGGGGCAGGGTGGTACCTCCTGGGGCCTCTGTGAGTCCCTGCAGCTGGCCAGAAGCCACAGGCCCGACCCAACAGGAAATGCTGAGGCTGCAGGGGCCCCTCTGGGCTGGCAGTCACTGGGCAGGAAAAGCAAAGAGGCCAGAGTCCACAAGCTGGGCACTGAGTGAGGGGAGAGAGGCGCAGCCCGCAGCCAGGGAAACACAGGAGGCCGGTGACCACGGGGCGCCCAGAGCCGCTCCTTCAGCCACGGCTCCCCCCGCGGGTCCTCCAGCGAGAGCTCGGGCTGGAGTGAGCGCACTGGCTGCGAAGTCCCCCAGGAAAGGCCAACCCTGCCTGGCACCATGCCACGCCGTGAGGATGAGGCCACAGCAGCCAGCTGTCCCCGTGGGGATGACCTGCAGGTGGGGCACACTTCCTCACCCCTCTACCTGCACGAGACCTCAATGCGGCGGAGAGGGGAGAAGCTGCTTTTACTCTGCTCCCCTTTCAGAGACGGGGCCTCCCCCAGAATCACTCCCTGGCAGTACTGAGCCCACTCTGCTCAGCTCCCCAACTGGTGCCCCCGGAACCTCCAACTGCTCAGAAACGACTCTCCCAAGAGCTAGAGAGCATTTGTTGGCAGGCAAAGTTCTTACTCCAATAAACACACAATGGGGTCATTCATAGGGAGCCAGCCGCACCCCCCACCAGCAGCCAAAATCTGAGGCTCTGGGCTCGGACCTGGAGCCCCTAGCACATCCCTGGTGGATAGGGTGGCGGCAAACACCTGGCCTCCAGTCCAAGAGGCCCTGGTTCTAGTCGCTGCTCTGAACAAGCACTTACTATCTCTATGTAACTTGGGCCACCAAACTCCCCTGAGCCTCAGTTTCCCCTCCTGTGCGGCAGGCAATGACAGTGTCCAAATTCTAGAGACAGGAGGAGTACAGGGGCCTGGGTGTTTAGCTCAGTGCCTGGTACACAGTAAACAGGATCATTATCATCACTGTTATTATCTGCTATTACTACTACTACTGCTACCACCACCCGCTGGTAATAGATGTGTCCTGTTAAGGGAAGAAAATGTACAGCCAGCCCTGACCCGTTTGGCTCAGTGGATAGAGCATTGGCTTATGGACCGGTCAAGGGCATGTACCTGGGTTGCAGGCACATCCCCAGTGGGAGGTGTGCAGGAGGCAGCTGATCGATGTTTCTCTCTCATCGGCGTTTCTAACTCTCTATCCCTCTCCCTTCCTCTCTGTAAAAAATCAATAAAATATGTGTGTTTTTTTTTTAAGGAAAAAGAAAAAGTGTGGCAGTTAGCTGAGCTCTTGGAAAGGTTGCTTTAACACAGCAGCAAGACAGACAGAAGCCCAGTCACCCTCACTCCTGCGGGTGTTGAGCAGGTAGTCCAACCCTAAACCTCACCCCACTGACCTCGGCATAACACACACCCAGCAATGCCAGCAGCTCTGTTTACCCCATAGATGCCTCATTCCTCCTCCGGGCAAGCCAGCCAAGCAGGCAAAGGGACCAGGAAGTCCACAGGCCTCCGAGCCAAGGACAGACCCAGCAGGCCTGGGCCTGGATTTCCAATCAGCCTCTACTGTCCTCGCAACTGTCCGTCTGGCAGGTGTGCTCCCTCCCCTGTGCGGACCCCCTAGAGGTGGGGGTAGCTGAGGGAGGAGAGCCCGATCAAACCCAGGTCTGTCGGGTCCCCAGAGGGCAGAGGCCAGCCAGCTCCCCCTAAAACCAAATCTGCACCAGGACCCAGAGTAACAACAGCAAATATGTTTGGAGCAGCCAGTACAAGCCAGCCAGACTAAGCACCGGATAAATATTAACTTACGTTTGCCTCACAGAGCCCTGAAAGAGAGTAGATTTGTTATCTCCATTTTATTGATTAAGAAAGTGAGGCTCGGGACGGGAAGCCACTTGCCCAGCGACGCACAACTAGTGACCCAGACAGCGACTCAGAGCCAGCTCCGTGGCCCCGAGCCTGAGCCCCCAGGCCCCCGCTTTACCCACCACACTCCGCCACCGGCTGGGAAGCGGGGATGAGGATGGACCCTGTGTCCCTCCCTCCGGGGTCCTGGTAGGAAGGAGGTCACTTTGAGGCTGCAGCTCTGTCTGGGCCTGGGCGGTTACTCTGACCGCACCGCCAGGAGCTTCCCTGGAGGCCGGGTGGGCAGCCAGGCAAAGCCCAAGGCCATTTCCAAACCCGGGGTGGAGGCCCCGGAGGAAATGCAGCAACAAGAGGTGAAATCCTCCACTCGCAGACTGGTTTTGTCAAAGCGGTGTTTGCTGAGTGACTACCTTCGGGGAAGTATTTTTTTTTAATCAGGATTTTTTTTTTTTTTTTGTCCTTTCTCTTGGGTAACAAGGAGGAGGAACTGGGTCTGGATGGGTTCGCCTCCCAGCGGACTCCAAGTGGAAAATCACTGCCCAGAGAAGGAGCTGGAACAGAAGGAAAGGCAGGCCTGGAAGGGAGGAGGTGAAGCTGGGAGGGTGGGGAGCACTGAACAAGGAGTCAGGAGGCCGCCAGCATCTTGGGCAAGGCTCCCCCACACACACCAGGCTGCCCCTCCCCCACTCCCCCTACCTCAGCCTCCCCATTTGTAAAGTTAAGAGGCTGGGATGGAGGCCTCTCCCCACGCCTACTGCGATCAGTGCCCGCAGGGTCTCCTGTCCCATGAATGTCAGTCCCAGAAGGACCCCCAAGCTGATCTTTATTCGTGCCTGTGGTGGGTGAGACTCCAGCCCTGGCACTGCAGCCCAGCCCAGGAGCCCAAGGCACCGGGCACAGCTTCTCTGCCGCTCCAGCCCCATGGCGCTGGGAACGTCCACACCGGACAGGAGGGGGGACAGAAGCAAACACGCCACGTGTATGTGTTTCATGCTTCCCACAATCCATCTCACTTAGCCCTCAGGATGCTTTCAAGTGGGTACTGTTATTTCCACCTCATTCACGGGGAAACAGGCTGAGCGAGGTTCACCGCAGCCCAGAGCCACCCAGCTAGAGAGGCCTGAACCTCCAGAGCTCGGGTGCCTCCTGCAGATGGTGTGCAAGGGAGCGGGGTGCTCCAGGGCAAGGGGTGGGCTGCGGACTGGCAGGTGGTCTGAGCCTCTCTCTCAGAAACGCCTGGCGCACCCCGAGCTGTCCTGACCAGGGGGCTGGTGAAAACAACGCACTAGGAGGCAGCTCCGAAAACCAGCGGGTCTGCTCAGTGTGGCACCCAGCGCCAGCCAGACACACGATCAGGTCTCCGGAGCACACGAAGAGAAGGCGGGCCGGGAGGGGCCAGGCTGTTGTGCTCCTGACCCCAAGGTCAGGAACAGGAGTTTCTGGGAGGCTGGCCTGAAAGAGCCAAGATACTCATTGCTCACAGCCCTGCCTCTGCCCAGGAGCTTCCTTCATGTGGCCCCTCCTCCCACCATCCCCTCTCCCACCATCCCCTCTCCCACCTTCCCCTCTCCCACCATCCCCTCTCCCACCTTCCCCTCTCGCACCTTCCCCTCTCCCACCATCCCCTCTCCCACCTTCTCCTCTCCCACCTTCCTCTCTCCCACCTTACCCTCTCCCACCTTCCCCTCTCCCACCATCCCCTCTCCCACCTTCCCCTCTCCCACCTTTCCCTCTCCCACCAGTGCAGTCACACTGACTTGCTCAGCCAAGATCCCCTCCTGGCTTCCCTCGGGCCCCCTCCTCTGTCCCACTGCGCAATGTCTGCCTCCCCACCAGACTGAGTTTCCAGGCAGCTCCGTTCCCAGCGCACCTGGAGCTGTCAGCCTTCGGCCACAGCCATGCCGGAGCTCCCCAGGGGATGAAATGCTGATTCATTTCAGGTCCCTAATCAGGCAGGAGAAGCCAGCTCCCACTTGAGGCCTTAATTACACCGCCCACTCCCCCTGTGACAAATGAGCACATACAAGAACGTGTGTTGACAGAGATTTGAATCCAGGACTGTGATTTGCTCCAGGGGCCCAGGGACACATCTCCATCTCTGAGACCTCCAGCGAGGCCACACCTGCCTAAGAACTAGTCATTCCCTCCTACACTCCCCCCTGGAAGACAAAGGGAGTCTGCACCATCCCTCCCACCAGGGTGGCTACCCGGGCCAGCACCCACGAACTCTTCCCTTAGAAGGGGACTCCCTGAACACCACGACCCCAGCAGTCAGCAGCAGCGAGTAAAGCTCTGAGAGGCAGGGAAAGGCCTCAGCCTCCACAGCCCCCACCCCCAGTGCGCCGTGTAACTCAGAGCTGACTTGTCCAAGACCCCGGAAGGAAGAGCAGGACAAAGAACCACGGTGCCCAGGTGCCCGCTGCGATGCTGGGCCTCCTGCGGAGCCATGTGCTCTTCTGAGAGGGGAGCAGCGCCCTTTTTATTTTTTAAATATTTTTATTGATTTTTTTACAGAGCGGAAGGGAGAGGGAAAGGGAGTCAGAAACATCGATGAGAGAGAAACATCGATCAGCTGCCTCCTGCACACCTCCTACTGGGGATGTGCCCGCAACCAAGGTACATGCCCTTGACCGGAATCAACCTGGGGCCCTTCAGTCCGCAGGCCGACGCTCTACCCACTGAGCCAAACGGGTCAGGGCAAAGCAGTGGCCATTTTACAGATGAGAAAACCAAAGCCCAGAGGACTGAGACTTACACAAGGGCTCCCAGCCAGTGCTGGGGCCTGAGTCAGCCCCAGGCCATCACCCCCAAATCCAGGCTTTTCAGCACCATTAGGCTGCTGTGCCCCAGGCAGGCCCACAGCTGGAGGACAGGGTCCCTGACAACAGTCACAGGAAGGAGGCCAGCATTGGCAAAACAGACAGCCATGGCAAAGACGCTGGCCTGAACGCCAGACAGTCAGCTAATTCTCAGCTACGACCCGATGGGGCGAGGACTCGCTACTTCCATGCTGCATGTGAACAGACTTACACTTGGGGAGTTCACACGACTCCTTCAGGCCACCCAGCTAGCGAGCGAGGGGCAGAGCCAGGGCTGGGAGCAACATGGGTTTTAGGGACTGACCTCTTCCCTGGGGCTCAGGGATCTCGAACTGCGTTTCTCCTAAGCCATCCAGGCTGCAGCCCCACTCTTCCCCACACCACCTGCCCAGTCCCCCTCTTTTTCCAGTCACACACACACACAACAAAAGGAAGGAGGCTCACTCACTGTGTCTGGGGCGGTAAGGCCGCTGGGTCTGGGTCTGCGGAGAAGAGCAGAAGGGGAGCCCCGTCAGGCCTCGGCCGGCCTGGTGGACACCCCGGGGTGCAGGAGACGAGGCCTGGCCAGCCCGGGCGCCTGCAGTGCCCGCCTCCTTCTCCCAGGCTCTTCAGTCATCAAGCTCCCCTACCTGTCCTGCCTGCACCACCCCCACCTCCACCCCGTGGCCCACATCCCAACTCCAACCAGAACCAGAGGCCCAGCCTCCTCCGGGCCTGTCCCCCACCCCCAGCTCCTCAAGGAGTCCCTTGTCCCCAAGGCTGCAGGAAGTTCCTGCTAGTCCAGTCCCGGGTCTCTCCCAGATGACAAAATCAAGAGCCCAGCAGCTGCCACTTAACACCAGCCTTATCAGGGCCCTCCCGCCCCCGGCCAGCGGCTCTCTGGGAGGGGCAGCCTCTGGCTGGTGCGACTCCCGGGGAGAAGCTGCGAAGCTGCGGGGAGAGAGGCAGCTTCGGAGGCAGAGCTGGGCCAGCCACTTCCATTTACTGTGTGCCAAACGCGCCAGATGCTGCAGGAATGCTAGGAATCCTCGTTCCCAGGAGAGGCCACGGAATGCAGCTTCTTCCCAGTGGCTTCTCCCTTCCTGCTTCCTGGGGACAGCAGGGGGACCAGAGGCATGCCTGGGAGCCTGGAGCCCCACCCCAGCCCAGAGGCCCGGGGATGGGAGGCCCCAAGTCTCCCAGAGCACCTTACCCGTGACAGGGGCCGAATCCAAATGGATCAGGGAGGCGTCTGCGTCCTCTGGAGCAACGCCTGGCACACCCAGGCCCGCACTGGTGTCCTCGTCATCGTCACTGTCGTCAAACTCGAAGGGCTCTCCGGGGTCGTCCTCCGCCTCTGGGGAGGGGCCTCGGCCTCCTCCAGGAACCAGCTGATCTCCTGGAAGGGGGGGAGGAGTTACGAGCTGGGCGGCAGGGTCTCAGGGTTTGGCTGAGGGAGAGTGGCTGGGAATGGGTGAGCCACTATGCAGGTCTGAGTGAGGGGATGAGCAAGGTTCCCGGAGACTAGAGCAAACCCACGGCGCCGGGGCCGGACGGCCCTCCTGTGCCCCTGAGGTTGGGCTGGGCTCTAAGCAGATGGGAGAGGATGGAGGGGCAGAGAGCAAGCCTCCCCGGTGAGCATGTGCCCATCTGCACTTGAAGGCATGTTAGTCATCATCTGGTTTCCTGTTTTCCTCCTTTGTAAGTAAGGGGGCTGTTTATTTGTTTGTTTGTTTGTTAACAGGCTCTGGCCGGCTTCATTAAAGGAAACTTTTGCGCGATTTCCCTCTCACCGGTCTGTCTGTCCTGGCACGCCTCTAGCGGTACCGGAAGCCTGTGGGTCAGACAGCCCGTGTGCACGCTCTCGTATTTCCACACGCTGTGCCCACTCCGGTGTCACCGCACTGCAGTGGCGGACAGCGGCCGGGGGCCACCAGGCCAGTGCTCTGTCTCAGGCCTGCTCAAGGCGGGGCCGGCGAGGATGAGCAGGTTCCCTTTGCCCCGTCTGCGCAGCCTGGGACTCTGCTTGAGCCCCAGCGCCGACTTCCACTCTTCATAGCAGGTGGCAGCCTACAGGTGACCGGCCAGCGGGGCTTTCGTCTCCTCTCCTGCCTTGGCACAGAGCCTGGCATTGGTGTGTCATCACAGCACCTGTGTAACCACTGCCCCGCCCACCTGAGACCCGTGCGGACACGACGGTCTGGCCCACGGGCGCTCACAGCGGAGGACGAGTGAACGGGCAGGGAGGTGGATGGAGCAGAGATGGGTGGATGGACCAGCAGACGGACAGATGGACAGATCCTATTCCAGCAGTCTCTCTGACCGGAAAAATCCAACCCCTCCCCCACAGCGACCTGGGGCCTCCAGAGCGGAACATGGTAGGTGTGAATGTGTAAAATTCCAGAATCCCTTTCCTGGGCAGAACCCAGAGCTCACTCTCCCTCCCCAACTTCCTCTGTGGGGTGATGACCAGATGGAGGCCACTGAGCTGAAGACCCCGCCCCTCGTGGAGCTTTGGGGACCCCAAGGGCCAGCAGCGGCAGGTGGACTCCTCTGGGCACGAGCTCCTTCTCAGGTGTGGAGAAAAAACTCAGCTGAGAGCCTTAAATGTACCCCACGGAGCCCCCTGCTGAAACCTCACAACCACCCCATCTCATGCCAGAGCAGAAGTGCCCGCAGCCACACAGCTAATAAGTGGGGAGCCGTGTCTGAGCCCAGATCTCGCTTTGCTCATGTCCCTCACTCTTCCCACTAAGCCCCGCTGCCTCCTGGAAGCCGCATGCACCCCTGGACACCTGGCCCGGGTGATGCGCTAACAAAGGAAATCGGGGCCCACGTGGGAAGCGGATCATGGTTTTCAAGGGGCAGGTCTCCACCCACTGGTGGGTCACTAAAGCAGTTGGGAGCTTCCCAGGCAGTGTTCTGTTTTGAGTATGGACTGCTTATTTGAGGTATGTCTAAATTTTGTAATAGTCATAACACCACATTTAGTATTACTTTTGATATTGTTTGTTACACTTCCGTTTAGATAATATGCCATATGAAAGTGTTTCAGTTTCAGGCAATGTGTGTATGCATCCCATTTCATGTGTGTGCATGCATGTGTATGTGTGCCTTGTGCATGTGTGTGTGCGTGTGCGTGTGCGTGTGTGTGTGTAACCTTCCACTGCTCTCCCACGCTCAGTCCACTGCAGCCGCACTGGCTCCTCACTGCACCATGAATGAGCCACACGTGTGCTGCCTCGGGACCTTTGTCCTCCAGCCCAGGGTCCAGATGCTCTTCCCCAGGTGTCTTCCCCTTCTCACCTCCTTCCGGTCTTCACTACACACACCTCCCTGACCAGAGCTGCCCACGGAGACACCGGGGCTCCCTCCCCCGTGGGGCCACATTTTTCTCCGTGGCCCTGTGAGCACGTGACCTGCTCCAAGTTTCATTCATTTTCCTGTCCGTCCCCTCTGAGAGAGCAGGCATTCTTGCCTGTTTCACCCATTGTTGATCCCCAGCAACTGGCACAGTGCCAAGCACATGGTAGGCACATGGTAAGTATTTGTTGAATTCACACGTTCACATACACTCCTGTTGTCTTATCTATGGGTTGTGGTTTTAAAAGTTTAAAAATATGGAAACAAATGACTAAACTCCTTGCCCACCACTTCTGGACAATGGGAAACAGGCCCATCCTGACCGAGAGGGCTTCCTCGCCCTTGGCGCCTGGCCACTAGAGTCTGCGGGGTGGGCAATGGCGGGAGAGACTCCCTTCACGGATAAAATGAGGATAATAATAGTAACCACCTCATCTTGTTGTTGGGAGGATGGATGAATGAGCTAACACATATAAAGCACCGGGTGCCAGGTATGTGCTCACGGAATGTCAGCCATTCTTATGATGATGATTCTATTCATTATCACTGTTACTACATCATCATCATCATCATTACTATTATTACTATTGTCCTGAGTCACAGCCCAGTTCTTCACCCTGATGAGACGGGCAGGCCTTCCCCACTCACAGGGCAGGCCCAGACCATGTTCGGGGACTCGGGCCATTTCTGCACCTTCTCCTTTTGAGAGGTCAAATGGCCTCAGTTAGCCATCAATCCACAGTCATTCCCACATTCAGTGAACTGCTCCCAGCAGCCCCTGGGCCATGACCCGTGCACACCAGCCCAGAAGATGGGACCTCCCAGTGCCAAGGCGCTCACTGCGGGGAGAGGCAGGCAGAGGACACAAGAGAGAAACATAAAACCCAGAGACTGAGCTGGCGCTGACAGAGAGGAGAGGGGCCCGTGCCAGCCGGGGCCCCGGGCACAAGGCTGCCCTGCGTAGAGCACTGAAGGATGAGCAAAGGTCCGACAGGAGCGGGTGGGCAGAGGCGTTCCAGGCTGAGCCCCGAGCAGGTGCAGAGAACACCGAGGGGCCCAGTGGAGCTGAACACCCGAGCTGGAATGAAGAGCCATCGACGCAAGAGCTGCTTCGGGAATCTGGATTTTATTTGGTAAGACAGCAGGAAGCTCCCCGAGAGTCAGAAAACAGCCAGGAGCCTGGCTCACCCGGAAGACAGTCACCAGCAGCATCAGACAGACCTGGGACATGAACACCCACCCAGTCGTTCTTGAATAGGACTGAATAGATTTAATCACAAAATGATTTTGTTCTCGCTCTCCAGACTGGGCCTCTTCGTAGGTAAGAGAAAAGGAGCAAGGTGATCATGGCAGCAGGGGCCGGGGTGGGCGCATCCTGGGACCCAAAGTCACGGCCATGAATCAGGAGATGCCCTTGTCCCCAGTGCTGTTTCCAGGCTCCTGGGTCCCAGGCAATCAGACCTCACTCCGTATCAGAAGGAAAAATCAGGAGGCCCATCCCTGGGTAATTGACAGCTGAACGAAGCCCTTCCCGCCCATCTGGACACGTGGTGTGGCCAGAGTTGGCCACACACACCTCTGGTGCTCCTGGACATGCCCTGTCCTCGGGAGAGCCAACCCCCCCTGAGGCCCAGACAGCCACTCCTGCTGTGGAGAAGGCAGGTCCACCTGCTGAACCCCACCCTCCAGAGAACACAGCTCAGTGCAGGGCACACGCAGCGCACGCAGCATCTTGCCTCCGCCCCACAGTGGTAACAGCTTCCATCCATGGAGAGATCGATTACCACACGCCAAAGCCTTATCTATAGGTAAGCCTCACCCTAAGGGAGGGTGTCGTTATCATCCCCAGGTCAGTGGGTGATGAAAGGGAGCCACAGAGATACCCAGCACCAAGGGGCAGTAGCAGGGTCAGGCTGAGAAAGAGCCCTCCTCATTACCACTCTGCTGTCCGCCTCCCCAAGTGGGGGCCAGAGGACAGGACACCGGGCCTAGTGGGTGAACCGGCCTGGCCCAGCTCCTCCCAGGCGGGGCCTGAATTCCACCCGCGGTGGCCGAGGCCCCACTGCCTGGGTTGCCAGATAAAATACAGGATGTCGAATTGAATTTCAGATGAACAACAAATAATTGTATATTCTGTTGGGAGGTAGGTTTTTTTCGGTTTTTGTTTTTGGAGCAAGTCTGAAAACCCTACCACTGGATGGCCTGACCTTGGCCCCTTCACAGATGGAGAAAGACGGCCCAGCCCTTCCCCTTCACCCTCGGTCCCCACCCTCAATTCATAAGCTTCGTCCGCTGGCACACTTCAATCCCAGATGGGCTCTGCCCATCTCTCCAGGGGACCTTCGGGACACAGGGAAAGAATCCACCCTTGTCGGGAGCCACTCTGGGGAGGGAATTATTCTCTCCCTGTTGCAGACAAGGAAACAGAGGCAGAGAGGGGAAGTCACCTGCCAGCGAAGCCAGATTCACAACCCCCAGAGTCAGCTTGCTCCCAAGCTGGTGGCCTTCTGCTGGCCCCCAGCCCGACTCAGAGGGAGCCCAGGGGACGGTACCTGCGGCAGCCTGTGGAGGAGGACTGGAGGAAGCCATCAGACAAAGTCCAGCTCAGACCAGCACCGTCCCAGTCGCTCGCCTGTGAAAAGAAGGCCAGAAGTCTAATTAGATGATGTTCGAGGCCAAAGCTTCGGCAACAGAGAGGGGTCACTGGCTCAGGACCTGTGCACTCCAGTCGCCAGTTCTCACACTCCGCCAGCAGCCCGGGAGCCCAGCGCGGCCCAGGAGGGCCCAGGCCCCACCCATCACAAATCATTAACCCGGAAAAACCAGCAGCTGCAGACCATAATAACCCTGTCTTCCCAGAAAGCCCCTGCCGCCACTGGCCTTTGCTTTGACCAATGCCAGGGACCCTCAGGAGCCTGGTGGGTCCGGCTACAATACCCTCCTGGTGAAGCTCCAGCCCTGGAGACCAGCCCCCATGTTCCAGGGGTTTGTCACACCTGAACTCTCAGGGAGGTGGCCGGACACTTCCTCCTCCTGGCTGTCCAATAACCACAGGCTCTAGAGCCCAGCCGCTCTCACCAGCCCCTGCCTAGAGCCCGCTGAAGGCCATTCGCTCTCTGACCCTCCCTGTCCTGGCCAATGGGGTTGGCCAGCCACGGCACGTGGGTAAATAAGAAAGAAAAGGGGTGCAGAGAAGCAGATGGTGCAAGACAGGGGCAGAATCCACATGCTCGGAGCAGAAAGCAGTAGGGGCTCCTGCCACCTAGAAGCCAGTGCCTCTGGTGGCTCCCTGGGGCCTGGAGCAAACCTGCCAGATGTCCCTGCCTTGCAGTGAGGGAAAGAGTTCTCCCGCTACCACCTGGGCAGGTCCCACCACTTAGCAGCTGACACCTTGGATGTGTTATTTAACCCCATCTCTGGGCTTCAGTTGACTAACCTGCAGAATGGAGATCACAAAGCAGCCACCTCAAAGCGGGGCTGGGGAAGTTAGAAGTAAAAACATGTAAAGCTCTTGGAAGGTCCCTGGGACCCACGGGTCTGCGCGGCCAGAAGCACTCTGCCTTGGGAGTCGGCGTCCCAAGCGGGAGTCTCAGCTCTGCTGGCAGGCGAGCTGAGCCTCAGTGTCCTCCTCTGTAAATGGGACCACCTGCCCCACGGGACTCCCAGCAGCATCCTGGAGGTCAATCGCAAAGCCCCGGGCAGACCCGGTCAAAGCCAAGATGCTTGTTCTTAAAGCTGTCACCACCAAAATGGGCGACAGAAAATAGGACTCTGTGCCTGGACTCCGTACCCTAATAGCATAAGGGACCCTAGATGGGCTCACAGAGGGGACCCCGAGACCTCAGGGCTTCAAGCTGTGGGGATCTGGGACAGCGACCCCAGGGCAGCCGGATCCACCTGCAGGCTGGGCTCTGCCTCTTCCCCTCAGTGACCTTGACCTCTCTGAGGCCCCTCATGGCCCAGGGCTTTGTCTCTTTAAAGTGGAGACCGCATCTGCTCAGACCATCCCAGGGGCTGCTACATGCAAGGAGCCGGTGATGGGTGGCAGAGACAAGGCCACAGAGGTTACAAAGATGAGGTCCATTGTAGATCTGATTCCAATCGCAGTCTGCACTTGCCGGCAGTACAGTGAGCAGAGCTCCCACGGGGATGGGATGAGGGCTGTGTGGCTGTGCAAGGTATTCCACACAGTCAGCTCTCCGTGCACACTGGCCACTGTTATCATCACGATGGTAACAATGTCATGCTTGGGTGGCAAAGGAGAGTTCTTCTCCTGGAGGGGTCATCTCTTTAAAGATGACTGCCATACTGGCCAGGCAGGCAGGCCCCCAAAAGGTGCCCTTTCCTGCTACACGACGCAGAAGGGCCACATTCAGACAGGGTGAGATGCTGGGAGCCAGGACGGAACTCCCAGCTCAGGCTATGGGGTGTGTCTCAGCCGATCATGCTCACTACCAGGACAACCCTCTGCCTCTTCCTCATTGCTTTCAGAATAAAGTTGAGGCCCTAAGCAAGGCCCTAGATGACACACATGCTTCCCCAATGGCCCTCTCCCCCCACCCCTTCCACCACTGGCCTCAACAGCTCCCCCCTACCCTCCCCACACTGGCCTCAACAGCTCCCCCCTACCCTCCCCACACTGGCCTCAACAGCTCCCCCCTACCCTCCCCACATTGACCTCAACAGCTCCCACCCGACCCCTGCCTTCCAGGGACTCTGCTCCAGCCTCACGAAGAGCAGTCAGGCCCTCGACCATGCCAACTAGTCGCCCATCTCTGGGCCTTTTGCTCAGACTGTTTCCTCCCTCCAGGCAGAATTCTTCACAATCAGCAAGCAAACTCCTACGCAACCTTCAGAACCCAGACCCAGTTCTTCCTCTGTGAGTCCTCCCCAGATCCATCTCAGGCAATGGCTCTCAAGCCTGGTGGTGGAGCTTTTTAAAAAAGTAGATGTGACCCAGGCTAAGATTCAGTAGCTCAGGGAGGGGCTATTACCAAAGAGCTCGGGTGATCCTGGGTCACCTACAGTCCCTATTATAACGGCCTCCCTCACTAGCCTGTGACCTCTTTTTTCATCTCAGGGTCTGGAGCTCTGGCCCACGTACGAGACAACAGCTGCTGAGCCGCCAGAACTGAGGCCAGAGGCCACGGACCCAAGAGCCTGGAAACCTCACCCTGTTTGGGACCTACTCTGTGGAGGCCAAGGCTGGGGCGTCCCTGGGCCTGGGCAGCTGCAGGTGTGGGACTTCCTGCCCAATGGAAAGAGGAGCACAGGTCCAGGTGAGAACTTCAGCCACCACCCCCTCACCTCCCAGTGTCTTCTGCTCCGTCCAGGAAGACAAGAGGAAGAGGCAGGGTGCCAGCTGGACAGTGGGAAGAGGGATCCACAACTAGTGTCTGCGGGGAGGCAGGGCACCCACGCTCTGCCCTCGCAGGCTCAGCACAAGGGCCGTAGGCCACAAAGTCGGGGGCAGGTGGCTCCCGGGGCTCGGGAGAGATGAGGCGCCTGATCCAAGAAAACACCGGAGGAGCTAGGGCAAGAGGAGCATGACCAGAACGCAGCGCCCATGAAGAGAGGTGTGCAGGGCTCAGGCTGGGGCCGAGGACCCAACTTCAATCTGCAGCTCTCCAGGGCGAGACCTCGACCTCGGGAAGTTCTTATTTTTGTTTTACGGATTTCAGGATTTCAGAGAGGAAGGAAGAGGGAGAGATAGAAACATCAACTGCTGGAAACCAAGATCAATGGTAATTCATTTAAATGGGAGAAGTCCACCAGAAGTCCTTTGATATTCACAGGGTGAATTTGCATTTTATTACCGAAGACTTAATGGCCTAAAGCAGTGGTTGGCAAACTCAGAAGTCAACAGAGCCAAATAGCAACAGTACAACCATTGAAATTTCTCTTGAGAGCCAAATTTTTTAAACTTAAACTTCTTCTAACACCACTTCTTCAAAATAGACTCGCCCAGGCCGTGGTATTTTGTGGAAGGGCCACACTCAAGGGGCTCAAGAGCCACATATGGCTTGTGAGCTGCGGTTTGGCGACCACTGGCCTAAAGCAAACAACCCCCTAACCTGATAATCTTACTGTTTACTAAACATTGCCATTGATATGTCTGTTTGCCTTCCTAAAAGCCAATTGCATATTCTAGTAAATAAAAGCAGCTGGGAAAGGAGACAGTGGAACTTAATCAGTAGAGGAAAGCTTTTCCCTGGCTTCCCCCATCATTTCAAAATTAATTTTTCTTCTCTTGTGTGTCAATTTGCGCGTCAGCTCTTTCTCCAAGCCTTTGACCCCAAAAGCCAGGCTGGCTTTTCACAATCAATGATGAGAGAGAATCACTGATTGGCTGCCTTCTATACACCCCTTACCGGCAATCCCGGGGATCGAGCTTGCAACCTGTGCAGGTGCCCTTGACCACAATTGAAGCCAAGACTCTTCAGCCCACAGGCCAACGCTCTATCCACTGAGACAATCCAGCTAGGGCCCTCAGGAAGTTTTCCACCCTCTGTGTGTCCTCTCCCCGTTGGTCAGAGGCAAATGTAAATGAAATGATGTCTAATAAAGCTGGTAGCTTCTTATAAATGTTAGTTCCCTTCCCAGAGTCCCTGCTGTCCTTGAGGACACTCAGCCTTGTCCCGTTCTGCAGACGGCTCAACTGAGTCCAGGCCGAACTCGGACCGGAATACGTGCCCTGCCCTCCCTTACCCTCATCACCCAAGATAATGGCTGACATCTGAGCACTGCCCTGCGCCAGGCCTCATGCTGAACATCTGTTTTTGTCTAACTTAATTCCCACAGCTGATGAGGAAAAGGAAGCTAAGAAACTGAAGGGTGTTCTCAAGACCAAGCAGCCACTGAGAGGGGTGTCACTGGGCTGTGAGCGGGGACAGCCAGGCAGGCAGGCCCCTTGGACAAAAGTGCTGGGTGAGTACCTGGGTAAGGGGGTGAGCCTCTTCCAGGGCCTCCCCATGGCAGGGGCTTTCGAATGCCAGAGGGACAAGAGGGCCAGCCCCTGCCCTCACCTCTAGGCGCCAGGCCACTCAACGGGCTTCCCGCAGTGAGAAGGGGGAGGGCAGCTCTGGGAGGAGCACCCTGTGGGCTGTGGGCTGTGGGCAGGGGTGAGGCTTGGTCAATGGCTGAAGCCTCAGACAATGGAGGCTCTGTTCCCACCAGAGGAAAAGCCCCCAAACCCACCTCCTTCCTCCATTGACTTTCTTGGCAAGGCGAGCCCTGGTCAGTGATCCCCAGACAAGACAGGAGGGGAGGGGACGGCCCCAGGAGGAGGCCTCTGGGCAGAAGAGCCCACCCACACCCCACCCCACACCCCACCCCACACCCCTGCAGAGGGCATCTCTAAGGGCTGTCACCTGGGAAGCCAGAACCAGCCAGAAGCTTCAAGACTCTGCATTGGGGGCCAGGGGGACTGCCATCAGACTGGTCCCCAGCCTTTCCTCTTCCTCACAGTCCCCGGCACATTAACCCCTTTGTCCCCCGCTAACCAGCCCAGACAGGAGGCGCCAGGCTGAAGGACCAGGTGAAAAGTCTCCTAAAATGGCTGAACTATCCTCACCGCATGCCCAGAGGGTTCCAGGTGATAGGACACACTTGGAAGCCAGAAGGGGACAGCATGGACTTTGTGCTACCCCTTCACCTTTCGGAGCCTCCGTTTACCCATCAGAAGCCACCTCTCAGGCCACCCAGTGCCACGTGGCCCTAGGACACTCATCCTAGCAGTAGAGTATTTCCACTCGGGAACCAAACCCGAAAGTGGGTTTCACTCCCTCCTGTCCCAGCCGGCAAGCTGCGGCTCCGTGGGGCGGGACCAGGACACAATGGTGCGTCTGACTCCATGCAATTCGCCGGAGCAGGTGCTGGGCAGGATGGACACTCCAGGCTGCAGAAATGGTCCAGACAAAGGCAGAGAGGCTCGAGGGAGCTGGGTTTCCAGCAAGGGCACCTTGCACGTTGGGTGCTCTCCCCACCACAGCCCCCACAATGCCCAATGCAGTGGACATAGCTCAGCCCCCCTCAGCCTCCCCACCACTTGGCTGTGCCCTTCTCCACATGCTCCCTCCACTCTCCTTCCTGCCCAGCCCCGGCTCTGCCCGCTTTCCTCCACGGCACCCTCAGGACATCCAAACGCCAGCCGCTCCCAGGCCCACCGGCCGCTCCCAGGCCCGCCCCCCTCAGCCTGTGCCTCCCTGGGCGGCCTCCCCGCTGTCTCCACGATGATGGCTCAGCTGAGTTTCCCTTGGACTCAGGCCTCTGTCTGAAACAAGCCTGCTCAGCATGTCTGCCCATGGTCGACTGGGCATCTTGAACTTACCATCCACCCAAACTCCTGACCGTCACCCCATTCCTTCGTCCTCCCGGCTCCCCGATGGCAGCTCCAGCGTGCCAGGCACTCAGACTAAGAGCCTCAGACTCACCCTTGCCTCCCTCTTGCTCTCACACCTCCATCCTACCCTCAGCATACCCGTTGGCTCTCCCTTCCAAATATGTCCCGAATCTGACCACTTCTCAACCCTCCCCGCTTCCCAACTACAGCCTGGTCCAAACTAGCATCACCTCCTACAGGGACCGTTAAAATTACCCCTTGATTGGTCTCTCGCTCCCACTTCGTTTTCAACATAGCAGCCACGTGACTCCTCTGCTCAAACCCTCAAATGCTTTCCCATCTCATTCAGGGTGGAAGCCAGAGTCCTCACCTTGGTCTACATGGTGCACCCCCACCCCCATTACCTTCCTGACTTCAGATCCTACCTCCCCCACCCCATAGCTTATTCTACCCCAGTCACAAGAACCACCTCGCAGTTCCCCCAACACCCCACACAGGCTCCAGCCTCAGGGCCTTTGCACGTGCTGCTCCCTCTCCTGGTCATACACACGGCTGCTCCCTCACCTCCTCCAGGCTCTGATCAAAGGCCACCCTACCAGAGGCTTCCCAAGCACCCTCTTTAAAGCAGCACACACAGCCCTCACTGGTTTGGCCCAGTGGATAGAGTGTCGGCCTTCAGACTGAAGGGTCCCAGGTTTGATTCCGGTTGAGGACACATCCCCAGTGCGGGGGCAGGGGGGGTGTGCAGGAGGCAGCTGATCGATGTTTCTCTCTTATCAATATTTCTAACTCTACATCCCTCTCCCTTCCTCTCTGTAAAAAATCAATAAAATATATTTTAAAAATAAAAAAGAAGGAAAAAAAAAGAAAGAAAAAACATTTTTAAAATAAAACATAAAACAGCACACACACCTGCCCATCACGCCCCTTCCCCTGACCCACTCCCCTGTCTTCATAGTATTTAATACCCCTGGACACCTGTGCATTTTAGTTGTTTATAATAGCCTCCTCCTACGAGAATATGGACTCGACAGAGGCCAGGGCATCATTATTTCTGTTCATTGTTCTTTCTATCCACAGCCCCGGATCAGTGCCTGGCAAACAGCAGGCCTCCGCACACACCTACCAAGTGGATGATGGAACCCCTTGGTCTGGGTCAGTCCTGCCACCTCCCTCAGGGCAGGGGATAAGGCAGCCAGGCCTGTTGGGCATCCCAGTCTGGGACTGGGCCTCCTCCTGCCTGAAATCAGCCTGTGGCCAGGATGGCTCCTCCCAGGACAGCTTAGTAAACAGACTCACTCCCAAGCTGTGCAAGGGGCGGTGCCCCCAAACCAGTATGGGAAGAGGTCTGAGCCAAAGGCAGGGTGTGATCAGAAGAAGAGGGGAGGGTGGGGTAGGGCGGGGGAAGGACTTGGACCGTAAGGAACTGGCTCCCAAAAAGACCTCATTCTTGCTCTACTGAGTCAGAACCACAGGGCCAGGAGAGGGAGCAGGACCCCAGAGCTCCCACGGCTGCCACCCCTGCCACAGACAGGTGAGGGGCCCGCCACACGCCCAGCTACCCAGGCTGGGCACCAGGGCCCCGGCTGGTGGGCCATGGAGAGGAGCAGGCCTCCTTTCACAGGGAGCCCGCCGGGTCCAGTCTGGCTGGGGTCACTCCCTTCAGAACCACCCTCTGCCGCTCTCAAGGAGGGGACCACTTTGTCCCACAAGACAGCTCTGGGCTGGAAGCAACAGCCTTTGCAAAACTCAGAGCTAAAGATAACTCAGCGCACCCGACCACGGCCCTGCCAGCTGGCCAGGCAGCATCTGCGGTCTCGGGAAAGGCAGCTCAGCACGGAGCTCCAGGGGACCAGAGGCCACAGCCACAAGGCCCAGCTCTGGCTGAACTCTCCAAGCAGCCAGCTCTCATATTCAAACCCCTCCCCAAGGAATTGGTGTGTGAATCAGCTGCTCTCTGTCCTCCGCACCTGGAGGGAGGCACAAAAATGGTGTCTTCCCACCAGCCCCCAAGCAGCTGGACCATCCCACAAGAGAGCGGGGTCAACCCCATTACAGAGGAGGAAACTGAGGCTCAGAGAGGGAGAGAGATGATCCAAAGTCAAGTGCATCACAGGCAGATCCCTGATGAGATGATGTCTGTACCCCTCTTTCCCCTGTAGGGGTGCCTCTCCCTCAGCAATGAATCCAGGTCACTCTCCCCCTCCTGTCTCTCCCCGCCCCCTCCCCGCTATTAACATCACACCTCTGTGGGACAGGAGTTGGAGCCTGGGCTGCAGGTGCTGGGGGCAGAGAGAAGAGGAGTGGTTGCAACCATGAAATGAATGTGTCCTGAATCCGGCTGTCCTGAGGTGGAGTCACACCCAGGACCAGGACCCCCATGAGGAACCAGTCCCAAACACGGGTCCTCCTTCATAATCAACTTTAACAAGAGCCTCACTGGTGCTCACCGGCCTGGAACGGGACACATGAGGAACCAGTAAGTAGCTCAGATGCTGCTCGCTCGCTGGCACGAGAAAGAATTCTTGAACCCCCCGTCTTCCTTGTGTCCTTGGCACTGAACCCATGCTGGGTGCCGTGAGCTGGGAGCCCACCCCTGCCTACATCCCATGCAGAAATGTGGCCACTTGTTCAGTGGAAAATGGGGGGCCCACTGCACTCAGGGTGGCTCCTGCTCTGCAGCAACCTCTGGTACTGCAGGGGGGAGTGGGGGGAGGGGGGACCTGGGTTCCCTTTTTGCCACCATCACACCCTGGGGATGGTTTTTAGGAAAGTGAGCCCTGTGATCAAACCAGGTTGGGTCCTGGCTCCCCACTTCCTGTGACACTAATATGTTACTTTGCTGTTCTGGTCCCTAGCTCCCCCTCAGTACAAGAGCTGTAAGAATCCCTACCTCCCAAAGCCGGTTTGGTTCAGTGGATAGAGCATCGGCCTGCAGACTGAAGGGTCACGGGTTTGATTCAGATCAAGGGTATATACCTTAGTTGCGGGCACATCCCCAGTAGGGAGTGTGCAGGAGGCAGCTGATCGATGTTTCTCTCTCGTCGGTGTTTCTAGCTTTCTGTCCCTCTCCCTTCCTCTTTGTAAAAAATCAATAAAATATTTTTTTTAAAGAATCCCCACCTTATAGGGTTGTTATATGGATTAGATGAGATGATTCACAAAACGTGCCTCACTGAGAGCCTAGAACACAGCAGATGCTCGATAAGTGTTTGCTGAATGAGTGAATGAGCGACCACCTCCTTCTAACTGACCAGCTGCCCTGGCCCACAAGGAGGGCGCTGTCCCAGGTGGCACTGAGTGACTCTGCCCATCCTTGCCCTCCAAGGGGAGCAAGCCTGGAGAACGCAGCCTCTCCTGCAGCATCTGACTACGTCGCCGTCCCTCCGAGGGCAGGGGACCCACCCATGTGCTCTGGGGCAGCCACCAGCTTGACCTGGTCCAGAGGCTAACACTCAGCTGTGTGAGTTCCCCAAAGCCTCCACCCGCCTCCCATCCCTTTTAAAGTCAAGATTCCAGGGAAGGGGAGGACCCAGAGAGAAAAGGCAAGTTCCTTTAACTGGTGCGAAACTAGTGACGGCCAAAGCCCAGTGTGAGGGGCCAGGGAGACAGTCCAAGCCCTTGAATCCATTTAGTCAAGCAGAGGGGGGCCCTCGGAGCTGGCTGCAGATGTACCCCTTTATGGAAAGCACGCTGGCTGGACAACCAGTTCAGGAGAGCTGCAAAAACCACATGTGTCTATTTCCTTGCTGAAGTCCAAATATATGTAACTAAATTCAGAGACAAATCCCCTCCAGGCAGCAAGGTTACAATCACACACACACACACACACACACACACACACACACACACGCACACGCCCAGGGCTGTCACTCAACATCAGTAGCATCTGAGGGCCCTGCAGAGACAGTGCAGGCCTAGGCCGGTGGGACTCAGTTCTCTTCCCTACTTGCGGCCACCTGCACACCTACCAGGTGCCCAGTGTTCAGTGCTGGACACCTGCGCTCCCTGCCAAGACTCAGCCTGTGCCAGGCTCATGCAAGGTCTGTCCTGTGGCCAGGGCTTGGTCAGAAGATGGGGCACCATCTCCTTCCACATTAGGCTGCAAACCAGGTCACAAGTACCGGAGCTCACTTCCCCCAGACACGGAGCATCTGTGTTAACACTGTGGTCTCCAGGCCCGTCGCCCTCATTCTGGGGACCTTTAAGCTCACCAGGGAAGGCAGAAAAGCCAGTCTTCATCTCTCTGGATCCTCCTGCCACTCAGCCCCACACACATTTATTGAGCGCTTCGGTATGCCAGGTCTAGGGATTTGCTCATAAGCAAGACAGCCACACACATTTATTGAGCGCTTCGGTATGCCAGGTCTAGGGATTTGCTCATAAGCAAGACAGCCTTGATCTCCTCCCTCCTGGGTTCCTCAGTCCCACAGGGAGGCAGATGCTAAACAATTACACAAACTCAACTTTGTCACAAACCAGATACCCACTACGAGGGGAGGGAGAAGGCCAGGGCTCCTCTGACACTTCGACTCCACTCTCCCAGGACCGGCGCTGGTCCTCTGGACTCCACGCCGTCATCTGCCTCGTAACCACACAGAGCGAGGGGCGCAAAAATCTGGTGACCATCCGGTGAATTCTGCCAGGAGCCCTGCCTCTGCGTGGCCTGGGCCGAGGCACACCCTGCCCAGCCTCCAAGGCCCTCCCACCTCCCGATGGACGCTTGCATTTCATGCCAAACAAGGTCATGTACGCACCCAGGGACTATGGTGAGGGCTCTGTCTCCCTCTTTTGCTTTTTTTGGCAGGAGGCAGTATTCGACTTCAAAATTTCCATCCCTTCTTGACTTGGGCAGAGAGTCTGGTGATCCATCTAAGGCAGTGGCTCTCTATCAGGGCTGATCTGGTCCCCCACACCCCGGGCACATCTGACCATGTCGGGAGACATGTTGGCTGTCACGACTGGAAAGGCAGGGAATGCTAGTGGCATCCAGGGGGTAGAGGCCAAGGATGCTGCCCAACACCCTACGGGGCACAGGACGGCCGCACCACCAAGAATGACCCGGCTGAGTGTCAACAGTGCAAGGTGCGGAACCCTTACTCCGAGGGCATCTGGTCAAGTCCTCTGAGATCTAGCACAGATACTGGCTCGTTAATGAGGGTAGTGTTACCGTTATTAGTCACAGGGACACAGAGACCAAAGTTATGACCACTGGTTTCCACAGCAGAGAAATACCAGGCATCGGGTCCCTAAAAAGACTGCGTTATACCACGGCCATAGACTTTTGTGGACCTCCGACCCACTTCTCTGTGTCGCTCCACCACCCAGCCAGCATGTGGGATCCTGAAGGTGGGGAGAAGGGAGGGAAGGAGAAAGAGAGGGCGTAGAGGGGGTGGGGAAGAGGGCAAACTGAGGCCTTTCAAGGCAGGGACCGAGTGTTAAGCCTCTCCTGACCCCAGCACCCAGCGCCACTCCTGGCACCAAGAGGCCGGTTGTTAATTCTGTGAGCTCTCTGAGGCCAGGGCCCTCCCTGCCCCCGAACTGAGCCTAGCTTATGGCTCAACCCTCCAAACTCACTCATCGGTCCCCACCCTCAGACCTCACAGTTCAGCAGGGGAAGGAGAACTGAGCAGAGAGCAACAATAAACAGCAGGCAGTGCTTCTGTGGGGGAGCTGTGGGGGCTGCAAGCACTCCTGGGGGGAGCCTTGAGCCTAGATGGGGGACAGAGCTATCCATCAGGTAATAGTCCCAGAAACAGTCCAGCCTGTGAGGCTCCGTGGTTGAGCATCAACCTATGAACCAGGAGGTCACGGTTCAATTCCTGACCAGGACACATGCCCAGGTTGCAGGCTCATCCACAGTAGGGGGCATGCCGGAGGCAGCCAACCAAGGATTCTCTCTCATCGTTCATGTTTCTATCTCTCTCTTCCTCTCCTTTCCTCTCTGAAATCAATAAATATATTTTTTTTTAATTGTCCTGGAAACAAAGGATACAGCATGAATAGTTCCCCTCTGCAAGGCCTGGGACACGCACAGCAGCAGGGAGAACACGTGAGCAGGACAGAGACAAGGAGAAGGTAGACGGGGACTCCCGGGGGAGTCCGGGCCGCATGCTGCCCTGCTCCCCTGCTCCCCTCTCCCCAGACGCCTGGCCCAGGTACTCCTTCCCGGGACAAACAGTGCTCTGGATGGAAGCCAGAGCCCAGGCACTAGGCACTTGGACAGGGCAGCTCCTCGGTTGCCTCAGGCCACCAGGGAGCCAGTGCCAAAGTCAGCCTCAATTTACTAATTGCCTTAAGTGCCTGAAGCTATTCTAGGCCCTTTAATCTCATCATTATTTTAATCTTTGCAACAACCCTGTGAGAGAGGAGCTATTGTCATCCCCATTTTACAGATTAGGAATCGAGACTACAGAGGTTAAGGAAGTGGCTCAAGGTCACAGCGGTCAATAGAGGGAGGGAGAGCTGGGATTTGAACCCAGGCCCTGAGGCTGCAGGGCTAAACCCCAAGAGGACTGGGGTTTTCGATCTTCTGCCACCAGCCAGCCACTACTCAGCGGGGCTCCTGTGGTGTCCAGAAAATGCTCAGGTGAGCAGATGGCACCACAAGGACCCCACTCATGGCAAGCTGGAGGGTCAGGGCCCCAGTGGGGAGAGAACAATGGGGAAAGGCTCCCTGCCCCAACGGACTAGCAAAGTCTTCATCGGGCCCCCGTGGGCCCCAGGCAGAGTTCTGGGTGCACTGCCCCCAACAGAGCCTCGCCCAGCAGTCCCTGCATTGGGGCCCAGCCCTGGACTCCAGCAGCAGCCAAAAGTAAGCACGGTAAGTCTCCCTGGGCATTCCGGTCTGGCAGGAACATGACCCCCGTGAACCGGGATTCACCCGGGCCCTCCAGCCACCCCCCTAGCCCAGGCACCTGGGCAGGGACAGCCTACCTGAGCAGGCATGGCTGCGTGCCAGCCATGGGCTCAGCCAGGGCCCTCCCCATGCTGTGTCTGAGGATACCTTTAACTGTGTCTGAGGATACCATGACGTCAGACCAAAACCGGAAGGGCCCCCTTTACTGCTAGCAGCATCAAATCCCCTCCTAACCTGGCCCCTTCAAAGGGTGCCCCTGACCTGAGCAGGAACTATGGCGGGAGCCTCACCTGTGGTTCATAGCATGGACCCCGCCGCTGTATCTTCCCACAACCAGTCACTCTCCAAAGGAGGGATCTCAGTGAGGCCGCAACCCAACCTGCCAGCCAGAGCAAGAATCCCTTCTTAATCCCTGCAGATGGGTGGGCCAGAGCTTAAGCAAACACGTGACTTCATCCCTCTAAGCCTCAGCTTACTCATCTGCAGACTGGGCGCATGACACTCCTGAAGCCCAATTAAGTAATACACTCACCCATTTATTCAGTCCATATTGATTATGCGCTCCCATGAGCCAAATACTGTTCCAGGTGTTTGGGACACACCAGTGAACCATGGGAAAAGGCTCCCTGCCCCAGCGACTTACTGAGCCTTACCCTGTGCCTGTCACAGGGTGGGTATGTCATCCATGCCCCGCCTTGTCCCGAGCCTGAGTCACTGTCCCACCTCGTGCTCTCGTACGAATTCCTCCTTTGGCAAAAGAGTCATAGGAAGGGTCTACCCTTGTCCTCGGTGCCTCTTCTGGAGTTTCTCAGGACCAAGCCCTGCCTCCTGCACAGGACACCCATCCGCTATTCCTCCTTCACGGTGTCAATTGCACCCCCACTAGGGCCCATTCCAGGTTGCCATGGTCCCTCTCATGAGCTCAACCAACACCCCGTGGGTGTCCACCCTCGTGCCCAGGGTGGACGACCCCAAGCCATCAAGGTCAGGGCACCCAGGAGGACGTGGCAGCCTCCACTCACCACCAGGGCCCTGACTCACACCAAGATGCCCACGGAAATTCAACACCGTCCCCACCGTCCCTCCAGAAGTAGCCCCCGCTCTTTCCTGCTAACAAGTGACATCAAAGTGACAGTAACTCGCAAGAAACCCAGCGACTGCTCGCACCGGCCGGGAACCACACGGAGGCTCACCGTCATTTCGAGTTTCTGCTAAAACCAGGAGCCGTGTGTGGTGTGCCACGACTTATTTCACAAGCTCCTCCACACTTCAAGGTGGAGATCCAGGTCCCCACTTGAGTCCCCACTCAATCTTGAGGCTCCGAGAGGACAGTGGCTGAGCCTACCCAAAATGTCTAGCACTGCCCTAGCCAGTTTGGCTCAGTGGACAGAGCGTCGGCCTGTGGAGCAAAGGGTCGCAAGTTCGATTCCGGTCAAGGGCATATACCTTGGTTGCAGGCTCCTCCCCAGCCCGGGCCCTGGTCAGGCAACCAATCAATGTGTTTTTCTCACATCAGTATTTCTCTCTGTCTTTCCTTCTCTCTTCCACTCTCTCTTCCACTCTTCCTGAAAATCAATGGGAAAATGTCCTCAATGTCTAGCACCTAACCTAGCATCTAACAGGTCTTCAATAAATGCTGGTTGGATTTACTTGGGTAAGAAAACTGAGGCTCAGAGAAGTAAAGTGACTTGCCCAAGGTCACACAGCTAGAGTGGGCCAGCCCCGTGCAACTCCAAGAGCTTGTGCTCAGTCTCTCTCAGACCTCCCCAGGTTTGAGCTCCTGCATTCCAGCCGCTGGCTAACAGGGCTCTCCCACAACAGGCTTCCGGGCAAAGGCACCACCCCTCCGGGGCCTGAGAAAGGAGAGGTGAGCTCCCCATGAGACCTTTTAAGGAAAAGTAAGTAAAGAAAAACAGGAAGTGTGTTGGTGGAGGAAAGGCCAGCCTGTGTATCATGTGTCCCAGAATGTTGGGTTCACAGCTGGTTCCAGGCAGGCCACAGCGGCCCAGAGCCTGACCAGCCCAGGGCCCTACCCCAGGTAGCAGGAGGTGCAAGGTCCAGTTGGCCTAGGGCTGGGGGTCAGCCTGGCTCTGCCACCAATGCTACCAGCTTTGGGCAGGTCACTTCCACCCCCAGAGTGCTGATGTTTCCTGCTTATGACAACAGAGCGGGGAGGACAAGACCAAGTGAAAGCCAGCATCTCCCTCTCTGTCCAGCCAAACTTAGCCCACACCTCATTCACACACACACACACACACACACACACACACCGTGTGGAGTTGGCTCCCCTTTGCCCCTTCTCCAGCTGCCAGCAGAGTCACCCCTTCCACCCTGGGCTGCCAGCGTCACTCACCTTGCAGACCTCCTGGTCCAGTCTTTGAAGACTGTCGTCTGCGGGCCTGGGAAGGAAGTCAGCGTGCTGAGCACCTGCTATCTCCGGGGAGCTCTGTGAGTGCCCTGTCACTTCACCCCGCATTGACCCCGGGAAGTACGGGTTTAACTCCTCTTCCCAAGGGAACCGCCCAGGCTGAGCCAGACAAAGGCGCCTGCCCGAGATCACACAGCAAATGTGACCCAGGATTCAAACCCAGAGCCCAAAGTGGCCAAACCTGTGTTCTCATTCTTGCTCATGTGTCAGCTCCCAGAGCACAGAAACCGTGACTGGGCCCTGGGTGTCTCCAGGATGCCTCACGCATGGTCTGCAAGCGCGGGCTTGCTTGGGTGGCCAGCTGGTTACTCCCAAACCCCAGCCCAGGCCCCAGGAGGGCCTCACACATCACAAGCAGGGCCTGCTCCCCATCTTCCTGCCTCACTGCTCTCAGATGTCCTGAGCCCGCTCTTCCCTGCCATGGACCCCAAATCAGCCTGCATCCACTTTGCAAGAGAAATTTGAAACCAAGGCTCAGAGGAGCCAGAAAGCAAACCTCAGCACCTGTGACACACGGAGCATCCTGGTGCGGCCCTCCCAGCAGCGAGTCCAAAGCATGGGCTTTGCAGAGAGACCCTCCCCCAGGTCTGCCCCGTTAGCTGTGCAGACCTGAACAGGCCTCCTGCCCTCTCTGTGCCTCAGTCTCCTCCTCCGCTAAAAAACAGGCAGCAGCTCCTGACCACGGGACAGCGAAGGTGATTAAATGCCACCCATCACACGGCCTGAGCAGGCACCCTTTCTTCCCTGGAGGGCATCTGCTTGCCCTGGGCATCAGCTGGGCAGGGGGCTCAGAACCTGCAACCCCCCAGGTAGCCAGCCCAAACAGGTTTGCATCCAGAGCTACGTTTGTGGAGTTAATATTTACCTGCTTGTGACTCAGATCTTCTGGGGCATCAGGCATGCCTGAGCCACTCAGCCCGGAGACTTCCAACCAAGCAGGGACATGCGGTGGGAGGGGGTGCTGAATCCGGGACAAGTGTCAGAAACCCTGGTCCCCGAGGGCACCCGGGCTGGGAGAGGTCCCCATGTCCCTGCAGAATAAGTATCACCCTCTACCCCAAGGCACTTGCTCCAAAGACCCGAGCCCCACTCATCTGATGACCCATTTTCCATAGGATCCCAGAAACCAGTGAGAACATGGGAGGTTGAAGGCTGAGCCCCAGCGTCTGTGGGCGGTGGAGGTGGCTGCCACGCCACGCTCATCAGATGGAGATTTCACTCGGGCTGTTTAGACCCCAGTTCCCTGATTTCAATAATAAGCCCCACGCAGGGGAACCACCTGACTCAGTGCCCCTCCAAGCAACTGTCTGGGGCGTCCGTCCCCATTTCACAGGTGAGAAACCTCCGCTTAGAGCTGGAGATAGCCTGCCAAGGTCTCTAAATAGTCAGAGGTACAGGGGGATTCAAACCAGGCCTCCTGGCTCCCAGGCTAATGAAGAAACAGCCTGCCTCAGCACTCCACTTTCTACTAGTGTTTATCGGATGTTTACCGGGTACCAGGCAGGGCTCGGCGTGCTTACACGTGACGACTGTCTTTATCAGTCCAAGAGCTGGATGAGGAAGAGGCTGTTAACCAACAGGCTGAGGAACCGAACTGAAACACAGGGAGGTTGGGACACTTGCCCCAGGACACACAGCGGAACGGATAAGCGGCAGAGTGAGAATCAAAACCAGGCAGCCTGGCTCCAGAGGCCACCACTGCATATACCCCACCCTCCAAAGGACTCTGCCCCCTCATTTCCCCCAACACACACACACACACACACACACACACACACACACACTCACACATGCAAACATACTCACATGCACATGCACACGCAGGGCACCAAGAAGGTTTCATGAACACAATGGCTCTTACCAGCACAAGGAAAGAGCTGAAGGCCCGGGAGGTGGAGAAAGGTGAGAGATGGGTAGGCCCCTGCGTCCGCCCTCCCTGTTCTCCTTGCTGAGCAGAGGGAGTCTGGGTAATGAGAGTCCTGCCACAGAGCAGGGCCACAGAGTCAAAAGCTCCTCAGTGTGGCCCACAAGACCATTCTTTTTGATGGATCATCCCCAACTCCCCACTCACCAACGACAAATGTTTGCTGAGCACACACTATGGATCAGGCCTCATGGGAAAACAAACATCCTATATAATAAAAGCCTGATATCTCAATCAACCAAACAGAATCACCAGTCGCTATGATCTGCACTGACCACCAGGGGCAGACACTCAATGCAGAAGCTGCCCCCAGCCCGAAGGCCCCAGACCAGCCAAGGGTGCCAGCAGGGTGCCTTCCCCCACCCCATTGTTCCATGGGTCACCTCCAGCAGAGGGAGGTAACCGACCACGGTGGGAGGGCTGGGGAAGGAAAGGGCAATCAGGAGGCAGGGCCTGCTGGCGAGCAGGTGGCGCCAGGCTGGCCAAGGCAGGTGCCAGAGGGAGCCCTCCTGATCGCTCGCCAGTTACCCCACAGATCAGCTCCGATCACTGGCCAGGCCTAAGGACCCTACCCATGCACAAATTTCATGCACCAGGCCTCTAGTGGAAAATAAAAGACAGAGCCTGAGCTCTGGGAACAGAAGAGGGGCCCCCACCTGCCCCAGTCACATGACCTGCCTTAGTTGGCCTGGAAACATGTCCCACTTTGTCTGCTTGGGACACTTACTCCTACATTTTGAACCTTAACACAAGATGACTTCAGGGGAGTCTTCTACGATGCCCACAGCTAGCCACTCCGCCCCTCAGAGCACCTAACACTTTGGACTGGAATCATTTGGTTTGTTCTCTGACTCCTCCACTTAGGCTGTGAGCTCCTTGAGGACAGGGACAATGCCTTTCATTCTGTCTCTCCAGTACCCAGGTCAGTCCTCAGGACATGGTAGAGATTAAAGAGATGATGGATGGCTGGGTGGGTAGATGGATGGATGGATGGATGGATGAGTGGGTGGGTGGATGGGTGGATGAGTGGATCGATGGGTGGGTGGATAGATGGATGGGTGGATGGTGGGTAGGTATGTTGATGGATGGATGGATGGATGGATGAATGGGTGGGGGGTGGATAGATGGGTGGATAGAGGGGTGGGTAGGTGGATGGGTGGATACATAAATGACTAAACGAATGAACCAATAATAGAATCCCATAAGTAATACCAGAGGCCAGTGGGCTCCAGGCTCTACTTCAGTCTGGAATTTACTGGAGCTCAGCTGCCAGGGAATCCCAGCTTTGCCCCAGGTCTTTCGTCCGACCCAACTCTTCTAGAAACATTTCCCCAACTTGGCCGAGTATCCCCATGTGATCACTGTCTGTCTCCTTTGCAGGCTGTAGCGTAGGTGACATACGACCCAGGACTTCATCTGGCCTAACAATTATGTCCTCGATGCCTTCCCCTGGGCTGGGGCCACTGCAGGCCTCACTGAAGACTTGTTGAATAAACGACAAATGAACAAAAGGCCTCAGGGAGCTTTTTAAACACGGAGATTTCTAGGTCCCGCTCGAGATCTGCTGGCTCAGAATCTCTAAGGGTGAAACTCAAGAATGTGTATTTTGTCCAAAAGCTTTCTGGCAGTTCCAGTAATTGGCCAGGATTAGGAAACAGCCTATGGGGAAGAGGAGTCCCAGCTACTGAAGGCTGTGGCCACAGATGCAGGCATCTCAGAGCAGGGCTGGATGGAGCGGTCACAACTTGGGCAGGCCACCACTCTCCTCATCCTTTTAGGTTAAAAGAGTCTCACAGCATTCTTTGGAGTGTGGTCCTCGAACTATTTCCTTCAGAACCACCTGAGCGAGAGGAAGCCTTTTTTTAAAAAAATATTTTTTTATTGATTTCAGAGAGGAAAAGATAGGGAGAGAAACATCATTGATGAGAAAAATCATTGATCGGCTGCATCCTGCACACACACCCCCGACTGAGGATCAAGCCCACAGCCCAAGCTGCAGCCCTAACTGGGAATCGAACCGTGACCTCCTGATTCATAGGTCGAGGCTCAACCACTGAGTCACGCCTCTGCTGGGCAGAGGAAGTCTTTTCTTTTAATCCAGATTCTAAGGTCTCACCCCACCTTACAAACTGAGAGTCTCTTTGGAGGAATCTGCACCCTTAACAGGCTGTCAGGCCATCCTGGCACCCAGGGGGATGGGAGTGACTGGCTCATGGGTTCCCCAGGGTACTAAGACCACCTGATGTGTCCGGCACCTTCATGCATGCCTCACCTTCTGAGAGGGAGAAGTTCCTGTTGGGGCAGCTTGGATGACTTCCAGAAACCCAGCAAACGAGGTGGGAGGCCACAAGGCAGCAAACGTGCCCATTCCTCAGCGCCTGAGCCTTGAAACAACCAGTGAGTCGTGAAGCCCGGCTTCTCATCTTACAGATGAGGAAACCGAGGCCCAGGGAGGGCTGTGTCCTGCCCAAGGTCATAAAAGAGTGAGTGCCAGAGCCAAGCTCTAAGCCAGACGGCCACGCCCTAGGATCACCCCTGGTCCCACACTGCCCTGGCCTGCGTGGGAGGCTCTCCCCTGCCTCCCATTCTCCGCACCTGCTCCCAGGTGAGTCCGGTCCCTGGGCAGAGCCGCCGGTCGGGCAGTAGCCATCAGCCCTGGACGTCTCGGCCAGGCTTGCTGCCCCAGGAGGTCAGAGTGGCTCTGATCGAGGAGATTAACAACATCGGGCATGTCCAAGGCGCTATCAAGTCCTGCAATTTCATAATCTACTGAAATCATGATGCCGATGAAAACAGCTGGAGACTAAAAGGAGTCATGTGCCCAAAGTCATGTGACCAGGAAGTGGGGACAGCGGGACATGAGTCTGTCCTGGAGACTGATGGGCTCAGTATTCAGTGAGATGATCCCTTTCATTTATTTTTATGTTTTTAAAGATACTTGTGTTTGTTTTGTTTGTTTATTGATTTCAGAGAGGAAGGGAGAGGGAGAGAGATAGAAACATCAGTGATGAGAGAGAATCGTTGATTGGCTGCCTCCTGCACACCCCACACTGGGGATCGAGCCCACAACCCAGGCGTGATTCCGAACCAGGAAGTGAACGGGACCGCCAGGCTCATAGTTTGACACTGAACCACTGAGCCACGCCGGCCGGGCCCTCTCGTTTATTTTTATCGTTGTTGTTCTTGTTCCGATGGGAGGGGGCAAGGGCACCCAGCAGCAGGGCCTGGGCAGGAAGTCATGCCCACGAAAGTGGCCAACAGGTGAAGCTGAGGACCCAGCTTCCCAGGTCTTCTGCTCCTGGTTCTGCTGAAATTGGCTGTGTGACCTGGGGCAAGTCACCGCCCCCCTCCAGACAAAGCTGCCCCCGTGCATAAAGTTAGGACTTTGGCCTCGATGATCCGGAAGGCCCTTCCAGAGCTAAATGAGTCTCTGACTTCATGGCCCTGTCTGTCCTCAGCTTTTATTTCTCTCCCCACCAGCCACCACCTCTTCCTGGTCCCGGGTCCCCTTTCCTGTAAGCAGCTGAGGCCCGTACTGCTTGGCCAGGCCGCAGGCTGGGCTGAGCTCTGCCCAGTGATGGACTGAGCCCTGCCTCTGCTCTCCATGTCACTCTCCCTTTTTCTTCCTCATGGAACCCAGGTGCCTGCTTCCCAATGTAGCGCCCGATGCCCCGGGGGAGGAAGGGGTGAAAAGAGCAGGGGCCAGGGGGCCGGGGGGCTGGAATTCTCGTCCTGAGTCTGCCCACATGGCTGTAAGACGATCAGCTTAGGACTTTGGGCCTCTTGGAGCACCAAGGCTCATGGTAAAACTTAAGGGGTTGGACCAAACCCATCGTCCCAAAGTGGGGTGGGCTGACTGCTGGAGCCCCACATGATCCTATCAGGTCGTTGGCCAAGGAAGGGCTCAGCTGAACGAAGGGTTTCAAGGGAAGTCTCCAGCCTCAGATGGGCCAGGGTTCCAGTTCCGCCATTTTACTAGCTGTGTGACTTTGGGCAAATTATCACCCTCTCTGTTCCTCGGCTGCCACGTTTGTTAAATGAAGATATTAACATTCTATAGCTCACAGAGAACTGAAAGAAGATAATAATACACGGTACCTGGCACACGCTAAGCCCTCAGGAAACACGGGTTATTTTTTCAATCCTTTGGGATCACATGTCATCTCATCCATACTTCACAGATGAGATAACCAAGATTGCAGAGAGGCAAGTCAGCTGCCCACAGTGAAGGGGCTCTGGAAGAGCAGGTCTCTGGGAACTGCTCCCCATCTCTCCTGGGCCCCGAAAATGAGGCCCGCGCCTGGCATCTGTAAAATACAGCTGCCGTCCGCAGCCAAGACCGCGCCATCACTAGCCTCACATGACCCACGTCCAGGATCCAATCCTAGCCCCGCCCCCAGAAGTTTTCCAATCACTTACTGGGGAGCAAGCCAAGGCCCAGCAAAATGCTTCAGCAACCCATGGGGCCCTGGCTCCGGGGCGGGCCGACGCCCACCTTCCAGCAGCAGCCTGGCTCCCACCGCCCAAAGGCCCTGCCCAGGCTCTGAGAATGCAGAGGGCAGCAGTGCAAACCCAAGAGGACCTGGCTATGGTGGGACGGCGACGTTCCCCTGAGCCTCCACTGAGCCTCTCCCTGGGGTTACTCTCCACCTGCTTCCACCCTTGAGACTTCGGTTGTTTCATTCAAGGGACCAGCCCCAGCCTGGATGCCCTGTTATGCTGTGTGTCCTCAGGAAAGCTGCTTAACCTCTCTGAGCCTCAGGAATCTTTTTAGAAAAGAGAAATGAGCAGCTTTTAGAAAGCGCTAAGGAAGCAGCAGGGTTTGCAGGATGATCTAAAGGTCTCCCTGATGTCTCCTGACCCTTCCCACCCTGTCTCGCCCGAGGACAAAAGGTTCTGATCTTGTCCCTCCCTGGAAACACTTGACCGGCTTCTATGGTCCTTGAGATGAAGTGAGAGCTTCAAGTGGGATGTTGAGAGCCCTTCAACAGCATCCCCCATGGCTCCGTCCCTGCCTTTCCCCAGGTCCAGTGCTTCCCTCTCCCTGAAATGACCACCTCTTGGCTGCCTTGCTCACACTTCCCTAGAAAGCTTCTCGTTTCTGAGCCTGGGTTACACACTTGCCATCTTTGCACCTGGTACCGTCTGGCTCCCCCAGCAGAAAGAGAGTACACACATTTACTTATCTCTGCCTCCTAGCTGGGACCGGCTCCCTTAGAAATCTGTGCCAGATAAATGTGTGATGGGCAGAGAGGAATGCAAGGACAGACAAACAAAAACAAATCAGCTGCTCCCTGAGCATCGGTCTCCTCCTCTGGCAACAGGAATGCTGTGGGAGCAGTGGCTGGACCACCTGGGTGGGGCCCTCACCCGCTCTGGCAGCTGGCCGTGCTGGCTGGGAGGCCTCTCCCCGCTCTGGAAGGTGAGGACAGCAACGGCACCTGCACTTTTCTGAGGACGCGATGAGCTAGTCCTCCCGGAGTGCTCAGGCCAGCGCCTGGCGCATGAAGGTGACTGCCCTGCACTTCACTCTGAGAAGCAGGAAGTGGAGGTGACACAGGGCCCAGAGCCGCCCAACCTGGCCCAGCTGAAGTGGCACCTGCTGGAGGGACCGAGTTCTCCCTACACCAAGCTCCCAACGGGCTCAGGTGCCCGTCGCATCGCCAGCACTGGCCCCACACCCAGTAGCCCGGTGCCCTACGGCGCCATCTCGGACACACCACTGACCCCTCCAGTGCCATTCCGTCCTCTCTAAAGAGGAGGGCTGAGGAGCGCCTGCTTCCAGCATGTTGGGGACCCAGCCACCTCTGTTCATTCTCACAGACTGTAAACAACCTCTCCCGGTGGGCAGTCTTGGTTGGGCTGTACCCTCCCTCCCTTGGTTAAGATGTCACTGAGGACCATGAGGGCACCAAATGGGACTGTCTCCCACCTCCATCCATGTATACTCCAAACCTACCCCATTCTCCCATTTCCAAAGAGGCACTCCTACTCCCATAGCCCCCACTGGGCATCATCACACTGGTACCTCCACCTTGCTCGTTCACCTATAGACCCGGCTCCTTAGCTGCCCCATGGGTCTTGACCATCAGTACAAACCCTTCTCCTGGGTCCCCCAGCCTCCCTGCCCCCACGTCACCTCCAACCGAGACACCTTTTCTCAAACCCTCTTCACTATCCAGCATTTCAGAGGCTGTCCCCACAAGCTGTCTCCCCCTTCTCGCCTCCCATTCCCTCTTCCTCTCCCACTAGGAGCCTCATCACTCCTCCAAAACTGCTCTTACAGAAAGGTCCAACTACCTCCTGTGGCCTGAACCAGGGGTCCTTCCCATCTCATCTTCCTTGGACTCTCGCCACCTGCAGCCCTGCTAACCACTAGCTCTTTTCTGAAGCAGAACCATATGGGGGCTCCCCAGGGGTCCCACTCTCCTTCCTCCTCCCAACGCCACCCTCTGACCTCTCCTCCCCCCAAAGTCACCCCCTGGCCTCCTCCTCCCAATGCCACCCCCTGGCCTCCTCCTCCTTCACCTGACCTCTGGGTGGTCCCACCTGCTCCATCTATGTGCTAACAACGCCCAAGTTAGAATCTCAGCCCAGAGGCCCCAGTCATTCCCATCTCATCAGTCCTGTTTGCTTCACAGGACTTAGTACATGATACTGTGAACGAAAAGGGACCACACAGCAGAGCCGTCAAGCTCAGGGGGCCACAGGGCAGGCCTGGCAAGCACAGTGACTGAAAGTAACCACACAGGATGGGCTGACCATAAATTCCGACCTGGGCAGGTCAGAGTGGAAAGTCATATCCCAGGCCTACAGCTTCCTCAGCAAAGGTCAACCTTGACCTGAAGTGAATGTGGCCCAACATTCTTACGCATCTAGGGTAACACGCATTTAAAATGTCAATTCATTCTCCTTCCCGGACCCCCAGGAGGCCCACGGGGCACCAGAGCACAAGACCACCGAGCTCCTCCTGCTAACTCGTTGCTGCTCACTGACCGGGAGCTGTCGATGGTAAACGGACACTGTCCCACACCCACCAATGGAAAAGTGTGTGTTTCTCCATTTTGCTTTTCATCCAATCCCAGAGATTTTTTTCCCCCCTTCACTTCCTCCCACCTCCCTCACCCCCACCCATGGGTTCCACGTGACCTTCCCCGTGCTCTCTCCTCTGATTCCAAATGCACAGAAAGACCTACCAAACGGCCACTCCCTGAGCATTTCCTCAACCTGTTGAGATCCTCCTCCTCATAATTTTGGCTCAAACAAACTCTCACACAGCTTTTCTACAAGTTGGTCATCCTTTCATCAATGACATGCAGTTACTTTGCAATCCGAGTGATTTCTTCGGTTGTCTCCTCTGCCATCACGTAAGAGCCACAGGGCAAGGCTACGGAAGGTCGACCAGCTGACTGACATCACACCAGCAGCAATGCCGCTCACCCCGGGGGCCAGGCGCTATCCGGAACAGCCTGCTTGTCCTAGCTCCTCAAATCCATACAACACAGGGCACAGCGACTAGTATTATCCCGTTTTACAGATGAGGAGACTGAGGTACAGAGGGGCCAAGTGAGTTCCCAAAGGTCCAACACGGAACCAGGCCCAGCAAAGAGCAGGGCACCCATGGACCCGCCAAGCCCAACACAGGCCTCGCCCTTTGCAAACCCTAAATAGACACTTTCCAAATGAGCAAACCAATCACCAAAAATCAATGGATGAGATGCGCCACGATGCTGAGAGAGGTGGTCTCTGCGTGGTGGGACGCAGGGCAATTTTAATTTCTTTCTGTCTGTATTCCCCAAGTTTTCCTCAATGGTCGTGTAACGCATGTGTAACTTCAAGTACAATAACGCTTTATTTTTCAAAGAAATTCAAAGGTCCTGGGCAAAGTCTTGGTCCAGTAATATTTTTCTTCAATTTTCAGAGGCTGTTATTCCTCTCCTTAATTTAAACCATTGTTTTTCTAGTGAAATTGAATGATAAGCCGCATTTTTAGAGCTCTCTCCAAGTCTGCCCACTTCAAACAATGAAGACAGGGGAGCAATGAGAGCGGCCAGCCCAGAGCCCTGACAGCGGGAGGCAGGGAGCATACCAAGCAGGCAGCCTGGAAGCGGCTTTCTATAGAGGCCGAGAGGCCAAGCTCTCAAAGAGGAGGAGGGGCCAGGCCCAGAATGCCTCCTGCCTGGGCCCTATGCACCCCCAATGTGGGCAGGGGCCACCTCAAAATGCCTGCCCTGCCCTGGTCCAAGAGGGTCCCTGCAAAGAATGTGGGAGCGGGGGAACCTCGCCCAAGACAACCCTCAAGACAGACAGGTGAGTGGGAAGATGAACCCTGGAGGCCCTTGGCAGGAGGCTCAGCACCAGGCTCTAACCAAGAGGGAGACACAACCTGCGCTTCTGGCCACGTGGTCACCTGTCCTCCCGTTTCCCACCGCATGTGGCCACTGCTGCCAGGGGACACCGAAGGCCCCGCCAGGCCAGGTCCTGGAAAGGGTGGCACTGGCTTAGGACGCAGGGCTGGGAGCTGGGCTCCGGGGCAGACAGAAAGAGGTGGACCGGGCCGCCTCCAACCCTCGCAGGTGCGTGACCTGCACGAGCAACATGACTGACCTGGGCCTCCGCCTCCTCGGGGGCAAAATGCAGATGACAAGCCCACGTCTCTGGTGGCTGATGACTGAGCAGCTCCCTCGAGCCCCGTGCCTGCCAACGTGCCTGCCACTCCCTAAATAAGACCTATTAGTTCAGCAATCTCCATAAATACGCGCCATTATTATTAGCGCTTACCGGACTGCAGGCCTGGGGGCCCGTTTGGGCACTGCGGTTCTATTCTAGGCCTTGACCCTAAACCACAGGGCAATGAACCCAGCTAAGTGGGTAAAAACACACACACACATCAGTTTCAGACAAAGAATGGCAGAGTGTGCTGAGATAACAGACCAAGGGGGTCTCTTCTCGCCCCCAGTCCTCAAAGGGAAACAGAAAATAGAGTAAGGAAGGGAATTGCCTTTGAGGAAGATCTCGCTGCCTAGTTTGAATCCCGCTGCTTACAAACACTGTGACCTTCCGTGTCCTCATCTATAAATGAGAGAACAGTACCCACCTGCAGGCTCGATGAGGGGATTAAGGAACTGACGCATCAAAAGTGTCTGGCACGTATAGACATAGAGTGAACGTGAGTTGTCTTTAAAGAAATAAGCTCTCCAACTTCATTATTAAATGAAGAGCAGAAGTAACCAAAAACACTGGATAACCTCAATTCTAGTTACTTTTATCTTTAGCTTTTCTGATGTTATTGGGGGTTAGGGAGGGGGGGGACCAGGGGCAGTAGACCTACCTTCCTAATTCTCTTTTGATTGGTCTAGTGTTAAAATGGAAATTTTTTTTTGAGAATCCACCAGCCACCGATGCCAGGGCTGGAACATTAGGCAGCTTGGGGAATAATAAGATGTGCAGGGGAGGGGCTGACCCACACAACAGGATGCCCCTAGCAGGCGAGGCTGGTACCCAGGTGATGCTGTACCCTCTGACTTGAGGAAGGTTCAGCACTTGCTCTGACACTCGAGCCGGACTGAATTCCCAAACAGCTCTTGCCTCTGAGCCTTCGCACGTGCTGTTCCTTTGATTCAGACCCTTTCCCTCTTCCCACCCCATTCTCCTGCTCTCACACCTCCCCTGAATGTCACCGCACACGTCCGTCTCCCAATCAGAGCGCACTCACTGGACAAGAGCTAACGCTCTCTAAAGAGATGTCCACTCAACAGTCGGGCTCCACTCTCTTGTGCTGTCCCTGAATCCATAGGGATAGGCCAGTGGTTGGCAAACTGCAGCTTGCCAGCCACATGCGGCTCTTTGGCCCCTTGACTGTGGCTCTTCCACAAAATACCACGGCCTGGGCAAGTCTATTTTGCAGAAGTGGCGTTAGAAGAAGTTTAAGTTTTAAAGAACTGGCTCTCAAAAGAAATTTCAATGGTTGTACTGTTGACATTTGGCTCTGCTGACTAATGAGTTTGCCGACCACTAGGTAGGCCATGCCCGTTGTTGCCTAAGCCTCCCCCAGACAGCTCTAGCCACCTGGGTCCCGGACATCACACCTCCACCAGCCCTGAGCTGGTTGACTTCTCACAGTGTCCTCAGACACCACCACTGCTTTGCCTCCCAGATGCTTTGCCTCCCAGATGCCTGGGCCTCTTGCGTGTGGTTATTCAATCAATGGCAAAGCAGGCTCTCAATTAACAGAATCCTATCCTCAACCCATTTCCCCTCTTCTTGGCACAAGGCACTATAATAACTCAGTTCCCACAGGGAGAGGTCATTCGAGGGCCATTTACAACCCCAACCACCACAGCAGGCCCAGCCCAGCAGCTGCCCCCCTTGCTCTGCACTCTGAGGACCCTAACCCAGCCCTGGAGTGGTCAGCACCCAAATGCAAGCTCCCCGGAGGGGCTGTGCCTGAGCTGTTCACTGCCAGCAGTCCCCGAGGTGAGCTGACAAAGGTTTAACAACTAACGAGGGGGTGAGGGCTGATCGGAAGTGTTTGCCACTTTCTGTGGTGTAAATATTCTCACTACGGCCAGTTTTAAGCTACCAGGGTGACACCACCAAACACACAGTTGGGAAGAGATGTGCAGTAGCCGCCAACGTGAAGGTTACACAGTCACGGGTCATTTAACGGCGGGGCCACGTTCTGAGAAATGCATCGGAAGGCTAGTTCATCCTGTGTAAACATCAGAGTGCACTTACAGAAACCTAGATGGTATAGCCAACTACACATCTAGGCTCTATGGGATAGCCTACAGATCCTAGGCTTCAAGCCTGTACACTCAGGCTACAAGCCTGAATACTGTAGGCCATGTAGCAATGGTATCTGTGTGTCTAAGCATAACTAAACATGAAAAGGTACGGTGAAAATACAGTGTACAATGTAAAACGGTGCACCTGTGCAGACTGACCGTGACTGGAGCCTGCAGGACTGGAAGATGCTCAGGGAGTCGGTATGTGAGTGGGAAGGCCTAGCGCATTACCGGACACACTGCAGACTTCATCTCACTGTCCCCCAAGTCCTTCCCAGGTTCCTTCCGACAGGGCAGAGAGGTCACAGAGCTGTCAGCGCTGCCCCGTGAACAGGGATGTGACTGGGTGGAATATGGAGGAGAACTGGCTGGGTGGGACGCCGATCACCATAACAGTGACTGTCAGGAGGGAGGGAGCGGTGCCTGAGGGGCAGCAGGAATGAGAAGCCAAGATGGAGGGTAAGGGACATAGGACTGCCAGGGCCACGTGGGTGGCTCTTGCCTGCTGGAGCAGTGGTCAGATCAGGGGGCTGTGTGGTGGCCCAGGAAAGAGGGTGTTAACACGGAGAGAGTGTAGAACCGAGGACTCACTGTTTTGACTGGAAATTTGTTTTGGGTTCCACTGGCCTATCTGGCATAAAAGGCCTCTCTGGTATTGAGCTGATGGAAGAAATAAAGCTATGCTTTACTCCACTACAACCTGACAGTGTTTGCAACGCCCAGGGACAGGCTGGCCCCCAGGGAAAGGGAAACTGCTCCTGGAGTGCAGTGGCACTCATGCTGGTTCAGGCGGCTCCGTGGGCCTGGTCCGTGGACAGGACAGGAGGTCCTCTGGGGCCTCAGCCGGCCCGGGGCTGCAGCGCCCTCCGAACGTGCAGCCGGGGGACGGGCTCCTCTGGGAGGAAACAGTCAGTGGCTGAGGGACGGGGGTGCAATCTGTGCACTCAAAATTGAGGTGCTGTGAGCGAGAGGGAGTCTACTGCCGAGCTCCAGACACTGCTCCCGTCAGAGAAATAATCTCCCTGAACCACACAGCCTTCATTTCTTACCAGAAATTCGGTAATCCTGTGGGACCACCGTCACTTATGCCAAAACATTATGTATATACACTGAGTGGCCAGATTATTATGATCTCTGAATGCATAATAATCTGACCACTCAGTATATATATTAGAGGCCCGGTGCATGGGTGGGGTCCAGCCAGCCTGGTCAGGGGAAGGGGACATAGGCGATTGGCCAGACTGTCTGCTGGTCAAACTCCTGGTAGAGGGGACAATTTGCATATTAGCCTTTTATTATATAGGATATACATTGAGTGGCCAGATTATTTATACATTCAGAGATCATAATAATCTGGCCACTTAGTGTACAATATAAATACAAACACATAAAAGACACAAATAACCACAAACACATAGGTAACAGTGAAGTAATTAGAAGTACTGTTTTTCAGTTATCCTTGCTTCTATTATAACTTTTAAAATATGTTTTTATTGATTTCAGAGATGAAGGGAGAGGGAGAGAGAGACAGAAGCATCAATGATGAGAGAGAATCATTGACGGGCTGCCTCCTGCACACACACCTACTGGGGATCCAGCCTGCAACCTGGGCATGTGCCTTTGACTGGTAAGGAGCCCAGAACCCTTCAGTCCCAAGCCGATGCTCTATCCCCTGATCCAAACCAGCAAGGGCTAGATTAACCTTTTTAAGTATAAATTTATAGGCATACAATTTTTTTTATAAAGGCTGTGTCTAACTGCCAGCTCATAAAATTCCTCAAATATAGTGATCAGCTCCCATGCTTTGATGCAAACTGGCCCCAGCACAGCCTTGTCAGGACAGCCACTCCTGGGAGCTCTCTCGGACCAGGGCCCCCAAGGAAGGTGGCTCTGATGGCCTCCAGCAAGACAAACAGAGACCAAGGAACTCTCCAGGGACACAGGGCCAGGACGGGGCTGAGCTGGGGCCCAGGTGGCTCAGTGCGGCGGGCAGAGAACTCGGGCCCACTCTGCTGCTTAGGAATCCGGTTCTCTCTCCTAGACTTCAAACTCCTTGAGGGCAAGGGCAGTGGCCCATTCACCACTGTCCAGCCAGGTGATGAGAACACAAATGCAGGGAAGACAAGCCTTCACAAAACAGCCAGGACTGGGCGGACGGGGAGACCCAGGCTTGAGTCCTCCACTGACTGACTATGACCTTAGGCTGCGGTTCATTTTTCTCATCTGTAAAATGGGTATGAACTCTTCTTCCCTGCTCAATTATCAGGGCTGTTTCAGAAACAGAGATTTCTACCTGAAAGGGTGATATGACTCTAAGCTACTATTATCATAGATTCACATCACCCACTTTATCTTTTTAAACTTATCTGATTAAGATGATATGCTTTCCGCTCTGGTCCTTGCCCGATTTAAGAGATCATACATATGAAGCAGCTAGCCCAGCATCTGGCACTTTAGCAGATACTACCAATACCTGCTCATTCATCTACAACTTACCTAGTTAATCCCTTCCACCTATACCAGTGGTCTGCAAACTCATTAGCCAACAGGAGCCAAATATCAACAATTCAATGATTGACATTTCTTTTGAGAGCCACATTTTTTAAACTTAAACTTCTTCAAAATAGACTCGGCCCAGGCCATGGTATTTTGCGGAAGAGCCCCACTCAAGGGGTCAAAGAGCCGCCTGTGGCTCACGAGCCGCAGTTTGCTGACCACGAACCTGGTACTGATACCAAGGAGCCCACCAGCTACACCCCCTCCCCAGACTCCTCCCAAGATAAAACTTGAAAGAGCAGAATTTAGAAACCGCTAATTACTGGACATTCGATTACTCAGCAACTATTTATCGAGCACCTACTGTGTGTCAGGCCCTGTTCCAGGACAGACATGGTCCCTGCTCTGAAAGGCTTACAGTCTTCAAACACCCTTACCACCATGAAGCTGGAGCAGCATCGTGAACAGGGGTCTGTGAGTCTGTCTGCTTGGCGGAGAGGAAGCGATCCCGGGTGAGAAGTGAGGAGGTGAAGGATGGGACCAGCTTTCCATGGAGGGAACGGCAAGGTCGAAGGGTCTTTGGTGGAAGAGGAGGGACAGGGACCTCAAGGAGGCAAGCATGAGGGAGCAGAGCGAGAATCAGACCCGGCACAACCTCAGGCCTCTGAAGGCACGAGGAGGGTCCTGAGCGTCACCCTGGAGCCCGAGGGAAGGGCAGGACAGCCCCCAACCCACGGCCTCAGGGAGCCTGGAGATTTCCAGGCTGGGCCCTCCTTTCTAGTCTGTGTGTCGGAGGCCTGGACACCGTGGGGGACAGCGCTGGACGGACAGACAGATGGATGCTGCAGCTGACGGCCGTGCAGGCGGGGCTGCAGGGAAGGGCTGAGCACTTTAATGAGTGTGCACAACCTGTCCCCTCTGCCCAGCATCCGAGGAGGAGCAGATGGTGCTTCTGGCGGGCGGGGCGGGGCTCCCCCCAATGAATCCCTCAGGACGGCCAAGGACTTTGAGGCAAGGTCTCTGCTCTAAAGTGGGGGGAAGTGCCGCCAACCACCACCACCCCCCTGCTGTGGCCTGAGCCAGGGTCCTCCAGGCTAAAAGAGATTCCTGACCTCCGCCCACCCTGGGACAGGGAGGAGGAAGTCTCCCACATTCTCCTACACCAGGCCCGGGCTCCCCTCTCAGAGACCACCCCTGGCGGCCAGGCCACTGACCTTCATCCTCAGCAGGGCCCACCCCGACACCCTTCCCTGCTTTAGGATGTCCAGGCCTCACCCCGTTCCGTGGACATGGCCTTCCCGCTGACCCGGGCACCTCTCCTCCACCCGCTCCTCCATGCAGCCGCCCCTGCTCCATCCCTGGGCCAGCGTCCAGGCTGACCAAGGCACCAGGAGCATTCTCTGGCTTCATGCAACCCCAGGGACCCCCAAGGTCAGCAGGGGGAGGTGAAGCCCGGTGACAGCAGAACTTGAAGTGTCCGTCCATGGACAGAAAATGAGGCACAGAGTCTCACACACACACACACACACACACACACACACACACACACTTATGCTCAAAAGCAGGTCAGAAGTCATGCAGAGGGATGGACGCAGACTCCCGTGGAGAGTGGGGTGCACACTAACATTCGAAAGATACACATTCACACTCAACCGACCCAAGTAATGACACCCACACAGAGCAGACCAGGCTCTGGGACACACACCCAGAGCCCCGTCCACACACAGGCTCCCGGGACACACAGATCGCCCGTTCCAGGACACACACACACACCACACACACACACACACACACACACACACACACACGCCAGGACTCGGGAAGATGCCGGCGTGGACCTCACACCCAGAGGCACCGAGGTACCCACACTCACCGACACCTCAGGAACCCCGGGAAGACACCGGACTCGCACTGGGAGAGTCAAGATCCCGAAGAAGCAAAGACGCGCAAGGGGCCGGGATACCGGGCAACGGGGCCCTGGACTCTCCGCGGTCCTGGCACCCGGCCCTGGGGTCACCCTGGACCACACACGCCCCCCCCTCCCCATCGGGGAGCCCTTCCGGGGCCGGCGGCGCCCGCGGTCCCCGCCCGGCCCCCGCCCGGCCCCCGCCCGCGGGCCGCACTCACCCGCTCTGGCCGCGGCCGCGCCTTTGTTGTCCGCGCTGCTCACAAAGGCGCCGGCGGCCGGCTCCGCGCCTCTGCCCTCCGGCCGCCGCGGGCGCCCATGGCCGGGCCGGCCCAGCCCCGCGCCCCGCGCCCCCGCCGGCCCGCCGCCGCCGCCGCCGAGCCGATGGCCCCGCCGGGAGCGCGCCGCCTCGGAGCGGCCTGGCCCCGCCACCGCGCTCGGCACCGCCCCGCCGCCCTGCCGCGGCCGCTGAAGTCACCGCTTAACCCCTGGTGGCCGCCACCGCCGCGCCCCTGCCTGCGCGGGCGCCCCCGGAGGACAGGACGGGGAAGAGGGGAGCCCCCAGCCCCGTGTGGCAGGACGGCTTCTGCCCTCCCGCTGGCCCTGCTCCGATCAACCTGACCCAGGCTCTCACAATGCGGTTGGGGAAACTGAGGCCTGCCTCAGGCCACGCAGGGACTCCCTCGCTCCTCCACTCCCACTTTCCTGCTTCTCCCGCCAGAAGCCCCCATACACCATCCCATTCCCCCTAAGTCCCCCACACGCACACGGGCTGCAGCCTCTCCTTCCTCACTTTCAGGACTTTGCCAGGTGTTTCCCAGGAGGGTGAGGGGTGCCTGGGCTGGCTCCAGGGGAAAACCCAGGCTGGTGACGCCGGCCCAGTCTCTGCTGGCTGGGAGCCCTCCAGTCCCCGGTGGCCTTGCACCCTGGCCTCTGACAACAGCCTCCGTGCTCATGACCCTGGCAGCTGCAGGCATTCAGGGTTTGCTGAGTGACACCTCACTGAACTGGCAACAGCCCTGCATGTGGCCCCATCTTCCTGATGAGGAAACTGAGGCTCAGCTATGACTTGCCCAGACTCACCCTGGAAGGAAGCGGTGGAAGGCAGATCCCAGCACCTCCTTCCTTCCAGCCTCTAAAGCTGCCAGAAACGCTAGCTACTCCCTCCCAGAATTCCAACTGAGGGCCTGCGGATATGATGCAATTAATTAGACTTATCGGGTCATTAATTAAGATTATCCCTGGAGTTATTAAACACTGCCCTGCTACCTCTCAATTTACAATGAAATTCACACTCGGGCTTATCAGCAATTACTCCTGGGTTGATAATAACTGCGTTCTGTAGACTCCAGAGGGCACAGGTGTAAGCGGGCTGGAATCTTTGTCAGCCTGTGTTCGTCCATGCAGCGCAGCCAGCGAAACACACTATTTTTTAAACTACTCCCTACGTGTCAGGCACCAGCCTTAGGGGCCAAGCGTGAAACAAGGAACCAGACAGACTCCAGTCCTGTCCCCTCGGTTCTCAGAGGCCAGGAGGAGACACAGAAACAGGCCACCGCAGTGTGCTGAGACAAGGCACACTCGGGCCACCCTCTCTGAAGCGGTCTTTTCTTATTCATGGGTTGGTTTGTTCATTGTCCAGTGCCACACTAGCACAGAAGCCCCATAGAGACTTACTCATAGGCGCCGTGGGAAGCCCCAGGCATGCAGCACCCCTGGGCTCATGTAATTGGCCAGTAAATATTAGTTGAGCCCTTACTACATTCCAGACATCATTCTAGGCACGCAGGAGACATCAGGGAGCAAAACAGGCTTGGTCTTTGCCGTGCTGGAGCCAGCTTCCATTCCAGGGGTGAATGAACGGTGGCCGTAACGGCAGAGAGGGAAGTTTCTGGAATGCTAACAAAGCAGCAAGAACATCTCCAGATGTCCATCGGGTGACCCGGGGCTCCTAGCATTAAGCCTGGGACCGGAATTGAGATCATCTGAACTTGTATTCGCAGCCTTGCAGACCTGCTCCAAGCCCCCTCCCTGGCCTTCTGGTTTTCCTCCTGGGCCTGAGCCCTCCTCAGCCCTCCGGGGCTGCGGGATCCAGGCTGAATGCCCGCCCCTCTTTGGTTGCACTAGGCTCACCCTCCCTCCCAGAAACATCAGAAGCCCTGGCATGCCCGAGAGGCCTCCCGTGGCCTTCGCTCCCTGACCGCCTCGGCTCTGAGCTCCACAGCACTCTGAGCTTTGGTTGGTTGCTTTAGTTTGATTAAGTTGGCTCCAGGGTGTGTACTGATTTGAAATCTCCCCAATTCGAGGGCAGCTATGACCCAAGCTTGAGGGCAGAGGCCATCCCCCAGACCCCCATGAGGTCCCAGAGCCCAGCCCAGATTGGGATCATGGGAGGATCAACATAGATTCCAGTGGACACCTTCAAACCCTTAGCAGTAGAACCCTCAGGATCCAGGGTTGCAAGCCACCAGCTCATAGAACAGGGGAGCCGCAGAAGTGTTTTTGCTTCTCCCATAGTGGTGGTGTTGTTGTTGCTGTTAATTAGTTACCAACGTTTAACAATTGGGAGAGTTCCCATAGAAAGCCAGATTGCTGGCTTTTCTTAACAAAGATCTGGTGATGCCAGGCTCCCGTTTCTGCGTGGCCAGCCTCTGCCAGCCCCAGGGAGCCTGGCTCCTTACCAGAGCTATGCTCTCCGCTTGCCTCTATCCCTCACAGTCTGTATAACCCATCTTACGTGGAGGCCTCTCCTCTGTGAATTAGTGTTTTTACCTCACTTTCCACTCTACATTGTACTTTTAGGAGAAAGAAATACATACTTGAGAATAAATAAGCCTGCAGCCCTAACCTACCAGGGTAGCCCCTGCCCCAGGCCACACCGAATTCTCCCACAATCTTTTCTTTTCTTTAAACTTTTTTTTCCCCCATAGAGGAAAGGAGAGGGAGAGAGAGATAGAAACATCAATGATGAGAGCGAATCATCTATCAGCTGCCTCCTGCACACCCCAGACTGGGAATCGAGCCTGCAACCCCGGTATGTACCCTGGCCAGGAATCAAACCATGACCTCCTGATTCATAGGTCGACACTCAACCACTGAGCTACACCAGCCATGCTCTCCTACATTCTTTTTTTTAAATATATTTTATTAATTTTTTTTTTTTTTACAGAGAGGAAGGGAGAGGGAGAGAGAGTTAGAAACATCGATGAGAGAGAAACATCCATCAGCTGCCTCCTGCATACTCCCCACCAGGGATGTGCCCGCAACCAAGGCACATGCCCCTGACCAGAATCGAACCTGGGACCCTTCAGTCCACAGGCCGACGCTCTATCCACTGAGCCACACCAGTCATGCTCTTCTGTATTCTTGATCTCCTCTCCATTGCCCTCTCCTGACACACACACACCCCTTCTCTCTCACCTCCCCAGCTGGGCCTTTGCCCAAACTGTTCCCTCTGCCGCCACCTCACAGGCATGGTGGCTAACTGCTTCTGGATGCTCTCAGTGTAAATGACACCTTCTCAAGGATCTCTTTTCCAGTGCCCCCCGATTCGACCCCGGGGCTCCCTCGTGTCCTGTGCGCCCCGCCTCAGTGTGCCCATCTACCCTGTTGTGCGCTGTATTTGTCCCATGTCTTCCCCCAGCCTGTGCGTCCTGGGAGCTGGGACTCGGCTGTCATTCTCACTGGAATCCCCAACCCTGGGGACAGAGCCTAGTCGAGCATAGGCAGGAGACAAATATTTGCTAAATAGATGAGTTAATGGGTTTCAATAGCCACAAAGGGAACAAAAAGAATTTCTGGGAACATTTCCATGCCCCAGAACATTCCATTAACCAGAATGTCCCACGCCCTGAGGAGGACAGGAGTCACTATGCAAGCGTAATCAGGAATGACACCGCTGAGTGGGTCGGGGGCTCTGTTCTCCTTGGCTACACCGCCAACCTGAGAAAGAGGGAGGGAGTGCAGGTGGTACTGGCCAGAGAGGCTAAGCGACTTGCCCACAGCTGCCTAGCAAGCTGGTGGCAAAGTCAAGATGGAAACCCAGGCCCGGCTGGTGTGGCTCAGTGGTTGAGCATCCACCTGTGAACCAGGGGGCCTTGGGTTGGTTCCCGGTCAGGGCTCCATCCCCAGCGTGGGGCGTGCAGGAGGCAGCCGATCAATGGTTCTCTCTCACTGATGTTTCTATCTCTTTCTCCCTTCCAAAAACTAAAAAAGAAAAAGAAAAGAAAATGATGGAAACCCAGGGCTCCTGCCTCTGTTTCCCAGCCTGGCCCCCTCCCACTGGCCTGGGTCCATAGAGGTCATAAAGGAAGTGGCCAAAACCGGTTTGGCTCAGTGAATAGATCATCGGCCTGCAGACTGAAATGTCCCAGGTTCGATTCCGGTCAAGGGCATGTACCTTGGTTGTGGGCACATCCCCAATGGGGGGGTGTTCAGGCGGCAGCTGGTGGATGTCTCTCTCTCATCGATGTTTCTAACTCTCTCTCCCTCTCCCTTCCTCTCTGTAAAAAATCAATAAAAATAAAAAAGGAAGTGGATGGAGGAACAGTGGACTCCCCGAGCCCAGATACCACCTTCACGCAGGCTACACACGGAAAGCGTGCAGGAAAGGGTCAGTCCTCAGTGTTTACTGTATCGTCAAGGCCACCCTGAGCAGGCGCTCATCTGAGAGGCGTGGGATCACATTTGGGTTATACAGAGTCTGTCTAACCCAGAGGAAGCCCTCTGCCCTGCACTCCTGGCCCTGGTAAGTCGGATGGGAACTTTGAAGGGGGCTGGGATGCCACTGAGAACCCTCCAAGCCTCTCAGATTCCTCACAACCCAAGACCTGCATTTGCAGGAAGCAAGCCAAGGTCAAAGCACAGATCAAAGTTGGAGGTGATTGCAGGGGTTCATGTGGGAGAGAAACTGGACTTCTCTGAGCTACTATTTTATGGGCCTTGGTGCCGGGGAGAGGCCAGTCTGAGCAATTCATTCTTTTGGGGATGTAGTCTCAGCGTTTCCAAAGACAACCATGGGACGGTGGACAGCACATGTCCAGGGGGTTGGACATTGACACCAGACTGGGCTCTGGGCCTGACTGCACATGAGCTCTTTAGGAGCCTGAGAACAGCCCTCAACCTCTTTCATTTGGTCCCACTGCCTGTAAAGAGGGAACAATACTCTTTTGCTCTCTTCAAACTCACAAATTTTGAAGGGTCAATCCAGTATAGTTGAATAGAGATTCTTTTCAACTTCTCACTGACAAAATTAAATAACTATGCTTTTTGATACTATATTATCATAGTCATAATTATTCTATATAATAAATAGGTAATATTGACCATCACACCCTCACAAGATGGCTGCCTACAACTAGGCCAGCAGGGGGTTTAATGAGGGATGACTAAATGACTGAACAAGCAGGCTGTGTGGGGCGTTCAAGCCTGCAGGGGAGTTAGTGAAGGACAAACAAGCAACTGAACAAACAGGCTGTGTGGAGTGACCAGGCTGGCAGGGGGGTTAGTGAGGGATAACAAAACGACTGAACAAACAGGCTGCATAAAGTGACCAGGCCAACAGAGTGGGGGAGGGGAGGGATTGAGGGTGACCAGGCTAGCAGGGGGGCAGTAAGAGGCAATCAAACCAGTGGGTGGGGCAGTTAAGGGTGACAAGGCCAGCAGTGGGGCAGTTGGGGGCAATTAGGCTGTTAGGAGGGGCAGTGAGGGGCAACTAGGCCAGTGGGGGGGCAGATAAGGGTGACCAGGCCGGCTGGGGGGAGGGACATTTAGGGTGACCTGGCCGGCAGGGAGACAGTTAGCGACCAGGCCAGCAGAGAGGGTGTACTTGAGGGCAATTAGGCTGGCAGGGAGGGACAGTGAGGGTGACTAGGCCAAGGGGGCAGTTGGGGGAAATCAAGCCGGCAGAGGAGGGCAGTTGGAGATGACCTGGCTATCAGGGAGGATCAGTTAGGGGCGACCAGAGTGGCACGAAGAGGCAGTGAGGGGCAATCAGGCTAGCAGGAGGGGGAAGTTAGGGGCAACCAGGCAGGCAGGCAGGTGAGCAATTAGGAGCCAGCAGTCCAGGACTGTGAGAGGGATGTCCGACTGCCGGTTTAGGCCCGATCCCCAGTGTTATAATAATGTCATGGTCATACAGTATGAAATAACTATTGTGTGAAATGTTTGCTGTGTGGAAACCCCAAACCTTTATAACTTCCAAACTGATGAACACCCCCATTATCTTGATGTAAAAGCCCTGAGCCCTTAAAGTGTAAACACCCTGCTCCTAGCGTAAGGCACACCATCCGGCCCACACTGATACGGACACAAAGTGTTTATACCGGCTGTATAAGCACCGGACCTTTCTTCAGGCGATGTCTCCTGCCGGATAGAGGAGGACTACATGAGCCCCTGACTGACTGCTCTGCTGTGCGAGCCTGAACCAGCCTCAACCACCTGTCTGTCTCTGTCTTCATCGTCTGTCTCTCAGTGTGCATCGCCGGGGGCCTTTGCCGGAGCCTAGGACCCACTAGGAATAGGTAAATAAACCCTGTGTGAGTGCATCCTAACTCTGTCTGTGTGCCATGTGTTCCGGTTCGGCTCAGCTGTCCAGACATTGAAGCACCAGGGGATAGTTGTCATTGCTGACTCCTGGTCACCTGCGTTTGTCCCACTAAGTCTAGACAGGTCATCAATTAATTGAGGAATAATTGGGACACCCAGGATCTGGCCTAAAACGGCAGTCGGACATCCCACAAGGGGTCCCAGATTAGAGAGGGTGCAGGCTGGGCTGAGTGGACCCCCCTGCCATGCATGAATTTCGTGCACTGGGCCTCTGGTTATTTATGAGAGGCAACCTAGTGCAGTCATGGTCATTGGGATTCTCACTGTTAGGAAGGGAATTGTTACTATGGAAAGGGAGGAGGATAGAATGAACCCTGTTGTGTTGAAAGTATTGGTATGAGTTCATAGCTCTGTCCACCAAGAGGACCTGGGAGCAGGAATATCCCAAAGGCAATGAGCACACTTAGCAACTAGATTATTGTTTGAAAATATCATTCTCCACTAACAGGAATGGAGCTCCTTGGAGAAATGGCTGATTTTTTTTTGGGGGGGGGGGAGGGGGAATGGACAGGTTGAGCCTGAAACAACATATTGTGCCAGAAATTAATAAATTGCTCAAGCCTGGCCAGCATGGCTCAGTGGTTCAACGTCGACCTATGAACCAGGAGGTCACGGATTGATTCCCAGTCAGGGCATATGCCTGGGTTGGGGGCTCGATCCCCAGTCTGGGGCATGAGGGAGGCAGCCAATCAATGATTCTCTTTCATCATTGATGTTCCCCTCTCTCCCTCCCTCTCCCTTCCTATCTGAAGACAATACAAATATATTTATAATAATAATAATAATAATAATAATAATAATAATAATAATAAATTGCTCAAGAAGTAATGGGAACATAACCAAAGGACATAGAGACCAGCTCAAAGAAGCTCTGAATAAGCCAAACTACAGGCAACTTGAGCATCCAAATAAATAATAATTGTACGAATTTATATTCCATTGAATACAATAGAAAACTCAGAGTCCATATGATGGAAATAAATAAATGAATAAATGGAAAGTAGGGAATGGCTATTTACATAGCTTCAAAGCACTTCCCCACCAAATGCTCTCTAGTCATAAGGGGAAAAGAGCAACACTACAGTAGACACCTCCTCACCCAAGTGATCAAACCAGGTTGGACCAGTTGTGGGATATTTGACAGCACAAATCTCTTCCTGTGATGGGCTGAGAAACACAACAACCTCACTTCATGATTCTCCTGCCAAAGACGCACAACTCACACAGTTGTGAGCAAAATCAAACACACCCAACCGGAGGGACATGCCTCTGATTGTCTTCTGAAATGCCAAGGTCACAGAAGTCAAGGAAAGACTGAGGAACTTTTCCAGATTGAAGGAAACTGAAGAGACACAACAGCTAAATGCCACAGGTGGTTCTGAGCACCACCCTTTCCTGCGGAGGGCCTTATTGGGACAACAACTTCCTGGTGTTGACGACGGCATCACAGCTGTGTAGGACCATGCCCTTGTGTGTAGGACATGAATCCTCAAGTGTCCAGAGTGAAGAAACATCGTCAGTGGTTTCCTCTCAAATGCCTCAGTTGGAAAATCCCTACTGGCAACTTTTCTGTCAGTCTGAAGCTATTTCTAAAGCCAGGTGCCTGTGCTGACCTAGAACCAGTTGTTCAACGCTCTGAGCCTCAGTTTATCATCTGGAGAGCAGTAGTGGGTGAAAGTAATAATTCCCACTTCATACAGGTTATTTAGAGAATTAAATGGGATAATATTTGATAGTATTTGGAACAGAACCTGATTCCTATACATATTTCAACATTTTGAAGAGCTATATAATTTTTCTTTTTCTTCATGCAGTTCCCATCCCCAGGGAAAGTGAAAGGGTAGAGAATAAGGTGACACATTCCAGTGCCAGAGGGACCAGGTAGGGGGTAAAAATGGGAGAAGCAATGTGTGTGACAGCTGACACAGGTTTCAAGATTGGAGACACCACAGGGAGAGGGGACCCCTCTCCCCCGGAGGCCTAGAAAGCTCATGCGTCTGGAAAAGGGGGCAGTCACCACCCAGTCCTAATAAATGCATCACACCATGCCCAGTGTTTCCAGAACTTTCCTTTTCCCCCAAACCAGAAACCCAGATTTTTAAGTGAAATCCTCCATTTTTTTTTAAATCTTGCATTTTTTAAAGCTATCTTTTTATTGATTTCAGAGAGGGAGAGATAGAAACATCAATGATGAGAGAGAAATATAATCTATCGGCTGCCTCCTGCACACGCCCCCTACTGGGGAATGAGCTTGCAACTCAAGCATGTGCCCTGACTGGGAATCGAACTGTGACCTCCTGGTTCATAGGCCGACGCTCAAACACTGAGCCACACCAGCTGGCCCCCGATTTTTAATTTGATAACTATTTCCAATTTTTTAAAAATATGTTTTGTTTTGTTTTTTTTACAGAGAGGAAGGGAGTGGGATAGAGAGCCAGAAGCATTGATGAGAGAGAAACATCGATCAGCTGCCTCCTGCACACCTCCCACCAGAGATGTGCCCGCAGTCAAAGTACATGCCCCTGACGGGAATCTAACCCAGGACCCTTCAGTCCACAGGCCGACGCTCTATCCACTGAGCCCAACCAGGTAGGGCCTCTATTTCCAATTTTAAGTGGGCTAATTTGTGAGCCAAACAGGCCCCAAGTGCCAGCACCAGGCAGAGTTCTGAAAGCTTGTCCCAAACATTCAGAATCATGGGAACGCCCCTGTGGGTTGACGGGAAAAGCACCAAACCATAATTCACGGTTCTTCTGAAGGAGCGTCCCACGGAGATGTATACAAGCCCATGTGTCCCGGCAGCCCGCTCCACCCCAGCACAGCTGATTGGACAACGGGGTGAACATCTGACTGAAGCTGAGCCAATCAGCTTGCTTCTTCCAGGAACTTGGGATTGCAGAGCTGAAAGGCTGAGTGAGTCAAAGGCCCCTGGACGCAGAGCTGGGGCCAGCATCCATGCTGCCACAAACCACAGCCAAGTTCAAGCTGAGGTCCTGGGGAATCCGAAATGCCAGCAGAAAGACAAAAGAACAAGAGAAAGCAGGAGTGGAGAGTAAAGTGGGAGAGAGAGACAGGGAGGCATGCACAGCAGTGACAGCAAACTCTCCCAAAGGCTCTCTCCGCACGTGCTCTGTTTAACCTCTGTGCGTCCATTAACTCATGGAATCCTCACAGCACCCCATAAAGCAGGTTCATGTACTTCCATCAGGTTTTACAGCAGGAAACTGAGCACAAAGGCATCCTGTCCTAGCCTTGAGCGTCCATCTGCGGGTCCTGTTATGTCCTTACAGAGAGCTCCCCACCCTTTACTTGCACTCACCTGCGTGGATTTTATTCCTGTGAGGCGAGGAGCGGGTAATTAATATTCAGGTAGTGCCCACTGCCCGTGGCTACCGCTCTGTGCAAGGTGGGGAGGGATTCTGGGACCAATTAAGGCATCCCCAAACATCCTGCTCCAGCCTTCCTGTATCTCCCCAAATGAAAAATACGAGGGGGTTGTAAAGGGGAAGTCAGTCTCACAGCCTGGGGCACCAAAGGCAGCCGCAAACGCAGACTCCGCAAGCCCCGTATGCCAGCCCAATCCACAGGAGGAACCAGCCTCCTCCTTCTTCCTCGGGGGTCTGCAGCCTCCGCGGGACACGCAGGCACAGCTGTCTGTGAGCCGAGGGAGGCTGGGTTTCTCTGCTTGGGGCCTGGCCAAGGAGCCAGAAAGGACAAGGAGGCAAGGTCTTTGCTTCCTGGCATCAGGTTTCTGCCCATATCCAGGCTCTCCAGGCTCCGGCTGCTAGGAGAAGCTCCAGGCATGAGAGTTGCTCGTCAGCTGACAGCAGACTTAATCTGGCAGCTGCCATCAGGATGCAGAGAGTGTGGCACTGGCTGCTGAGAGTGGGGAGCAGGGAGGGAGCCTGGGGGGCCAGATAAGCCTCCAGCCCTGCCAAGCAGACCAGGCTGGGGACTGGGGTCGAACAGAAGGCCTCCATGAGGGAAGGCCCGGGGCCTGGGGATGGGAGGTGCTGCGGCTGCCAGCCTGGGTCTGCAGTGGCTACAGCAGGAGGGCCTGGCTACACCTGCAGCCTGGCACCAGCCCCAGAAACCTTCAGCGTCCCCCAGTTTCACCGCCCAGGGCTGGAAGGTTCCATAAACTCCCCGATCTCTCAGATGAAAGACGCTTTCTAAGAGTCATAAAACCGTCCCCACTCGGAACAATGGGCCCTTATCCCGCTGTGTCCTTCACATAAACTCCCATTAGCAATGCACCAGAAGCTGCAGGCAGGAGCTTTATAGACTGGATTTCTGGACCAGCCCCAGCGTTCATTAACATCCACTCCCTCACCCTCCATGGAGCCTGCAAAATCACTCCAGATTACAGAGTTCCGCAGTGTGCTCGGCATACAGGCAACCCTGCAAGGAAGCGGCCTTTGTCCCAGTTTATGAATAAGAAGCAGACCCAGAGAGGTTAGGTGCTTGCCCAGGGTCACACAGCATGAGAGTGGAGGCGGTGGGGTTGAAATCCAGAGTCCCAGCTCCTTCGCCCACACCACGTGACCTCTGGTTCGGGTCACTCAGTCCTGCCGCACGGAATTCCGGAGGTTAAGCACAGTGATTTTCTTGGGTTGTCTTCTGGAATGAAGCATCTTCTAAAACCTCAAAGCCTTCACCAGATGGTCCTGTGGACCTACCCAAGGTGACACCAGAGGTAGAGTAGAGCCGGTCACTTCTGAATGGAGAGCACATCAGGCACAGGTAGGAAGGACCCAAGCCCCTTCCCTCAGATGAAATTAGTCCTTCACTGCATCTCACATTCACACTCCCAAGCCAGTTCACCCCCTTCCTCCTCTGAAGGCCGCTGTTATTGACAGTCCCCCTTTACTGAGCATTTACAGCATGGTGGCCCCGTGCTCTTCGTGCATGGATGCATGTACTCATGGAAGAATGTATAGAATGGTTGCTTTCAAGATTCCCTTTTGCATCCCCTTAAGTAGCCTACCTAAGGTCACACAGTGAGTAAGCAACAGATTCCAGGTGTATCTGAGTCTACCTCACTGTGTCTCCCCAAACCTTGACAATGTGGGGTTCAGCAGGCACTCCATTCCCACAGCACAGGGGCTCTTCCCCACCTCTGCCTCCCTTGGTACCCTACCTCCCCTCAGCTTCTGGGAGTTTTCCAGATGGCCTGCACCAGCCTCCACAAAGGCAGCCTATAGTCTTTGGATGGATGGATGGATGGATGGATGGACATGTGGATGAACAGACAAATGGTTGGACAGATGGATTATACATAAATGGGTGGATGGATGGATGATGGATGGATGGATGGATGGATGGGATGGATAAATACAATAAAAAACAAGATGAAAAGAACTAGAAAATAATACATACCTCCTATACTCCCAGCTACCCACCCCCTCATGGAAGCAGGAGGAAGCTGGGAGCAGTGTCTCTGTTAATTGGGAAATCCCCTGGCCAAAATTCCAGGGAAAGCGGAGAAGAGCGTGCTGACAATCAGGGGAGGGGAAAAGAAGCACCATGTGGGAGACGGCTTTGATACAGCTGAAACTAAGCAGCATGGAGTCCCATCAAGCGTTCCCCCTTCCAGAAACTACCCCTCTGCAGTGAATTTCATCTGCTCCATCCCAAACCACATCTCTGAACTGGGGGGGGGGGGGGGGGGCAGCCACAGAATGTGCCCAAGTGAATTCCCTGCCCTGTGCTGCCAGGACTGGGCCTAAGAACAGAGCTGTGCCAGGCCCTGGGGACCAGGCCCTGGGGACCAGGCCCAGCCTATCTCCTGGGTACCATCTGCGAATTCTGGAGCACCCACCGGGAGCCAGGAGCTTCAGGGGGCTTGTGCTCTAGTTAACTTAAAAGATCTCACGCTTGACCTTGACCAGATAGCTGCGTGGGTTAGAGCATCATCCCAATACACCAAGGCGACAGGTTCCATCCCTAGTCAGGGCGCATGTGAGAGTCAACCAGTGAATGCATAAATAAGTGGAACAATCAACCATGTTTCTCGCTCCCTCCTCTCCCTTCCTTTCTCTCTCTAAAACCAATCCATAAGTTAAAACAAATTCTTAATTAAAAAATAAAAGGTCTCATGCTGACCTTCAGAGTCCCATACCTCGTGAATGCTGATCATTGGCTTGAGCCCGCCAGCCAGGTCTGAGGTCAGATCAGTGTGAAGCAAGCTGTCCTCTGGCCCACTCACCCCTGCAAGCCCTGGGCTCCACAAGTCACGGCGCCAAAGAAACCCAGCGGTCCCAGGAGAGCAGGCATGGCAACACGGGGCTGGTTTGAGTGTTCAGAAAGAGGAAGAGGAAGACTATAAAGCCAGTATCCCTCCTACCGCCTGGAGACCTCCGCTGCTCTGCAGGGACATGGCACTGAGGTCCTGGACAGCGGGTGAGGCGTCCTGACACCCAAAGGCCTTACCTATTTGCCAGAAGCGAGAGACTGGGATGGCACTGGGACCCTTTTCTGAGCACCTACTCTGTCTGCGCCAGGCCAGGTGCTCTGCCTGGGTTAATGCATAACCTCCATCACATCTCAGTGAGTTTGGTATTAATATCTTCCTTTTCAGTTACGTAACCAAGACCAAGTTAACTCCCCCAAGTTCACACCGTCAGAAGGGACAGAGCTGGGGTTTGACCCCAAAGGCCATGCTTTCTCCGCTGACAGCAGGGTGAAAAGGCCTCAGGCGGGCTCTCCCCCGCAGTCGGGCAAACATGGGCATCCTGGGTTTATCCCAAAATTGGCCAGGCAGAATCGGAGCAGTTTTTATGTAGACCAATCCAGCCTTCGCCAGTTCCCATGTAGCAGAAGCAATCGCAGCCTCCCCCACATTCCTCAGCTTAGCTGGGCAGGGAGCCCAGAAGGCAATTCAGAGACTTTCAGAGCTGGACAGGCCCTTAGCAATGACCCAAGCCACCCCTTCTCCTCTCACAAAGGGCAAAATTCAGGCCTGTAGAAGGCAAAGGATTTGCTCAGAGCCACCCAGGGTGAGGGATGGAATGAGAGTCGAGACAGCCTCCTGGCTCCAAGCCCAGGGTCTCCTCCTCCACCCCAGCCTGTCTCAGACAAGCCGGGACATTGGAGCCCCTTCTATCAGATCGAATGAACAGTTATCAGATGTAATTATGCCTCTGCTCAGCAGGAGAGCCAGGGAGAAGGGTGACCCGCTGCCTCCCTGCCTCTGCCGGGTGGGTTGGCCTGAGCAAGAGGAGCAGGGGCAGGGCCCTGTGGTCAGGAGAGCACTTTAGTTCCTGGCCTCTGAAACAAGGACCACCTTCTCCCCCAGCCGAAGAAGGATGGGGGAGGGCCATGTGGGAAGAGGCCTGCGTGGGGAGCTAGAGGCTCACTTGGTGGCAGTGTCCACCTGCCTTGGACCTACCTGCTGAGCTGCTGGGAACTTGCTCCCATGAGTCTGCCCTTGAATCCCAAGAGTGGGCGTCCCCAGACCCACTCACTGCTCCGAGCCTGGGTCGCTGAGACCCCCATCCCAGGGAGCTGTCTTATCACGGTGGAAAGGTACTCACTTCTGCGGTCACACAGACTGGGGTCAAGTCCCCACCTCCCCACCTGCCAGTCCTGGGACCTCGCCTCTCTGAGTCTCAGCTCCCTGCTCCGGAGCCAGAGATGCCCCCACCTCCCACAGCAGCTGTGGGGATTAAGTGGCAAGACCGTCCCAGGCATAGACGCTGCTTGGGGAGTTAACTCTCTTCATACTAACTCGGGGTGTAAAGGCATTCCGGGCATGACCATAATTCACAGCCCTCGGGGAGAACAGCCCCATCCCCAGAAAGGGTGACTCGGGCCCGAGGAGGCTGCGTGGCCTGCCCACACCTCTTAGAACGCAACCAGAGGCCCGGCCCGGCCCGGCCCGGCCCGGTCCGAGGCACTGCCTGGGGAGAGCCTAAAACCCAGAGCCACCAGCTGGGTCCTGGGTGCTGGCTTGGCTGCACCATGAACCCAGCATGTGGCTTTGGATGGTAACTTTGGGTGACGTGAACTTTGAACTTTTTTTTTTTTTTTTTGCTTTGTAATATATTTTTTATTGATTTCAGAGAGGAAGCGGGGGGGGGGGGAGAGAGAGAGAGAGAGAGAGAGAGAGAGAGCGATCAAATGATGAGAGAGAATCATTGATTGGCTGCCTCCTGCATGCCCCACATTGGGGACTGATCCCTCAACCTGGGCATGTGCCCTGACCAGGAATTGAACCGGGACCTCCTGGCTCACAGAGCAATGCTCAACCACTGAGCCACGCCGCTGGGCAGCTTTCAATGTTCGGACGGATTATTTCAGTGCCACTGACCAGCTGTGTGACCCTGGACAGGGGCTATCACCTCTCTGAGCCTCAGCCTCCTCACCTGTGAAGTGGGGGTTGTCAGGAGGACTCGAGGAGCGATGGCATGCAGGATGCCTGGCTCAGAGCTTCATGGAGCGAGTGCCCAATAAATGGCAATGGATTGTGGTGGCAGCACTACTAGGCGACATTGCCGTGTCGTTATTATTAGGAAAGGGAGAGGCGGGACACAATCAGGCCCCCGAAGGAGACACCTGGGACTCTTCCCACCTTCTAGAGGGCAGGGATGGGAATGGGGTCACCCCTGTGAAGACCCCGAAGTCTTGCTAACTGAGGAGACCCAGCCAGGAGGACTGCTGGCATACTCTCAGAGGACCTTGGCCCTTGGGGGCAGAAGATGGGTGGGGTTCCCAGCTGTGCCTCAGGAGACCCTGCTGATTTGGGGACCAATAGCTGGGAAGGCATCCTCACCTCAGACACTTTGTCCCAGAGGTGCCAGGACCCTCCGGAGGAAAAGCCACTAAAAAGAGAGCCCAAGTCTGCAGAGGCAAGAGTTTTTAAAGAAAAGAAACGGGGGGGGGGGGGGGCGGGGATAGATACAGAGGCAAAGAAGCATTGAACAGACTGTCAAACTACAGCGGGCAGGCAGAGGAGGTTGAGGGGATGGGGGCTGAAAGAGACCAGCCGAAGGACTTGTACACATGCATATAAGCATAACCAATGGATACAAGACTCTGGGGGTTTGGGGGGGCAGGTGAGGGCATGTGCTGGGAGGTAGGGGAGGCCGGGGGGAGGTCAATGTGGGGGGAAAAGGAGACATATGTATTACTATTTGTAATACTTTAAACAATAAAAAAAAATTACTTAAAAATATATAAATAAATAAAAAGAGGGCCCAGAATGTGGGCGCACTCCTAGGAACTGGGAGGGAGGGTCTGACTCCTGACTCTCTGCCATCTCTAAGCTGTGTGGCCTCAAGCAGATCGCCTCCCCTCTCTGAGCCTCCTTCATTACTATGGGATCACAACTCCTGCCCTGCCAGCTCCCCAGCGGGGGGGAGACCCACCAAGACCACAGGCACGCTCTGGCAACACTCAGCACCTTGGGCTGAGGCACTGCCCTTGTTCATCACCAAGGGCCCTTCCCAGCCGGCCAGGCCAGGGGCGAGGGGTGGCGAGGCAGAGGGACTCCAGGAGGTGATGATGGGAGAAGAGCCTCAGGACCAGCTCCTCCTGCTCCCTCGGCCACGCCCACCCACACCTCCTGCCGCCTTTGCCGGTTGGAACCTGGAAATTCCTGAAGCCAGTGTTTGGGGTTGACATTCTGGGCTATCTGCTTGTCACCCTCCTCCTGTCACTCACCACAGATCACCCTGCACATCACTGACCCTTTGTCCTGAACCTGCCACGGGGGGCTAGGCAGGCCGGCAGCGGTTGCCACGGAGCTGAAGCGGGTGCGAAGAGAAAGCTTCAAAGGTGACATTTGTGCCCCAGCACCCTGGGCGGCCACCCAGAGGTCACACACAGTCACCTAAACGTCTCCCTCACAGCCGGCTGGTGTGGCTCAGTGGCTGAGCATCGACCTATGAACAGGAGGACACGCTTCGATTCCCGGGTTGTGGGCTTGATCCCCAGTGTAGGCAGGGTGTGCAGGAGGCAGCCAATCAATGAGTCGCTCTTATTATTTATGTCTATAGCTCTCTCTCTGCCATGCCCAGCCGGACCCTGCCCTGGTAAGCCTCCCTGTCTCCAGCAGCAGTCATGGGGCGGGGGGCGGGGGTGAGGGGGTGCTGAGGATGTGTGTGGTCAGAGTCCAGAACCAGACTCAAATCTCAGCTCTCCTTTTCGAGCTGTGCACTCCTGAGTAAATGGCTTACCCTCTCTGTGCCTGTTTCCTCAGCTAGAAAGAATGCTCGTAATAACACCTCACAGGACGCCGGGAGACGTCAGTGAGTTAACACGGGTCACCTGCTCCGTTAGCGAAGTGCCTGGCACAAAGCAAGCGTGCAAGCGTCCAGCAAGCATGCTGTTCCCCAGACACCGGCCGCACAGCACAGAGTCCGACAGCCGAGAGCTCGCCAGCCCCGCACACACTCAAGCCGCCGCTGAACGGCTGCGTGGGGGAGTCACGGGCCAGGACTGCCCGGTGCCTATAAAGGGCTGCCCAGGGTGAGCCCATAAAGTCAAGCCAGTGGGACTGTGGGCACTGCTTCCCTCCTTCCCGACATGGGAAGAGGGCTGCCAGGGCAGTGGGGGCAAGAACAGAGGAGCAGGCACGGAGGGGGCAGGAGGCCTGGGAGGGGAGGCCACAGCCCCGTCTGGCTCCCCTCCCCCCATACCCGCCCGCACTGTCACCCATTCACAGTGTGACCTTGAGTTACCCCCATACTCCGAGCCTCACTTTTCCCAGCTGCACAATGATGCCATTGAGCTAGGTGGTTTTTTTTCCCCAATATATATATATAATTCTTTAAAGTATGACAAACAGTAGTACATATGTGTTTTTTTCCCCATTAACCTCCCCCCCAGCCTCCCCTACCCTCAGCACATGCCCTCACCTGCCCCCCCGTCTTGTATCCATTGGTTATGCTTATATGCATGTGCACAAGTCCTTCAGTTATCGCCCACAGCCCCCGCCCCCCACCCTCCCCTGCCTTCCCCCTGTAGTTTGACAGTCTTCTTTGCCTCTGTACCTATTTTTCCCCCTCCCTCCTCCCCCGTTTCTTTTCTTTAAAAAAATCTTGCATCTACATACTAGTTATAACAAAAAAAATGTTTGAGTCTCAGTTTCAGTGTCCAACAGTTTTGAGTCCCAGTTTCAATGTCAAATAGTTCCTTATTGAACTAGGTGTTCTTGAGCCCATATCAAGCGCAATCATCCAACTCTGTAACCCTAAGAAGGGGGTGGGAAGAAGCCCTCACACACACCTCTGAGAGGCTCCCTCTGCATCCTTCGCCCCCACTTTGCCTTGACCTGCCCCACAGATGGCCACGAGGGTCAGGGTCACATCTACTGAGGCTCCCCGCAGAGTGCCCTTCAACAAACAAACCCCAGCACAAGGCGCCCCCGAGCCCCATCGCCGCCTGGGAAGGGGAAGGCTGTCCCTGTGCCAAGGGTGTAACAACGGAGAGACACACCCACACGCCCAGTGAGTGCCAAAGGATCCCCCTCCAGCACAGAGAGAAACGGAGACATTTAAAACCCCCAAACCTGACCTGGCTTCTGTGTGGTCCAGCCCTCAGGGTCCCCACTGGCAGGGAGATCCCAGCTGTCGCAGCCGCAGGCCGGGCAGGAAGGCGAGCACCAGCCCCCCCTGTGGTGCTGCGTATACAGGTGTGTGAGTCACTCACCTGCTAGACCAGCTGAGCTAGGAGGCGTGTGCATAGAGATGGGGACCTGCAAAGGGGGGTGCAGGCAGAGAGGCTGGGCACCGACAGCTGCCCGCTGGGCCAGGAAGGGCCCCTGGGCTTGGGCACAGGGGGGCACTGGAAGTTCACCCATGGCCTGGGACACTGAGGGGGTAGAAAAGCACACCCTTCGACGGTGGGAGGTTCCAGGTTTGAATCCCTGCCCTTTCCAGCTGCTTGGCCTCGTCTCTCGTGTTCCACTGGAGCAGACCCAATCTGACAAGGTTCTGGAGTCCCAGCTCCACGGAATAGACACCAATCGTGGCTGACTCTATATTCAGGAAAGCAGAATGGCACCCTCGGGACAGGCCTGTGTGCCTTCCTAGTGTCGGTGTTCGTGGCCCCCAGATGTTAGCCAAGCATCTGCTGCGCTGGTTGGGAGCGCAGGTACGTCAGTTAAGAGCACAGGAATCTCACTCAGGCAGCTGCGGCTCAGCCGGTGGGGCGTCGTCCCATGTGCCGAAAAGGTGGCCAGTTCCTTTCTGGGTCAGGGCACGTGCCGGGCTGTGGGCTGGGTCCCCAGGAGGGCGTGTGCAGGAGGCACCTGATTGATGTTTCTCTCTCACATTGATGTTTTTCTCTCTCTCTTCCTCTCCCTTCCTCTTTGTCTGAAAATCAATAAAACATTAAAAACAACAACAAGAACTGAAGTTATTTTTAAAAACTAAGAGCATGAATCACTGGACATCAAGATCAAGTCATTTAACCTCAAACACTTACTCTGCCCTGACTGTGTGCCCCTGAGAACCCAGGATGGGGGTCTCAGTGGTAGATCCCCTGCCCTCAAACACACACACGCAGAGGCCTGCACCTCCCACCACGCCTGGCCTGGGGCCCGCTCGCCTTCTGCTACAGGAAATCCACCATCAGACCAAGGTCTCGGATCAGGGGCTTGCATGCCACGAACCTCGGGCCAAATCCAACCCATCGCCTATTTTTTGTAAATAAAGTTTTATTAAAACACAACCACATCCATTTGCTTTGCAGAGACAAGGGCAGAATAGAGGGATGACAGAGGCTGTAAAAATCATTTGCTGCCTGGCCTTCCAGAGGAAGTTGGCTGGTCCCTGGTGATGCCAATATGATGCTGAGGATGACAGTGATGGTGACAATCTCAGTCTCTGTTTCTCTCACCTCTCTTAGCCACTGAAAACCTCCCCATGCATTGCTTCATATAAGCCTCACCACCAGGTCTCCCCCTTTTTGAAGAGAGGGAAACTGAGCCTCTGAGAGAGAAGGAACTTACCCAAGGTCACATGGAGAGTCTTAGTGGTGGATGTCTTGAATGAAGGGCTGATGGAAACCCAAGCCTCTGGCTCCACAAGGTACCAAGGGCTCAGCAAGCCCCGATGGGACTGACAACTCCACAGCACAGGGCCGTCAACATGCACCTGATGCCCATCCCCTCCGGGGAGGCTCCTGGCGGGGTCCTGGCCCCCCCGGGGAGGTGGGGACAGGTGGAGGAGAAGGATGTGAGATGGTGGAAAGCCAGGTAGCACAGGCAGGAGCCCTCGGTCATGCGGCAGCTTCCTTGTCACCCTACTAGGTTTGAAGGGTGAGCCATGAGGAAGGGAGGAGAAGGAATAACAGCGGGGTGAGCTCTCCCTTTAAGAGGGCCTGGCCCCATCGGGAGGAACACTTCCTGGTCTGGTTCAGGAGCCGTGAAAGGGGAGATGCTTCCACTCCCGCCTGCTGGCCCCGGCCTCACGCTCAGCCCTTGACCTGGCCAGGGGAGAGGCCGCCCCTCAATCCCAAAGGGCCTCAGAGGCCTGGGCCTGCACTCCCAGAAGCAGCAGCACCAAGAGTCACAGTGGGGGCGCAGGGGGGACCAGAGGCAGCCCCCATCTTCCCGAAGGGTATGGAGGCCTCTGGACCTTCCTCTCCTGCTCGCTGGGGGCCTTCTCTGGCCCCTTCTCTCTCTACCCGCCCTCCAAGCCAGGTGGCAGGGGGAGCCTGAGTATTGGTCGAGAAGGAACCAAGAGTCCAGAAAGAAATGAATAAACCCAGCTCCGTTTCTTTTCCCCTGACTCTTGGCCAGTCTTGGGAGCACGGGGGCCTTGCCCTCCCCGTCCACGGCCCCCAAAGCACCCTGCCTTTGCCTTTTCTCTCTCCTAAGAGCCAACAGCCCTTCTTTTGCTTCTGTAACTCATTTCCTGAGCCTTCGCAGCCCAACTGGCTCACTTCCACCTGCCTCTGACTTTCTTTCTTTCTTTCTTCCTTTCTTTCTTTTTTTAAATATATCGTATTGATTTTTACAGAGAGGAACAGAGAGCCAGAAACATCGACAGGAAAGAAACATCGATCAGCCACCTCCCCCACACCTCCCACAGGGGATGTGTCCGCAACCAAGACACATGCCCCCGACCAGAATCGAACCCGGGACCCTTCAGTCCGTAGGCCAAAGCTCTATCCACTGAGCCACACCGGTTAGGGCCTCTGCAACTTTCTAAAGCCACGTTCTCTTACGGTTGACGGCAAGTTCTTGGCTCTGAATTCTTTCTTTGCCGAACTCGAGAACGAGGTCCAATGTTGCCACCAATAGCACGGGAAGCACACGCTACGGCAGGAAGCTCTGTGAAGACGTGCCAAGTGAAACAAGCCCACCACAAGGTCCCATTTCTAGGGAGGGATCCATTTCGAGGCGGTCCCTAGAGGCAGAGGGTAGAACGGCTGTCACCAGGGCCCAGTGGGGAGCTGGGGGGCGGGGGGGGGGTGCTGTTTAACGGGGCAGTTTCTGTTTGGGATGACAGAAAGTTTCTGAACATGGATCGTGGGGATGGCGCACAGCGGTGGGAATGTACTCAATGCCGCGGAGCGGTGCACCCAGCGATGGTTTCATAGTAGAGTTTTTGTTCCGTGTCTTTGACCACCATTTAAAAGAGAGACTGTGGGAATTGAGACCAGGTTTCTCAGGCCTTTCCCAGCTCCTAGCTTCAGACCCTCATGAGGCCCGGCAGCTCTGTGGGTGTCTGAGGCACCCCAAGTCCCCAGCCTGTGAGCCCAGGGCTCTGTACTTGCAATCAAAGGATCCTGAGGAGCTATCTGGGGACTATTCTTCCTGACACTCGATCCCAAGGTCAGCCCCCAGAAAGGCCCGGGACCCCTGTACCCTATGTTCTTCATTCTGATCCATGATAGCACCGCCCTGCACATGCATTTTAATAAAACTGCCTCAATCAGACCCCCAGCCCTCCTGGTGGGAAACCTTTTCCACCTGCTTGCTGCATTTTTTTAAACATGTATTGTTGTGGATTTCAGAGAGAAAGGGAAAGGGAGAGAGAGAGAGAGAGAGAAACATCAGTAATGAGAATCACTGACTGGCTGCCCCCTGCTTCCCCGCGCTGGGAACTGAGCCCACAACCTGGGCATGTGCCCTGACTGTGACCGGGAATTGAACCTGTCACCTCCCGATTCGTAGGCCAATGCTCAAGAATGTTTCCACTGGGCTCATTCGAGGCTGTGCCCCTGGCTCTGCAGATGTTTCCAGAGCCATGTCCCTGGAAGAGCCTCCCTTGAAGAAAGAATGGTCTCTGCCACAGAAAAGCACTTACTCAGTTGGAAGCAAATCTGGGAGCAAACCTAAGGGCGTCACACACCCTGTTATGCGGACTCCTCATTAGTTGGGGAGAAGCTGCTGACAGCCCAAGTTCCTGGAAGGAAAAGACTTGACTTTCTGTTTATCAACCAAGATTATAGGACCAGCCAGGAACTGGGTGACATATTTTATGTAAATGATCTCTCTGAATCTCCCCAACAGAGAGGCACACCTTAATACGTTCGTTTGGAAGATGAGGAAACTGAGACCTAGAGAACTTAGGTAACTTGGGGGAAATCATACAGCAAGAAAGTGGGAGAACTGGCATTTGAATCTAGCTCTTGTCAAAGCAAGAAACAGCCAATCCTATAAAAAAATTTTATGAGTTTAGTGGAGTCAAACAGATAACAATTGCCAGACAATTGCCGGAAGCAATATCTCAAGGGGTTGGGAAACTGCTCCGAGAAGGGCAGTTTTACAGTTTACTTTATACATGCCATTCAAGGGCCTGCAAGGAGGGTGACGTGAAAGTCACTGGTGGTTAATAAGGGAGGTGGGAGGGAACAAAGGGGGGAAATCCCTGGGATTGGAGAAAGAGTAAAATGGAGATACTTGCTTCTTTTACATTGGTGGGTGCAGGGTGGTTAATAATTAACATCTACGGCACATGGAGATGGTATTTGAGCAACAAGATAGCAATGAGGGGTTCTGTGGTCTCGTTCCCTGGTTCAGGGGTTGTGCCTGGGGGTCTGGGATAGGGGGTTCCTCTGACATTTCAAAGGTCTGTTATCCTAGATGCAAAAGGACCATAGGCAGGCCCAGTTAAGGCAAAGATGGACCGTTGTCGAGGAAGATACCGGACTAGGATGCGAGACCCGCCAGGACCCTCTTTAGTTAGGAAGTTTCACTTCAGACCATCCTTTGTGGTTACTTTAAGTCTCTGAGTGTGTAAGGCCGCCATGCAGGCCTCCCCTGAGCTTGTCAGGTGTAGCAGGGCCCAGACACTTGGCCACAGGGAGGACAGGACTGGGGCTGCCAATGGCCAATGGTACTGGAAGCAAGGAGGCCAAATTCTGAGCTTGGGGACCTCTGATTGGCTCTCAAACTCCTGCACCACCTGCCTCCAGCCTCCAGGGTATGAACAGTGCTGGTCGATGTGGATGCAGAGTTGGGGCTCCTCCCCCCAACCCATCATCCTCATTCAGCATTTGCACCCAAGATTGCGGCCAGAGGTCCTTTCCCAGGTGGGCCTGCCAGGGCACCTTGGAGACAGAGACCATTTGCTCCCGTTGCTATGAGAAGCTTCTGGGCCAGACCTTGACGGTAGCAATGACCAGCCTCAGGCTCACAGCACTCCCCTCCCCTCTTCCAGCCCAGGTGAGAAACCAGAAACCCAGTGTGGGGACATCCCCCACCAGCCACTTATCTTCTCTTGCTTTCTCTCAGCCAGGAAGCTTGAAGAGCTCCCTGTCAGGGCTTAGCAGCAAAACCAGGACAAATGGTGTTGCGTGAGCCCAGCCCACACTGCATGGACTGCATCTGTAATCACAGCGGGATGGATCAAACAAGCCAGAGTTTGAAACCAGCGTCATTAGCAAGCCATATGACCCCAGTCACGTGACTTGTCCCCTTGACCTCTATATGAGCATCCATAAAATGGGGATAATGGCACTCAACTCTGAGAGCTGAGAGCTTTTGCAAGGAGTGAAGGAGCTTTCTTATATCTAGTAGGATCAGGCCTAAACGAGCAGTCAGACATCCTTTTCACAATCTAGGACTGCTGGCTCCAAACTGCTCACCTGCCTGCCTCCCTGATCGCCTGTAACCGCTTCTGCCTGCCAGCCTGATCACCCCCTAACCACTCCCCTGCCAGCCTAATTGATGTCTAACTGCTCCCCTGCCAGCCTGTTTGTCCCCAACTTCCCTTGTCTGCCGGTCTGGTCACCCCTAACTGCCCTCCCCTGCAGGCTTGATTTCCCCCAGCTGCCCTCCCTTACAGGCCTGGAACTTCCCAACAGCCCTCCCCTGCTGGCCATCGTGTGGTGTCCATCTTGTGTCCACTTGGGGGCAGGATCTTTGATCACATGGGGGCAGCCCTCTTGTGTGTTGGAGTGATGGTCAATCTGCAAATTACTTTTTTATTAGATAAGATAGAGGCCTGGTACATGGGTGGGGGCTGGCTGGTTTGCCCTGAAGAGTGTCTCAGATCAGGGTGGGGGTTCCTTTGGGGTGTGGGGCAGCCTGGATAAGGGGCCTGTGGTGGTTTGCAGGCCAGCCACACCCCCAGCAACCCAAGCGGAGGCCCTGGAATCTGTGATTAATTTATGTTCTATAATTGAAACTTTGTAGCCTGGAGCAGAGCCAAGCCTTCTGCTCACTCTGTGGCGACAGCCATTTCTGTTTGGGTTTAGTTTAATTCCATAATTGAAACCTTGTAGCCTAGAGTGGAAGCCTAGGCACTAGGGCTACAGAAGCTTGGCTTCTTCCATCACCAGGGCAACCTTAGCCTCTTCTCTTTCCAGCTCCGTGGCTGCCGCCATTTCTGACGGGATATATCTCCTATAATTGAAACTTTATAGTATTGAGTGGAGGCCTAGGCCAGCAACAGCAGGAGGAAAGCTTGGCTTCCTCCATTATCAGGGAAACCCAAACCTCGCTTCTGCTCTCAGTGGCCATAGCCATCTTGGTTGGGGTTTATTTGCTCCTGATTGGCTGCTGGGCATGGCTTGTGGGCATGGCTTGATCGGAGGTATGGTCAATTTGCATATTACTCTTTAATTAGATAGGAGAGGATAGCTGAGTGCTTGCTTGGATTTTATCTGTGCCCTCAACTGTGTAATAAACTCCAGGAAGGCAGGAGCCTTCCCGCCTGCATCAGCAGCATCCTCAGTGCTTAACCCAGTGCCCAGCACAAAACAGGGGTTTAATTGACATTTAGTGAGCAAATGTTAAATTTAAGAAATTTAAGAAAGCAAAAGAGTACCAGGGAAGCCCCATTTATGTTAATGATGGCCAGACTACCGGCAAATGATGCTCCTCTGTCGTTTAAACAGACCCACTGAAACCTCTATCAGGCCAAGTCCTTTCATGGAAATTGCATAGAAGGGATTAAACTTTCCCCTCGGAGTTCAGGATTTCAGCTGCCCTGGTTACACCAATTGTCCTGAGTTGAGGGTGTTAACCTATGAATAAAAGGCCAACGTGAATTGCAACTACACATTTACTTGAGATCCAAAATAATAGCTATCAAGGGGAAGAGAAAAACAAATCGTGTTCTGATTAGGAGGTGAAGGCAGGAGTATTTATGAGAAAGGGAAGGCAAATAATGACATAAATGGGAGGAAAAAAATTCTAAGGGTGCAGTTAAGCTAACATGGGGATGATGCTACTTCTAAAGTCTTTAATTATCAGTCCTGTGCTGATAACAAGCAACTGTTTGCGTACAATGCTTCTGGAAGCTCAGCCCAAGTGTCACCGTGCCCAGTTCTAACCCTCCTAAGGTCTGAGGAGTGACACGTGCAAGGCAGTTCCTGTGGGACAGCAGTTCCAACTCCATGTGAAGTGGCTCGGGCTACAAGGGGGAGGGGGAACGCTGATCTAGATGCCAGAGATAGGGAAACTTTACCTTACGTATAGTGCCCCGTGGGAAAGAGAACCTGACTGGCATCTGCTGGTGGCCTGCTCCACCCTGCCACGGAGCCACCAAGATCCACCTGCACAGATTCATTATAAGAAAACTAGGTGAAGTCAGTATAGCTGAGCTGACCGGCCCTGGGGTCTGCAGGTCAGCTGACAACAATTGCCCCGGCCTGCGGGGTCATTCAACAGGGACAATGAGGGGACGCACCTAAGGGAATAGAAAACAGACAGGGACACGAAGAAGGGAGGCAAGACAAAGTGTTCTGATCAAGCCTCAAAATTTTATTTCTGGTTGTTCTTTATATATGCTCTCAGAAGGGGAGGAGGTGAGGGTGTGGGGTAAAGGGCGAAGAGGGATGTAGCTCAATCTGTCTGGCGGGCTATTGTGGCAGTTGCCGGGGCGGGGAAGTTCTGAGTTCCTACCAGGTGCTGGTGGCCGATAGTGGATGTGGATTGTGACTGCTGACCGTTAGGGACCATCCACAGCCCTTGCTGTTCTTTGTTCTGGCTCTCAACAAACAATGGCTCAGACCAAATGGGATGCAGCATGAGGAATAGATTTCATTTACTCTAACAAGCCTGAGTTTAAACTTTGGAATTTTTCAATTCTGCATCAATGCCTGGAGATATACATCTATATCCATACCTATACCCATACCTATACCCATACCCATACCCATACCCATACCTATACCCATACCTATACCTATACCTATACCTATACCTATGCCTCTATCTCTATATCTATGTCTATACCTATTCCTATACCTATACCTATATGTCTATGTCTATATCTATACCTATACTCATATCTATATCTATTTCTATATCATATATATATATACCTATTTCTCCTATAGCTAACCCTCTGAAGAACTCAGAAAAGAATGTTCGCGTGAAGAACTTAGAATAGAATGTTTATGTCCAGAGAAGCCACGAGTATCACCCTCCCTTGCACACTCCTAACCTGTGGACCCAAAGGGGTATTGGGCGCCCCCTGCTGACCATCAGGAGCACATCCTCCAGGATGACAGGAACAATAGAGCCTGTTCCCACGGATGCTCTCCACGTCATGCACCATGCTAAGTGCTTTACATGTGTTTCATTTCCTCACGTCACTCCGCTGGGATGTAAACTGTTATCATGTACATCTCACAGGTCAAGAAACGGAGGGTCAAAGAGGTAAGCAGTTTGACCATGATCACTTAACTCTAAGTGGCTGTATCGATAAATGATTTCTGCATATTAAGCAACCCCAAAAGTAACGGCTTAAAACAATAAGCATCTAATATAGTTCATGGTCCTCTGTCCTGGCTGGGACTTGGCTTACTCACTTGCTTGGGACCCTTTCCTCCACGTGGTCTCTCAGCCCCCAGCCCTTGAGCACAGACTCGGGTCACATGACGGTTACCACAGCCCAAGAGGAAGACTGTGTACGTGGGCAAGGCCTCTGGGACCCTGGCGTGGGGGTCACAAATCCTCACTTGCACCACATCCCATGGGTCAAAGCAAAGAATGGATAAAGACTCCACAGGGGACCAGCCTGTATGGCTCAATAGGTGAGCGTCAACCCATGGACCAAGAGGTCACAGTTCGATTCCCAGCCAGGGCACATGCCTAGGTTGTGGGCTCCATCCCTAGGAGGGGCCATTCAGGAGGTAGCTGATTGATAATTCTCTCTCATCATTGATACTTCTCTCTCTCTCTCTCTCTCTCTCTCTCTCTCTCTCTCTCTCTCTCTCTCTCCCCTCTCCCTCTCCCTTCCTCTCTCTGAAATCAATAAAAACTGTTTTTTTTAAAAAGCTTCACATCAAATACTGTTTTAAAAAAATAGACTCCACAATGGGAGAAACCAAGTGTGGTGGCCATTTCCGTCACTTCTACATTGGTTGGGCTGGGCCTTGAACACAGGCCCATCACTCACTGTTACGGCATCCGGTCTGCAGTCACAGCGCAAGGCACCAGTGCTCCCCGTGTTTGGTGTTGAATGTGAGCCCCTTCCTTCCCCGGCTCAGGCCCTGAAACAGTATTCTACAGCTGTTACCCCACTGAGCAGTTCAGAGGCACAACTTATTTACATCTCCTTGCCCGGCAGCCCACGCACTTATTCGATTCCTGTTGTGTCTCTCTCCCCCCAAGCTCAGAGTCATCGTGGGAATTGAAGTGACAGCACAAACAGCTGGGGCACACTCAAGACACTGCAGCAACAACAAGCAGGTTGGAGGGGCACTCCAGCCAATGGCTTGGAGAGGCCCAGTCCCCCAAGAGGCCTATGATGGGCATAATCGGTCATTACCAGCTACAGTGCTGTCCTCGCTGAAATCAGGAGTCAGCCTCAGCTGCTGCTCAGAGGGACATCCCTGGGAGGGGATCTCCGGAGGGGTCTGCATTGTGCATGGCGCCTCCTGGCGTGTACACTGAGCAACGACTATCAGCTCTGTGGAGGTTTCCAGGGCGGGACCGTGCAGGTTCTCATGCCCCTTCCTCCCCCCCAGAGGCAGCCTCAGAGCCTCCATTTTCTTACCTGTACATTAGGGTGACGGCCTTTTGCTCTGAAGATTCAATGAAATTTCCCCTTTGCTCTGAGGATTCAGTGAAATCACATAGGTAAAGGCCAGTGCCTAGAGGCCGTTCCGAGGAGCAGCACCCCGCCCTCCGAGGACATCAGCTCCACCTCTCCACTCAGAAACCGGAGCCAGACATCAAGTCACAGGAAGCTCAAGGTCAAGCCCACCGCTGATGTCAAGGAACTGGCCCGGAGAATACAATCTTGCATTATTGCACTGAAGATTACACAGAAACCCACTTGGGTTCCGGCATGAATAACAACAGCAAAGCATCAACAGCATACACTGTGTATGTAACTTGTTCAGTCCTCCCAGGACCGCCCTGAGGAAACTGAGGCTCAGAGAGGTTCAGTCACTTGCCCAATGTCACACAGCTGGTAGAAAGTAGACTCAGGGTTCAATGCCAGATCATCAGGCTCTGAACGGTGGGCTTCTCCCATATCTAACTCCACTGGATGGAGGTGCTCTGTCAGCCTGCCCTGAGAGGGAGAGGGGAGACAGGTCATTTTGTCCCCATTATGTAGATGAGGAAACTGGTGGTCCAAGCTCTGTCCCCTGACCCTGGACCCTGAGTTGGGCTCTAATGCTAACAGGGCCACCAGCCTTGGTGATGCCTGCTGCCTCTCGTCTCCCTCGGAGAGCAGGGCCTACTCTGGGGCCCGGGGCAGTATTGGTTTCTGTGGGGGAGCCCAGAGCATTCTGGGGGCACCCTGGCCTCCCACTTCTGACCTGAGCTGCAGCCAGGTTCAAGGAAGCCAAGTTTCCAGATGCACCGGGCGTCCCAGCTCACACCCAAGGTCTCAGCCAGCCCTTCTCAAGAAAAGTCGGGAGACAGACCCTGCCTCCACCAGCAGCAATAGCTCTGGGGGAGCAGGGGGAGCCCAGCAACGCAGGGTGGAGCAACCCTGACTCTAGACCCATAGCCCTCGAGGTGGACATTGAAGCCAGGTCACTGTCATTATGCTCAGTAATAACAATAAAGGGAATAACAACAGAGCACAGCCCATGCGCCCGCCTCCGTTCTTGGTGTTTTATATACACTGAGTGGCCAGATTATTATGATCTCTGAATGCATAATAATCTGGCCACTCAATGTGTGTCCTATATAATAAAAGGCTAATATGCAAATTGTCCCCCGGACCAGAAGTTTGACCAGCAGGCAGGTTGGCCAACTGCCCATGTCCCCCTCCCCCTGGCCAGGCTGGCTGGACCCTACCCATGCACAAATTCATGCACCAGGCCTCTAAAATATATATATATATATATGTATATATATGTATATATGTGTATATGTATATATGTATGTATATGTATATATGTGTATATATGTATATGTGTATATGTGTATATGTGTATATATGTATATACATATATGTGTGTATATATGTATATACATATATGTGTGTGTATATATGTATACATATATACACACACACACACACACACACTCACACTGAGTGGCCAGATTATTATGCATTCAGAGATCATAATAATCTGACCACTCGGTGTATATTAGCTCAATTTTCACAACAGCTGATGGGAAGGTAAGTTATCTCCCCTTTACAGATGAGGAAACTGAGGCCCGGGGGGGTGAACTCTCCAGTCCCTGGTCACCCAGCCAGTGGTGGATGTGTTCCTCCGAGCCTGGCTTGGCTGAGCACTTCACTTAAACGTTTTATTAACTACTTACCAACTCCCCAGAGGCATCACTATAGCCGATTCACAGAAGACAACATTGAGGGCCCGATGGGTGAGCCACAAAGCCAAGTTCAGGCAGTTAGGACCGTCTGGGCCCAGATCCTGAGCTCTGAACCACAGGTGACCTGGTGCTCAAAGAACAAGGGAAGCCTCGCCTTTAAACCAGTTGGGCAGAATTGTGGTGCTGAGGCGCCCTCTGCTGGCTGCAGTAAAAATAACACCAAAAGGACTGGGAAGGCTAAAATGCCTTGATGCGCAGCAGTCACAGTAAATGGCCCATTTGTGAGCTGGGTAAGCGCAGGACTCAGAAGAAACACCTGATCAAGCCTAGGGAGTCCAGGAAGGCTTCCTGGAGGAGGTGATCTGCAGTAAGCAATGGGTATTCTGTTTCAGGAGTTCAATTCACTGAGGTTAAAACAATTTAGATTGAGTCGGCCAGGGCAATTGGCATGGACCACCCTGCCTATAATAAAAAATAAAAAAGCCAAGAATGTTGTCTGAGCTGGGCCTCAAAGCATGAGAAGGCGCTCTTGGGGGCTGGGCAGGGTGAGAAGAACCCCCTGCGCACAGGTGCATGCGGACAGAAGAGGAAATCCCAGGTCAGGTGGAGGAAGGGCAGGAAGCTGGACTGATCAGGTAGGAGCTGCAGCCACGGCTTCCAGTAGACTCAGCAAAGGGTGCTGGGCTGAGGGCCAGGAGAGTGGGTGGCATCTTGTCATCTGGGAAAGCGTTAGAAATGCAGATTTTCTACCGAACAAGCCCCCGGGGCGGTGAGGCTAAAGTCTGAGCACCTCTGTTCTCAGCAAGTCCTGAGGGTCCTGTTCTCGGAGTCAGACTTCAAAACATCGGCTCCCGGCCGCACCTCGAATTCCCTTTAAAACAGGTGAGCTCGGAGGGCCCGAGACCGAGAGACCACGCTGTTTACTTCCCGTTCTGTGTTTCCGGGAACATGCTGACGATGTGCTGTGCAGTGTGCGGTGCTCAGAAGTTTGCCTACATCCGTGGTCGGCAAACTCATTAACCCACAGAGCCACACATCAACAGGACGACGACTGACATTTCTTCTGAGAGCCAGATTTTTTAAACGTAAACTTCTTCTAACGCCGCTTCTTCAAAACAGACTCGCCCAGGCCGTGGTATTTTGTGGAAGAGCCACACTCAATGGGCCAAAGAGCCGCATGTGGCTCGCCAGCCGCGGTTTGCCCACCACAGGCCTAAATCCTCTCCAGGGCAGGCAGCGCCTCTCCTCTCCGGTGAGGAACTGAGATTCGAAGGGTGAAGACACTTGGCCCCCAGGTCCCTTCATGAGAACTGAGCCCAGCAGCGGGCTCTGGGAACACAGGCCTCACGCTGCACCCCGCTGCCTGGGCCCTGGCTCTTCCCTCTCCTGCCCCTGGTTTCCTCGCCCTTGAAATACCAGGGTGCCACAACTATCCGGAGCCCACTGCCAGTCGCACAGATAATGTAACTCCCAGCCTCAGGGATGGGGGAGTGGCTGTTTGTCTGGGCCTGAAGGTGACCTCTGAGGAGAGGCAGAGCTGGATACCTGGGGACAGCGGCTCCCAGGCACAGGGACAGCAGGGGCAGGGCTCCCAGCATAGGAGGTTAGCGCTCAAGGGGCAGCAAGGAGGCCTGTGGCTGGAGCTGATGAGGGGGAGGCAGGCGGAGGCGAGGGGAGTGCAGGGGACGACGTGAAAGGCTTTGGGATGGGAGGGAGTCCTGACTAGCCTGCCAGCTTCACTTTCCACGGTCTGGAAACGCACGCACGCTCTGGACATTGTGGAAGACAGAGTGACACAGGTAGTTCTCACCTTGAAACGTACATCGTGCTCGGCCAGGTGGCTCGGCGGTTGAGCATCGACCCAGGAACCAAGAGGTCGCCGGTTCAACTCTCGTTCCTGGTCAGGGCACACGCCCAGGCTGCACGCTCGACCCCCATCAATGTGTCTGTCTGTCTATCCCTCTCCCTTTCTCTAAAAACCAATTAAAAACAACAAACGACATATATTATCAAATAACAAAAATAAAAAACATTTGTTAATGTAAGTTGTGTCCTGGGAGTGAAAGATTCCTCTGCAGAGACTACCCGGGTGAGAGCAACTTCATTTATGTCTTCATGTCTCCAGAGCGAGGGGTTCGCAGAGCAGTGCCGTCGGATGGGATGGGATGGAATGGGATGGGATGGAATGGGATGGAATGGGATGGGGTGGGATGGGATGGGATGGGATGGGATGGGAAGGGAAGGATGGGAAGGGATGGGATGGGATGGGATGGGAAGGGATGGGATGGGATGGGATGGGATGGGATGGGATGGGATGGGAAGGGAAGGATGGGAAGGGAAGGATGGGAAGGGATGGGATGGGATGGGATGGGATGGGATGGGATGGGATGGGAAGGGAAGGATGGGAAGGGATGGGATGGGAAGGGATGGGATGGAATGGGATGGGATGGGATGGGATGGGATGGGATGGGATGGGATGGGATGGAATGGAATGGGAAGGGATGGAATGGGATGGGATGGGATGGGATGGGAAGGGAAGGATGGGAAGGGATGGGATGGGATGGGATGGGATGGGATGGGATGGGATGGGATGGGATGGGAAGGGAAGGATGGGAAGGGAAGGGATGGGATGGGATGGGATGGGATGGGAAGGGAAGGATGGGAAGGGATGGGATGGGAAGGGAAGGGATGGGATGGGATGGGATGAGATGGGATGGGATGGGATGGGATGGAAGGGGAAGGGAAGGATCTGGCTCTCTGAGATCTTCACATCCAGGACTTCCCAGAACAGACATAACATCGGACCAGCAATCAGAACCCAAAGCAGAAAAGGGAGTTCAAATAGATCGGCCCTGGACAGGTAATTGTTCAGTGGGTCAGGCTCACTTCTCTCGGTCAATCAATATGAGTAGAGTTCAGAGAGATCGAATTGGTGATGTTCTCTTTAGTGCTCGTTCAAAGCTACTTCGACTCTTTCTGCGGTCCTCACACCAGCGACTTCCCCCCTTCCCCATGCTGACCTTATTATACAGACTAACTAGGGTTTGCAGAGGGCGGGGTGGGTGTGTTTGCTGGCACTAAAAATAAAAGTACATGGAATTTAGTAGTCAAGACTACTTTCTCTGAAAGCCATCGTGTGTGTGTGTGTGTGTGTGTGTGTGTGTGCCCGCGCGCGCATGTATGTCCTCTCCCCCAGACACCTTTAAGAGAACATGGAACTTCCTAAAAACCCTGAGCTGGTCCAGCAGGAAACAAGCCATTAAGGCCGAAACCGGTTTGGCTCAGTGAATACAGCTTCGGCCTGTGGATTGAAGGGTCCCAGGTTCGATTCTGGTCAAGGGCATGTACCTTGGCTGTGGACACATCCCCAGGAGGGGGTATGCAAGAGGCAGCTGATTGATGTTTCTCATTGATGTTTCTGACTTGCTATCCCTCTCCCTTCCTCTCTGTAAAAAATCAATAATATATATATATTTTTTAAAAGAAGTCATTAAGTGACCACACACACACACACACACACACACACCCAGGGGACGGCCTTTGCCCTCGGTTTTGTTTCTCCGGAGTTCCACATCAGAGGCCATTAGGAGATGGGTGCCGCCATCCTGCCCAGCATCCCCATTCGGAGCGAACCTGGAGAACTTGCTTTTATGGGGCAGGCCCTGGGTGCCCCCCGGCCCTGGGTCCCTCGGATCCTCGCCACCCAGATGGGTTCAGGGACAAGCCTGGCGTCACACAGCCGTCGAGAGCTGGGCCAGCACCAGACTCCAACCTGGCCCTGCCGCCCCTTGCCTTCCAGAATGGGAGTTCCATCAGCGAAGACATTGCTTGCATGTCGCCACCTCTCACTGTACGAAGGAGGGAGGCTGGAGGTCCTCAGAGCCCGCCTCCCCAGTTTATAACGTGAAGAGAGCAGTCTCTGGGCCCCTCCAGACACAAAACACACGGCGGTAGAGGTGAGCCCCAGTGTAGTGATCAAAGCTGTGCGTCTGCTTCTGGCCACTTGGCCCTGTTGGGGGCCCCCCACCCCCGTTCCTGCTGCCACAGCTGAAAACAATCTTCCCAGTAACTCAGTGGTTTTCAGCTTCGGGGAGGGGGGCAGGGGTCGGGCAGTTCTGCTCCCGGGAACATCTGGCAACGTCTGCAGAGCGTTTTGGCCGTCCTGCCGGGAGAGGGCTGCTACCAGCATCTAGGGGGTGGATGGCGACCAGGACGCTCCGAACCCCTCCTCCAGGCCCAGGCGGCCCCCCACGCGCCCGAAAACCCTGCATCGGCACGGCCGGTGAGTAAGGGCCGTTTGCAGATCCGGGGACGACGGCAGGGTGGGGAGGAAAGGTCTTTGGCAAAGAGAACGGTCCTGAGGGGAAGGAAAGAAGCTTATCCACAACGAAAGGCAAAGACCCTTAACCCTCTCCCCCAAGCCCAGGCCTTGGGGTAGGGGGGGACCTGCCGGACTCGTCCTCCTTAGCACGGCCTACAGAGGTGTCATCTCCAAGGCACGTTAATGAGAGAAGCATTCAAACCCGTGAAGAATTTCTGTGAGTTTATTGGAGCCAAACTGTGGACAATTGCCAGGAAGCAGAATCTCAAAGTATTGAGATAGTGCTGTGGAGAGGGCGGTTCTACACCGTGCGTGCGTGCGTGCGTGCGTGCGTGCGTGTGATGTGTGTGTGTGTGGTGTGTATGTGATGTGTGTGTGTGTGTGTGTGTGATGTGTGGTGTGTGTGATGTGTGTGTGTGTGTGTGTGTGGTGTGTGTGTGTGTGTGTGGTGTGTGTGATGTGTGTGTGTGATGTGTGTGGTGTGTGTGTGTGATGTGTGTGTGTGTATGTGTGGGGTATGTGTGGTGTGTGTGATATGTGTAGTGTGTGTGTGTGTAGTGTGTGTGTGTGTGGTGTGTGTGTGTGATGTGTGTGTGGTGTGTGGTGTGTGTGATGTGTGATGTGTGTGTGTGATGTGTAGTGTGTGTGTGTGTGTGTGTGGTGTGTGTGTGTGTGTGTGGTGTGTGTGATGTGTGTGTGTGATGTGTGTGGTGTGTGTGTGGTGTGTGTGTGATGTGTGTGTGTGTATGTGTGGGGTATGTGTGGTGTGTGTGATGTGTGTAGTGTGTGTGTGTAGTGTGTGTGATGTGTGGTGTGTGAGTATGTGTGTGTGTGTGTGTGCGTGTGTTTTCAACAGAGAGGAAGGATGAGGGAGGGAGAGATGGAAACATCAATGATGAGAGAATCATTGATTGGTGGCCTCCTGCACGCCCCCCCACTGGGGATTGAGCCCACAACCTGCGCATGTGCCCTTGACCAGAATCAAACCCAGGGCCTTTCAGTCCACAGGCCAATGCTCTACCCACTGAGCCAACCCGGCTAGGGCTACCCCTTGTTTTATACATGACCATCAAAGGAGGAGATGTGAGTGGGTCCATGAACTCCACTGGTGGCAGATGGGGGCGGTGGGTGCAGGGGTTGATTGTCAACAATGAACTCAATAGCCACGAGGGGCCTGTGGAGCCCAGGAAAAGGGAAACCGCTTGGACATTGCAGAGACATGTTACCTCAGATGCCCCTCGACGAAAGGCTCGGTTAAGGTACAGACTGACTTTGTGGGGCAGATGCCGGCCGCGGTCTGAGGAACCGCCACTGCTTTTGAATTTAAAGGCTGTCCCTCAGACCATCCTCCATGGTGACTTTAGGCTCTGAGGTTGGGAGGTCACCGTGCAGGCCTGGCCCGAGCTCGTCAGGGGAGCACGCGGCCCCTCCGCCTCCTCAGGCCTGAGGTGGAGCCGTGCGCCATCACCTCCCCCATCTCTGGGCCACTCAGCGTCCCTGCAGCCCAGCACCAGGTCCCACCCAAGGGAGTTACTCCCACTTCCTGCTTGTGGTCGCAGACGCCCTCCTGCCTGTGGCTTCAGCTGTGAGACAAGACGGACGGCCCTCGTTCACGAACGAGAAGGCCGTTCGAGGGGAGGATCCCTACGTGTAAGGACCGCAGTGGGGCGTGGCCGTGCCTGAACCTGACAGGAAGAAGTGGGAATTGATAGCCCAGGGTCAGTGGTTGTACAACCTAGGAACTGTCAGGGATCAGGCAGGATTCTGGGTAATCCACCCCACCTATCGGGACTCCTGCTGAAGGCAGGCCAAGGTGACCAGACATCCCGGATGGGGGTGGGGATGGAGATGGGGGTGAGAATGGGGGTGGGGGTGGAGATGAGGAACCCATCAGATGTCCAGGTCTGATATGGAGGTCTTATTCCTGACTTTGCTATCAGCTGGCTGTGTGATCTTGGACCAGTGTCTGCCCCTCTCTGGACCTCATTCTGAAGAGTGAAGCTGGGAGGGGCTTCCCGGTGCTATTCCCAAAACCCTGGTCCTTTCCGAGCCTAGGCAGTTTCAAGGTTTTGAATAGTGTGTTTACTCCAGAGCAGATGACTGACTTCTCCGGCCAGACCCCTGCCTGACTCCAGACTCTGAGAGCCCACCGCCTGCTCACCATCCCCGCTGGGATATGTTCAACGAACAATAAAACAAAAAGCGAGGCCACAATGCTCCCATCCAGCCTGACCCACCCTGCACCCCTCACCACGCTCCTCCCTCTGCTCCCCCGACACCGGCCTCCTCGCCTGCGGGACCCTCCCCACCCTGGTGTCCTCAGGACAAGAGCCCCCAAAGGGGGCTGGAATGCAGATTCTTTCCTGCTGAAAACAATCAGGGTCCACAAGGCTCCGGAAGGACCTCTGGCCTTCCCCTTTGGTTAGACGGAGAACTTGCTCCAGGAAAGCATCATAGCCCACTATATTTAAACTAGAGGCCCGGTGCATGAAATTCATGCACACGGGGGTCCCTCAGCCCAGCCTGCACCCTCTCACAGTCTGGGACCCTTGGGGGATGCCCACCTGCTGGCTTAGGCCTGCTCCCCAAGAACAGATGACCTAAAAGAAATAATCATATCCTTGGATAAGGGTTTTTTTTAAGGGTAATGGTCGCATGAAAATTCACTGCCAGCAGTGCTGAGAGGGACTAGGGGACTCTGGTGGAGCTACGGGGACTGCCCATCTTGTGGCTGTGGGCACTGCCCATCTTGTGGCTGTGGGCACTGCCCATCTTGTGGCTGTGGGCACTGCCATCTTGTGAGGGTGTGATGGTCAATTAGCATATTGCCTCTTTATTATATAGGATATGAACGAGGCAAAGTGTGATGGACAGGGAGGAACCTAGCAAGGTTTGACCTGAGCTCTCTCTTTGTTCCGCTATTTCACGATGGCCTGATACACATTTGTTTGCTAAACAATAACTCCTCCCCTCCCTGGGACTCCTACTTCCCCTTCTTAGTTCTGAACAACCTATGCCCCCTTATGGTACCTTGCTGTCTTTGGAATTTTCATGCTTCTGGGAACTCCCCATGAGCAGGTGTTACAACTTGATTTTGTCCTGTGAATATGACCTATGTTATCTGAATTTTTCAACCAGCCAGAAGAGCTAGGAGTTGGAAAGGGGAAGTTTCCCATCCCCGACACTAGGCAGGAGCCTGCCTCAGGGCCTTGGCACCTGCTTCTCCCTCGGCCCAGCGTTTCCCCCCAGTGCCCTCCTGTCTCCAGCTCGCCCCCGAGCCAGAATGTCTCCCTCCCAGGGAGAGCTTCCAAGCCCAGCCGTGGGCTCCCGGGAACCTGCCAAGGCGGCATTCCTTCTCGCTCCCCTCCCCCAGCGGGACCACAGTTTACTTCTTTATCCTGCTTAAGGCCGGCTCCCCTCTAACCCCTCTGTAGCATGGAAGGCCCAGGAGGGCAGGATCTTTGTCCTCATTGGTCCTTGCGGTACCCCAGTGCCAGGGGCAGTGTCCGATTCAGTCAGGAAGGATTTGTGGAAGGGGTCCTTCCGAAAGGCGGCTCTCGGATAGAATGGAACCTAGGGCATCGAAAGGAAAGTGAGGTCAGATTAACACTCGGTCAGCTGCCTCTCACAGTGCTTTCCTGTCAATGTTGCCTTCCACTTTCTCCTGCCCCCTACCCCCTTCCCATAGCCCAACTGCCCCCCAAAATGAAATCTATAAATGGGGCCACCCCTATCCCACTTGTGCGTGGGTGAGGTCTGTCTCCCTGATCGGGGTCTTGGGCAAAACAGACGTCATCAATAAATCAAGGGAGCCTCCCCTGCCTAGCAGGACCCCTGCCCCCACCCTCACCCCACCCCTCCGTCCCATGAAGAAAAGTTCTTTACCCCCCCCCCCCCCACACTGCTCCTCGGCCATCAATCCCAGGTGTCCCAGGGCAGGATACACACGCGCCGTACCCCCTAAATTAGCCACCCCCTGAATTAGCCGCACTGGCTCTCGGTACCTGTCTCCCCGCAGCTGGGAAGGCCCTCTGCTGGGCTTTCTCTGCACCTCACACCCGCCTCTCATTACCTGGGTCCCCACCCCGGGCAACCAGCTGTTCCCTCTCCTGCTCCGCCCTTGGTGGAGCCGCTCTGTGACGCTCTGTGACGGCTAAGACGGGGTGTCCCCGGCTCTGGGCCCTGGACGGCCATCGCTCTGCCCTGGGCCGGGCTCTGAGCGGGCATCCGGCGGGTGCCCACACCCAGGTGACGTGAGGGAAGGAAGGGGCTGGAGGACTTTCTGGAGCCACAGGAAAGCTCATCCTGAGGGTGTGGCCTACGCCGTCCACACCCGAACTAAACGCGGGTAAGTGAACTGCAGGTGGAAATGGGCGCTTCCCTTTACGCAAATTAGACCTCAATGAAAAGATCTGAACAAAGAAGAGGAAGAGGGAGTGGAAGAGCCCTTTTAAGGTGGGGACCGGGGAATAAAGGGGTTAGCCCGAGGGCTCGGAGGGTCGGGGGGGGGGGGGGGGGGGGGGAAGCTGTTTCCAAAAAGGGCTGGAACTTCTCTTAATGAGAGAGCAGACTTCAAATTCACCTGCGCCTCTGGTTGCCCCTCCCAACCGGAGCAGATTGTGGCCAAACCCGCAAATCCCGTGAAGGAGTGAGAACACACCATGTCTCAGACTTTGCCACAGAGAACAGCTCAGCCCGGGCAGGGAGAAGGCCAGGCCCTGGTGGAAGGGCCAGGCGTGTGCCCTTCCAACGGGAGAGTGGATGGTCTGCGGGCACAGAGGATGCATCCCAAATGCCCCGTCCCAGCCCCTGCCTGGGACCAGAGGGATCATTTCAAACCCCAGACCCCAAGTCTGCACATAGAGGAGTTGTTGGTTTTATCCATGTACGGGGGGGAGGGGGGGGCTGCGAAGAGGAGGGCGCTGGAACCAGGAAATGGGTGGGGGGCAGGGTGAGCTAAAGGTGACCCCTGTGCTGAGGAGGCCTGGGTCAAGCCTCGCTCTCCACAGACCAGCCGGGCCGCTGTGAGAGAGGGTCTGTTTCTCATTCTCATCAGCTGCAAGACGGGGCCGGCGATGAAAATAGCACCCAGCTGATAGAATTGTCATGAGAATTCTATAAAATTGTGTGTATTCAGTAAGCAACGTTTTGCCAGCACCTAGTGAGTGCTCTATACCTGCTAGCTGCGATGATGATGATGATGATGATGATGATGATGTAACTGGATAAACAATGGGTCCGTGCTGCCCAATAAGCAGAGACAGGGTTGACTCATACATAAGCATTTATTCCAGAACAGCCGGCACACGGGACAGCAGCAGGTCAGCACAGATTCTACTCTGCAACCCCCATAAGCCAGCCGCTTATATGGCAAAAGCACAAAGGAAAAGTAGGCAAAAGGGCAGTTTGCAGACATGCAGAAGGACTGGGGTCTTCAAAGGGCTAGTGATGTGCAAGGCCTGGGGTTCCAGGGAGACAGCCAGAGGGAGGGACGGGTGGGCAGTTCACAGGTGAGCAGCCTGGAGGTCTGCAAGGCCTGCAGGTGTGCAAAAGGGCTGGGGACCTTCAAAGGCTGGCGATGCTGGTTTCTACACAGAGTTGTTCACCTTCGCAGGACAACAGGCAGCTCCCACTGGGGAGGAAGGCTGCCTCTCCAGGTGAGCTCCAGCCAGGGTAGAAAGTGCCTTCTTTTTTTAAAAAAAATATATATTTTATTGATTTTTAACAGAGAGGAAGGGAGAGGGATAGAAAGTCAGAAACATCGATGAGAGAGAAACATCGATCAGCTACTTGTTGCATATCTCCTACTGGGATGTGCCCGCAACCAAGGTACATGCCCTTGACCAGAATCGAACCTGGGACCTTTCAGTCTGCAGGCCGACACTCTATCCACTGAGCCAAACTGGTTTCGGCGAAAGTGCCTTCTTTAATCAGAATAAAACAGTCACGGTTAACAGAGTATGACTAATATTTCTTTTTTATTGATTTTTTTTAACAGAGAGAAAGGGAGAGGGATAGGGAGTTAGAAACATCGGTGAGAAAGAAACATTGATCAGCTGCATTCTGCACACTCCCCATTGGGGATGTGCTTGCAACCAAGGTAAGAGCCCTTGTCCAGAATTGAACCCGGGACCCTTCAGTCTGCAGGCCGATGCTCTATCCACTGAGCCAAACTGATCAGGGCTAACTAATAATTCTTATAATACTAGCTGGTTCCCCAAATTCTATTCCTGCCCCCTTTCAATAATTAATAATGATAATAATAATAATAATAATAATAATAAATCATTACACATGCCAGCTGTGTAAGCTGAAGCTATTCTCTGACCTTCCCTCTGCTGGAAATAATGCCAAATCCCAGGAAGGAATAAAATAATGTGTCTTAAGTACCCAACGGTCCCTAGAAAAAGCACAAGAAATGGTAACTCTGGTTATGATGAGTTCTCAAAACAGCACACTTTGCTTGCTAACTCTTTCTGGCCCCAAAGGTGTGTTTAGCATATAATCCACCTTGGGCAAGAACCCAATTGTTTTCCAAGGGCTCAGACCCAGTGCCAGGGGAGCGGGAAGTTTAGTAACTGCTCCCCAATCTGCACCGAAAGGCCTCACACCAAAACAAACACAGCCAAGAGGGCACTGGGTGAGTTAAGGTTCTAAAACGTAAAGGCGACCTGACCTTACCACGGCAGAGGACGAGGGTGCGAGCTGAGGGCGGAGCCTGGGAAAGCAGCGTTCTGGAGAGGACTCTGTGGGTCCCTAGGCCTGGACATGGTTGTCACTGTCTGTCTGTTCAGTTAGGTCCAGGAAGAGTCTGGGTCCTGGCCACCCCAACTTCATGGTTTTTTTAAAGTGGTTTTAAAATGTGTTGTTTATTGATTTGAAAAAGAGAAACATTGATTTGCTATTCCACCCCGTATGCATTCATTGGGGTGTGCCCTGACCAAGAGGTCAAACGGGCAACCTCGGCGTATCCTGACGATGTTCTAACCACCTGAGCTACCCAGCCAGGGCCCCAAGTCACGATTTTCATCAGCTTCACCTCGCTGGAGTCTCTTGCCGTGACACGCATAGCTCACCTTGAGGGCTCCCAGAAAGGGGGGCTGTCGATGGGGAAAATGTTCTGCAGAGTGAGGGGTCGCTCCCTGGACGGTCCTTCTTCCGCTTTCTTGAATGTTGCTGCTTTTCCTTCCGTGGGCCTCCGTATTGTTCTCACAGTTAAAAAAAGACTTTCCAGAAACGTCATCACATCCACTGAGGCGAGGTCCGCAGAGCCCAAATCCAGAGACAGAAAACAGTGCAGAGTGCCTGAGTCCGGGAACTCGAGAAAAACAGCCCGTCGGACATCCGAGCTGCAGAGCAAGAGACTCGTTGGGAGGGGTCGGGCCTCAGTGGGGGCTGAGAAGTGCCTGAGCTGCTGTCTGCAGGCTGGGCGCCCAGGAAGGAGGGTGGTACCGTTCTAGTCCAAACTTCAAAGCCTGAGAACCAGGCGTGCCCACGACCGGTGAGCCCAGGTGGGAGGAGATGACCTCCCAGCTCCGGCAGAGAGAACCGGTCACCCTCCCTCCGCCCTTTTGTTCTATTCGAGCCTCGATGGGTTTGGACGTTGCCCACGCGCATGGGTGAAGGGCAGATGTCTCTACTCCGTCTATGAACTCAAATGCCAATCTCTTCCCAGAAACATGGTCACACATACACTCAGAAGTGATGTTTTGCCTGGCATCCAGGCAGTCTTTACTTAGCCCAGTCAAGCTGACACTTCAAATCAACCATCACAGAATCCGACCTCTGTCAGTTTCCTCGGGGGAAGCAGGATGCTAACAGCAATTCCTCCCTTGCCTGTCAGGGGTCTATGAAAGCTGAATGTGCTGTCTCTCTTTCTTCTGAGATTCTTGGACCAATGACCACACCCTCCTTCCTGTCGAGTGTTCTTTTGGTTCCAAAGAGAGAAGTGCTAGGGCCATTATCAAACTCTGCTTTATGCCCTGGCCAGTTTGGCTCAGTGGATAGAGCATTGGCCTGGGGACTGAAGGGTCCTGGGTTCAATTCCAGTCACAGGCATGTACCTTGGTTGTGGGCACATCCCCAGTGGTGGGCGTGCAGGAGGCAGCTGGTCGGTGTTTCTAACTCGCTATCCCTCTCCCTTCCTCTCTGTACTAGTAAAAAAAAATTAAAAAAAATCAATAAAAAAAAAGAAAACATTATATTTCAAAACGAAACAAAACAAAACTCTGTTTTATCATCTTGGGTGCTTTTGCCTAGCAGAGAGATGCAGAAAAGCGAAAAGGCGAGCCATTTGACCCTCTAAGCCTCAGTTTCCCCTACTATAAAATGGGCATGCTAACCTGTGACCCAGGCCCTCACCCGGCAGTGTGAGGCCCAGGGGAGAAGACACAGGTGCTTGGCAAACCTCAAAGCACCATAATGTGTGAGCAAAGACCTTCCCCAAGTGTTATTTTTACTGCCTTTTCTGGTCTAAAACAAGCGATTTTGACAAGCGGCCATCGGGCCTCATTGCAGTGGGCAGGGGTGGCAGAGAATGGTTACTGACCTGGGACTAATCCTGGTACATCTACGTGTGTTTGGGGGCGCAGAAGCTGTTCTCTGCAATTTCTTTCCCATGAATGGGGTAGGGGTTGGGGGGAGGGGGTTGGTGTCTGAGAGACTAAAACTCTCTCCCAGCATCAAAGAGCCAGGGTGAAGGCAATATTTAAATACGTGTGTTTTTCTAATTGACCTTTTAGAGAGAGAGAAGTAGAAACATCAGTTGGCTGTCTCCTGCGCGCCCACCACCAGGGCTTGAGCCGGCAACCCAGGCAGACGCCCCAACTGGGAAGCAAATGGTGACCTCTTGGTGCATGGGCTGACGAACCACCACGGAGCCACACCAGCCGGGCCTGAAGGTAAATTCACACTGTGGCTTGGGAAGCACCCTTCCAAGCCCTAGCAGGTTCTTCCCCTTGACCCCACCCCCTCTTCCAAGGTGCTGCTCCCCCTGCAGGACGGTGTCCCTGGGCAGGGAGATTGTAAGTCCATGCCCCGCAGTTAGGACAGTCTTTTCAAACAGGGGCGTTGGGGCCGCTGGATACCCAAAGGCCAGAAAACAGCCTTGACTGAAACCTCACCCCTCATATAAAAAGTAACTCGGGCCGAACTGGTTTGGCTCAGTGGATAGAGCGTCGGCCTGCAGACTGAAAGGTCCCAGGTTTGATTCCGGTCAAGGGCATGTACCTTGGCTGCGGGCACATCCCCAGTTGGAGGTGTTCGGGAGGCAGCTGATCGATGTTTCTGACTTTCTATCCCTCTCCCTTCCTCTCTGTGAAAAATCAATAAAATATATTTTAACAAAAAAAGTAACTCGGAATGGATCTCAGGCTAAAAAAGGAAAACTCAGTTGGTTAGAGCATCGTCCCCTACACCAGCGTTGTAGACTTAATCCCTGGTCAGGGCATATACAAGAAGCAACCAATGAAGGCATCAATAAGTGGAACTACAAACTGAAGTTTCTCTCAAAAAAAATTTTTTTTAATAAAACTTTTGGAAGAAAATGACAGAATGTCTTTGGAATCTAAGGCGGGGTCCTAGGAGGCCAAAGCAGAATCCACAAAAGGGAAAATAATTGGTGAAGTGGACTTCATCAAAATTAGAAATGTTGCTTTATGAAAAGTCCACTAAGAGAATGAAAAGACAAGCTCCGGATTGGGAGAAAACACCTGTGAACCACAGCTCTGACAAAACTCCTGTCGAAACTATATAAAGAACTCTCACAACTCCACATTTTAAAAAAATCCAATTGGGAAAGGGGCCGAAGACATGACGAGACCTGACTGACGGGGAATTGGAGGATTATGGACGGCGAATAAGGATGCTCGATGTCACCGGGGCAACGCAGAGCAAGACCCCGGGGAGATCGCTGGCTCCCTGTGAGCACAGCTCCAGGACAGGGACACCACAGGTGCTGGGAGGTCGTGGAGAAACTGACCTCGCACTGCTGGCCAGGTGTCGGGGGGCGGGGGGGTCACGGCCACTCGGAAAACAGTTTGGTAGTTTCTCTTGAGAAACTAAATACGCACTTACCTTAAGACGCAGCAATTACACACCTGGGCGCTTCTCCAAGAGACACAAAAACATGTCCGCACAAAAACCTGTGCGCAGATACCCGTAGCGGCTCTCTTTGTCCTAGCCACACGCTGGGGAGGACCAACACGTCCCTGAATGCGGTGAGTGGTCGCTGAGGCGATGGCACGTGCTTACCAAGGAACACCACTCAGGGAAAAGGAACGAAGTGCATGGCTGTGGAGCAGCTGGCCGGCGGTCAGCGCCCAGCGGGGGGGTGCTATCATTCCTTTTTTAATATGCCTTGGTTGAAGTGGGGGCGGGGAGCTGAGGCCCAGCGCCTCCAAGGAAACCTCTCACGAGATGACCCCTGATGAGATTCCACTCCTCTGTGTACCTTTGGTGCAGTCGAGGCCCCAGAAGCGAGGAGGGAGGGGAACCTTCCCAGGGTCATCCGGACACTCAGACCATGAGCTTAATCCTGGCTCTTTTCACTGACTCACCTGTCACCCCCTCCCCATCCATGTGATCGGAGTCATTCACTGGTTCGCTCTGTCCTGAGCACTCCCAACAAGATGCCAACAATACAAGGGCAAGAGTCTTAACTAACGCAAGTTCTTCTTTCTCAGGGGCTCCTTCTGTGCCCCCTGAGGCTCTGGGTTCAAGTTCACGACTTGAAGACTCCTACTGAGACAGGGCCAGGAAGCCAGTACAAATGGCGCAGAGAAACGGAAACACATAGCTGGACACACGGACAGAGCCGTTTACAGCAGGTGCGGAAGGTCACGGCCTTAGAAATAACATCCAGACCTCCATTGTATTTCAGCTCCAGGCCCAGAAAGCAGCAAAACCAGGTGACTGACACCAGAACCAGCTGCAATGACTAACGACCCCCTGCCCTGGCACTGACCAATCAGGGAAGACCGAAACCCTGGAGGAGCACACCCAGAAAACTGATCAGTATTCTGCTGAGACCCTCCCCTGAGACCTCCCCGGAGATTCCCGCCTGTAAGAAAGAGATAAAAACCTCAGGACAAAGGATCCGCTCATGCCTCCCTCGGAGGAGCAGCCCCTGCCATGCCCTCCCTCTTCTGCTTCCCCCTCTCTTCCCTCACAGGCATGCACCTCCGAAACCCTAAAGGACCCCACGAGGCTGCAACCAGGGGAGCAGCGGGCAGCAGCAGCTCGCCCCAGGCTAACCCCTGAACCTGTGCCCAAGGCCCCCTTTTCTCTGATCTCCCAGAGAGCTAGGGCAGCCCAGCCCCGGCTCTCCTGTTGCTGCCTCTATACCAGTGGTCGGCAAACTGCGGTTCGGGAGCCGAGGTTTGCTGCTCTGTTGACTAATGAGTTTGCCAACCACGGCTCTCTGCTCAGCCCTTTCTTGTCTCACTGCCCCAGCTTTAATAAATGTTCCCTCTTCGCCACCGGGTTCACATGGTGACCTTTTTCCCGCTCGAAGTCAAGAACCCACGCACGGCTGCCTGGCTCTGGGCAAAGCTGCCAGGCCAGGTCCCCCTTCCGGTACCACCGTGAGGTGAGCCCCGTCATTCCCGGATTTCACCGGCGAGATCACTGAGCTCCAGAGACGTGCAGTAACTGGGCCAAGGTCCTGGTGCGAGTCCGGTCGGAGCTGTGGTTCTGGCCGGGTCTATGGATCCCTGGGCTGTCCTCCTAAGGTCTAGGGCAGTGGTCGGCAAACTGTGGCTTGCGAGCCACATGTGGCTCTTTGGCCCCTTGAGTGTGGCTCTTCCACAAAATACCACGGCCTGGGCGAGTCTATTCTGAAGAAGTGGCGTTAGAAGAAGTTTAAGTTGAGAAAAGTTGGCTCTCAGAAGAAATTTCAATCGTGCTGTTGATAGTGGCTGTGTTGACTAATGAGTTTGCCGACCCCTGGTCTAGGAGGACAGCCGCCCAATGGCACGTACTACATTCCCACTTAGGCCACAGGACGAGGCTCCGTGGTAGATTCTGTTGCCATTGCTCCTGACAGAGGTGGGAAACGAGGCTCAGAGAAGCTGTGTAACTTGTCCAAGGCCACACAGCCAGGGGCAGAGCTGGGACTTGAACCCAGGCAGGCCAGTTCCGGAGTTGGTGCGCTCCATGTCCCTCCCACACTGCCTCTCGCTCAGTCTGCTCCTGGAGCCGCCCGTGCTCCCCGCTGCCTGTGCGTCACGGCACCGCTCCCTGTCAGACTGGTTGCCCAGAGGCCCCTCGAACGCTGTTTGGAAACGGGGCGTTTAATGATGGTGTGGGAGAAGGCTGTGTCTGGGCAAATTCCTTCCTTCCCCCAAGGCCAGGAAGGGGAACCAGCCCAAGACTCGGGCAATTCAAGAAAAGTTGGTAATAAACGCACCCTTTTGAAAACTGTGCGCATGATAATTATGACGGAAACTGCCCGGAAGATGAAAGTAAGGAGTGGCTATGTTATCAGGGTGGCTCCTGGCAGCGTGGTGGGGCGTCAGCACATGCTCCTCCTCCATTTCTCGTTCCTCAAAGGAGGGGGCTGGATTCCAGGTAGAAAATGGTACTTTCCAGAGCAACCGAGAGAGGACTAGACTTCACACTTACCCAGAGCACAGGACAGGCAGCCGTCAGGCTCCCACCGCACGGCCCAGCCTCCTCTGGGGGAGCCTCCTGCTTCCGGCGGCCCATCAACACCCTGGTGTCTGATGTCAGGTGCAAACCTGTCACATATTCCAAGCCAAGAAGGTTTCTTGGATCGGGTCCAGACCTCCAACATGCACTTTTTAAAACAGGCTTGCTTTCTTATCCACGTCCCTGACTCCTCCGTAGATTTTTCTAGATTGTCCATCATAGGCCAACAAAGGGCAGAGAGCAGCACACCCCGGTCTCGCCACCAAGGTTGTTTGAGAATCGCCTTCCTCGTTTTTGCAAGATCTGCAAACACCTGATTGAGCATCTTACTTTAAATAAACAACTATTGTAAACTGAAATGAACCCTTTCAAAAAGGAAATTCTTTATCATTCTTTTATCATTAATTATTATTTTGTTATTGTGAATCCTCACCCGAGTATATTTTTCCATTGAACATTTTTAGAAGGCGTGGAAAAGAGGCAGAGAGACAGAGAGAGAAACATCGATGTGAGAGAGACACACCGATTGATACCCCCTGCCCCCCACTGCCCACACATGTCCTGACCAGAGCTGAGTATTGAGCCTGCAACCAAGGTTCATGCCCTTGCCTAGAATTGAACCCAGGACCTCTCAATGTGTGGCCCAACACTCTATCCACTGAACCAAACTGGCTGGGGCTGTCACTCATTATTAAAAGCATGGATTTGATTGCTACTTATACAAACACTAGAGGCCCAGTGCACAAAATTCATGCATGGGGGCAGGGGATGTCCCTCAGCCCAGCTTGCACCCTCTCCAATCTGGGAACCCTCGAGGGATGTCTGATTGCCCGTTTAGGCCCAATCCCAGTAGGATCAGACCTAATCGAGCAGTCAGACATCCTTCTCACAATCCAGGACTGCTGGCTCCAAACTGCTCACCTGCCTGCCTCCCTGATTGCACCTAACTGCTTCTGCCTGCCAGCCTGATCACCTGCTAACCACTACCCTGCCAGCCTAATTGGTGTCTATCTGCTCTCCTGCCAGCCTGTTTGCCCCCAACTTCCCTCCCCTGCCAGCCTGGTTACCCCCAATTGCCATCCCCTGCTGGCCATCTGTGGTGGCCATTTTGTGTCCACAGGGGGGCAGGATCTTTGACCACATGGGGGCAGACATCTTGCGTGTTGGAGTGATGGTCAATCTGCGAATTACTCTTTTATTAGCTAGGTTAGAGGCCTGGTACATGGGTGGGGCCAGCTGGTTTGCCCTGAAGAGTGTCCTGGATCAGGGAGGGGGTTCCCTGGGGGCATGGGGCAGCCTGGGCAAGGGGCCTGTGGTGGTCTTCAGGCCAGCCATGCCCCCCAGTGACTCAAGCGGAGGCCCTGGGATCTAGGATTAATTTATGTTCTATAATTGAAACTTTGTAGCCTAGAGCAGAGCCAAGCCTTCTGCTCACTGCGTGGTGACAGCCATTTCTGTTTGGGTTTATTTAAATTCTATAATTGAAACATTGAAGCCTAGAGTGGAGGCCTAGGTACTAAAGCTGCAGAAGCTTGGCATCCTCCATCGCCTCGGTAACCCTAGCCTCTGCTCTCTCCAGCTTCGTGGCTGCCACCATTTCTATTGGGATTATGTATCATCTATAATTGAAACTCTGTAGCATTGAATGGAGGCCTAGGCCAGCAAGGGCAGGTGGAAAGCTTGGCTTCCTCCAATGCTGGGGAAACCCAAGCCTCCCTCCTGTTCTCAGTGGCCACAACCATCTTGGTTGGGATTTATTTACATAATTTGCTCCTGATTGGCTGATGGGCATGGCTGTGGGCGTGACTTGATCAGAGGTATGGTCAATTTGCATATTACTTTTATTAGATAGGATACATGCATTTCTGACGTGCACTGAAATAAATACGTAGCCATATTTATTTTAACTTTTAAAATGTTCATCTGTGTCGCAGCCAAAACTCCTTCCAGGTGCACATCCATGGGGCAGGCCCATGAAGCATGACCTCCACGCGTAACATAGTGTATGGCTGGAGTGTGACTACAGGACACACCAGGGGACATGGCCGTGGTGCCTGTCCATGGAATACCCCCACGGTGCATGTCACCAAGCACATTCATGCAACATGTCTAATGCCACAGTGCACAGCCATGGTGCCTGTCTACAGTGTGCACACCCTGAGCGTGCCCCAGGACACATGCATAACATCCATTCACAAAGCACAGCCACAGGCCATGTCCAGGGCAGATGTCCGAGGGCCACATCCACGAAGCACAGGCCCATCCCCGCAGTTTTGCAGTGAGGGGGCCCGAGGTCCAGGGGGTTGTCCACAGTCTAAGCCCGCCAGCATGGAAGCCTTACTGGAGAAGAGGCCCAGGTCTTGGAATCGAGGGGCCCTGTGGGGGCTCACATTGGCTTGGTTTGTTCATTGTCCAAAGGGTGGTCAGAGTTTTGCAAGACGTGATGTGTGGCCTGAAATGCAAGGGTTTTCTCTGATAACATTAAACCGCCCACCCTCCTTCTTGTCTTGTCATTAACCTTCCAGACAAATGACCCACTTCTACAGCTGAGCCCAAAGCCTTTCCTCTTGTCCATTCAAGCTCTGTTTCCTCACCCCGCGCAGAACAATCACCTGGCCTCTGGGCTCTGTCGCATAATCAGTGCTGGGCGGACATCTGTAAGGCCAGCAATTTGTTTGTCCTCCTGTCTCCTTCTCTAGTCTCAGAGCCACAGATAGAGTCACACTGCCCACGGCCAGAGAAGAATGGAGTCGCTGCAGTATATGGCTTCTCTGTGCACGCTCAGAGGAGGGAGCGTCTTTTCAAAAACGACCGGAGAGCGATCGATTAGAGGCCAATTCTACAAACCGTGGTTCTGTCATAGGCCAGCGACACAACACGAATGCAAACACCCGTGCAGAATTGGAGGGGCTGGTGGTTACGTACTAACATGCAGGCGTTGATGATATCGATTTTAATGCTGATTTTCTGGGTCTGAAAAATTACATTTCACTCCCAAGGCGTGCCTGTTTTCATGTCAAGTTTCTCCTGGACTCTGCAGTATTCAAGTAGGAATGAAGGGACCAGCAGGGCTGGGAGGGGAGGGGAGGGGAGAGGATGGGGTGAGGCTGTGACGGGGCTGCTTGTTTCTTAGGGTGCAGGTGGCTGGGCTGCAAACAAGTACAAGCCCCTCAAGCTCCCAGGAGGAGAAGCGGTGCATTGGCTCCAGGCACTGGGCAGAGTAGAGGCTCAGAAAGTATTTGTTGAACCTTCTTAAATCTTTTAAAAAATTTATTTCCCAAGGTTCCTTTTCCACCAACCTTCTACAATGTCCTTTGTCCTTCTTAGTTTGTCTCTTTTTACACACTCAGAAATAACCAACTTTTTAGAATAAACTATTTCCTTTTAACTTGCAAAAACACACTCATCCCTTTTTCTTCTGTAATAGTAGTCCTTCTAAATTTCAAAGGAGGAACCATAAAGAGCATTATTATTATTGCCCTAGCTGGTTTGGCCCAGTGGACAGAGCGTCAGCCTGCGGACTGAAAGGTCCTGGGTTTGATTCTGGTCAAGGGCACATGACTCGGTTGGGAGCTCAATCCCCAGGAGGGGGTGTAGAGGAGGCAGACAATCAATGATTCTTTCTCATCGTTGATGTTTCTATCTCTCTCTCCCTCTCCCTTCCTCTCTGAAATCAATAAAAGCCTATCTAATAAAAGAGCAATATGCAAACTGTACCTCTGCTACACCCACCAGCCACACCCACCAGCCACACCCCCAGACAATCAGGAGCAAATATGCAAATAAACCCAATCAAGATGGCTGTGGCCACAGAGAGAGCAGGAGGGAGGCTTGGGTTTCCCTGGCAATAGAGGAAGCCAAGGTTTTTGCCTGCCCTTGCCGGCTCAGGCTTCCACTCAATGCTTCTATCTTCAATGATCGAAGATAAATAAAAATAACAGCAGCCACGGAGCTGGAGAGAGCAGGAGGCTTGAGTTGCACCCAGAGATGGAGGAAGCCAAGCTTTCCACCTGCCCTAGCCAGCTCAGGCCTCCACTTAAGGCTACAAAGTTTCAATTATAGAAGATAAATTAATCACAGATTCCAGGGCCTCCTCTTGGGTCATGGAGAGGTGGGGCTGGCCTGCAAACCACCACAGGCCCCTCGCCCAGGCTGCTCCACGCCCCAAGGGAACCCTCACCCTGATACAGGACACCCTTCAGGGCAAACCAGCCAGCTCCCACCCATGCACCAGGCCTCTATCCTATCTAATAAAAGAGTAATATGCAGATTGACCATCACTCCAACACACAAGATGGCTACTCCCATGTGGTCAAAGATCCTGCCCCCATGTGCACACAAAATGGCCACCACAAGATGGCCAGCAAGGGAGGGCAATTGGGAGGGACCAGGCCTGCAGAGAAGGGCAGTTGCGAGGGGACACAGGCCTGCTGGGGAGAGCAATTAGGGGCAAACAGGCTGGTAGGGGAGCAATTAGGCATCAATCAGGCTGGCAGGAGAGTGGTTAGGGGGTGATCAGGCTTGCAGGCAGAAGCAGTTAGGGGCAATCAGGAAGGCAGGCAGGTGAGCAGTTGGTAGCCAGCAGTTCTCTATTGTGAGAGGGATGTCCAACTGCCCATTTAGGCCCAATTCCAGTAGGATCAGGCAGTCAGACATCCCTCAAGGGGTCCTAGAGGGTGAAGGCTGGGCTGGGGAACACCCCCCACTACACACTCCTCAACCCCACCCCCGTGCATGAATTTTGTGCACTGGGCTGCTAGTATATATATATATTTAAAAAGAGTATTATTATTAATACAAAAGTTACCATATATACCTTAGCAATTGTTAATAGTTGTGTTATATAAGAACAAGCGCAAAGAACGAGTACAGTTATTGTAATGACTAATATTATTAGCAGACAGGTAATCAAACAAGAACTTTCCTAAATCTTAGTCTTCTTAGCCAGCACGTGAGTCTTAGTGTTTGGCATCCTATACCCCTTCACCCCAGAACCAGACTATGAAGAGCTACCCCAGGGCACAGCCATAGACACTTTCCTGGAGAAAAGGGACATGGCTTCGAGTAGCACTTCTCACTCACACTTGGCGATCTGGACAAAAATGCAGCTTCCGGGTTAGTCCATCTGGGCCAGCCTGAGATTCTGTTCCTAACAGACATTCTGCTGGTCCATGGACCACAGCAAGTTTCCTGAACTGGCCTGTATTATTCTTCCCGGCTCTCCTACCAGGCAGCTGTGTGGCCTTGAGTGGTCTCAGGGCCTCTCCGGGCTTCAGTTCTTCATTGAAGGGAGAGTCAATCCAGAAGTAAGCCCGAGAGAAATTTAGCCCAAACTCTATTTTGCCACTTAACAGATGGGGAAACTAAAGACAGAAAGTATTGTGTTGAGAGCAGATGACTGATTTTCCAGCTGTGCTTTCAAAAGTAGTACCGTCTGGCCCAGGTGGTGTGGCTCAGTGGTTGAGCACCTGGCCATGAACCAGGCGATCAATTTCCGGTCAGGGCACCTGCCAGGGTTGAGGGCTTGATCCCCGGTAGGGGGCAGCCGATCGACAATTCTCTCTCACTATCGATGTTTCCATTTCTCTCTCCCTTTCCCTTTCTCTCTCTGAAATCAATAAAAGCATTAAAAAAAAAAAAAAAGTAATACTGTGGGCTGAAACCGGTTTGGTTCAGAGCCTTGGCCTTAGGACTGAAAGGTCCCTGGTTCGATTCCTGTCAAGGGCATGTATCTAGGCTGCTGGCACATCCCCAGTGGGGGGTGTGCAAGAGGCGGCTGATTGATGTTTCTCATCGTTTCTGACTTTCTATCCCTCTCATTAAAATATATATATATATTTTTAAAAAGTAGTGCTGCCTGATAGAAATAACCACATATTTGAAATAAGTAATTTCAAATGTTGTGGTAGCCACACTCAACAGAGTAAAAAGAAACAGCTGATATTCATTTTAATACTACATTAAACTCATAAATCAAATATTGACATGTGATCAAGATAATGAGTTATTCGTGAGATCGCTCCCGCCCTTTCTCACTGTACTAACTAAGATTTTGAAACTCGGTGTCAGTGCACTGCCAGTGACTATCTCAAGGGGCACTGGCCACATCTCCAGGGTTCAGAGCCATGCCGGACGGTGAAGATCAAAGTCGTCTCATCCTGCCCCATTGTACCCACACAGACCATGAGGACCAATTTCCCTTTGGTCGGTAGCATCATTCCCAGGATATGTGATCATTTTTTTTACAGACACCGGACCAGAAAATTAATCTTCCAACAGGAGGTGGAGCTTCCTCTGGCCAAGCTGAATAGCATTCCATTTCTGGGAGGGGCCTTAAAGTAGCCTAATCTAACTAGATGCATGGCTTTCGACACCAGAAAGAGCCAAGCAGCCTGCTGCGGGCTCCGGTGATGGCCAGTGGCCGTTGGAACCCACATTTCCCCAGTTCTGTATGTGACCTGCTTATGATACGGAGCCAGCCACCTCGGAGGTGCCCGAGAGGTCTCCCCCACCTTCTTTCCCTCCTCCTCGTCTGGTTTTGCACCAAACTGGTCTGTCCCCCGAGAAGATGCTCGGTTAAGTGAGATGCAGTGCAGAGCACGTTCGGGAGGAGGAAGCGTGCCTTCCAGCTGGCCGTTGGGGGGGGGGGGGGTTGTGCTCCTCCCCAGGTAGCATTTGTGTGACACGCCTAACTGATGAGTGTCTGCAGCAGCGACTCAGCCCAGCAGGCAGGCCAGGCCCCTGGCTGTCCCGAGAAGAGCGCCGTGGAACCGAGGCCTGGAGTAGGCATCCGACAAGTAGGGCCAGTTCTCGGGTGTTAGCCCCAAAGTGCTCTTCTCCTGCCGCACAACCTCAAGAAAAACCAGTTTTCGGAGCACCACACCTAGGATCATATGATGCAACCCGATATTGGCGTCGCATTGCATCAGCGTTTCTGACGCATGTGTCTTTTGCTCTGGCAAAGAGGTTCCTAATGGGAAAGGAGGAGAAAAAAAAAATAAAAAAGAATGAAAGACTCGCCGGCTAAAAGCTTAAAGGTACTGTCAGTACTGTTCCTAATTGGCCACACAGGGTGTTTGGAAAATAAACACTCAACCAACTACTGCTGCCCGACAAGCAGCAGCGTGCCATTTCCTGAAGGGGCCTTGATGGCATATTTAGGCGAAATTCCTCTCTGGTTGGTTCTATTTGCCTTTTATATCAAAGCATCAAGGCTTCATCTCCTAAATCTCTTTTACTGCTATTAAGAAGGGGCTTTCAAAGGGTGCTTCCACCCCGTCTCGACCTTTCTGAGCATCTCATTTCCAGAGTTCTTTTACGTAAGTGCTCTTGGCTCCCTGAACACAGACGTTGGACTCTCATTCAAGTGCAGTACCTTAGATTTGGACCTCGAGGTTTGTCTGTCTTTAGACATTATTTTGCCTCTTGATTTTGCTTCTTGCTATGATGATTAAGCAGTGAATGAACTGCTAACACCCTAGAACTCTATCCATCCTCAGGAAGTTGCCTGAAGAAGGAACTTCCTCATACAGAATAGCCAAGGAAAAGAGGAAGCAGGTAAAACTCTTTGGTAGGAGACCATGTGATCCCAAGATCATAACACAGACCCTCCCAGGAAGCACCAGGATCTCTGGCAAAAAATAAAAAATCAATCTTAATGTGGCCCACCAGGCTCTCCATGAGTTCGCCTGTTCAGTTCTAGGCTAACTCTCATTCAGCCCCAAAAGACGCTTTCCTGACCAAGGGGCATGTCTCTCAAGATCCCTAGACTCTGTGTCTGTGTGTACTGCTCCCTCCAGCTGCTCTGGGATAATCTTCCCGTCCCAGTTCATCTGGTGGGTTGTTGTTGTGTGTGTATGTTGTTGTTTTTTAAGGGAGAGAGAAGGGAGAGGGAGGGAGAGAGGAAAAGGGAGAGGGAGGGAGAGAGAGAAAGAAACATCAATCAGTTGCCTCCCGTAAAGGCCCAAAGTGGGGATCAAACCCGCAACCTTTTGGTGTACAGGACAACGCTTCCATCAACTCTGAGCCACGCGGCCAGGGCTGGTGAGTCCCATCCATCCTGCAAATCAGCTGAACTTCCCAGGATGCTGGCCCTGACCCAGCATAGGATGACTTCCCTTGCCGCGATGGTCCAACCAAGGTGTCACTTTGCAGTGCTTGTGTTGGGGGAGGAAAAAGCTGTCCTCAACCCTCTCAGAGTCTCCAGCTGGGACTGAAAATTACACTGGCCAAGACAGAAACAGGAGAAAAGGATACACGTTTATTTTAATGTCAGCGCTATGTGAAATAGAAGGAAACGAGGACCCAAAGAATAGCTTTTGTGTTTTTCTGCTGAAGAGTGGATAGTCATGGGACTCTGGTAGGTTGAGGAGTAGGAAACTTATCAAGGCCTGTTTACTAGGGTTCTTTCTGGTGGCCATTGATCATAGATAAGGATGCGCCTTTCCTCTGGTACCCGCAGGGCACCTCTCCCCCGGGGGCTTTATGGCTTCTTTCAAAGATCTGAGGGTGGGGGCAAGGGTTAGGGTGACCTTCCTGCTCCCGCCATGTTCTCAAAATGCCTTCAGCTTAAAATATTCAGTGTGGCTCAGTGGTTGAGCGTGGACCTATGAACCAGGAGGTCACGACTGGATTCCCTGTCAGGGCACATGCCCGGGCTTGATCCCCAGTAGGAGGTGTGCAGGAGGCAGGCAATCAATGATCCTCTCTCTCCCTTCTTCTCTGAAATCAATAAAAATATACTTTAAAGAATATATTCAATCCCTAACTGGTTTGGCTCAGTGGATAGACCTCTGGTCTAAGGATTGAAGGGTTCCAGGTTCAATTCTGGTCAAGGGCATATACCTTGGTTACAGGCACAGCCCCAGTGGGGGGTGTGAAGGAGGCAGCTGATCTAGGTTTCTCTCTCATCGATGTTTCTAACTATCCCTCTCCCTTCCTCTCTGAAATCAATAAAAATATATTTTAAAAAAATATATTCAATATGCCAAGGTGCCTCTTTTTGGGGTATCCTGTCCTGAACCTAACCCTTATGACACGTGTATTGACGTCAATGTGCCTATTAGACCTTGCATTCCTGCAGGGCAGAAATCTTGTATCCTCAGCATCCTGTACTGTGTCTTGCATGTACCAGGAGCTCACTAAATATTTGTCAAAAGATGAAAATTTTCCATCAAAACTAGCTTTGCGTACATCCTTGGCCTCCAAGTGAACTACTAATCAATTAGCAAACCTTTATGTAACCCTACCATGCAACAGTATCCTACCACATCCTGGGGACACATCCATAGGCAAGGGGGAAAAAAATACAGTATCTTTCTGGACAGGGGGAAATGATTCAAATTGTATTCGTGCTTCATTCCGATCACTCAATTAGGGCACGTCCCTCGCTGGCGGAGGCGTGAGCGAAGTATTTTCCAGCGAGTGTCCTCAGGTGACCTGTCTAGACATGCCGGGGAGAGACAGTGTAACATCCTCCAAACCCCGCAGCACCCTTCGGCGCCCAGGACGCGCTGCGTAGCCGGCCCAACGGCGTGCTGCGCGGCCTGTGAGACGCGCGGGGAGCCGGGGAGTGAAGTCTGGCGGCGCGGCGCCCCGCGCCAGGTTCGGGTGGGCCCAGCTGTCCCGCGAGTGCGGGTGCGGGAGCGGGCCGGGCCGCCGCGGGGTCCGCCGGCCGGCAGGGGGCGCGCGCGCGCCGGGCCCCCCGCGCCGCCCGCCCCGCCGTGCGCTCGCTGGCCACCCCTGGCCGCACAAGTGTTTCTGTTTTGTGTGTAGCGTTTGTTCTGGAAGCCCGTATTTACATTTTAAAAGTCTATCTGGTGAGTGGGCCGGAGCCCTTGTCTGGGCGGGTGTGCGGGAGGAGGCGGGGGGCGGGGGGGCAAGCCCTCGGCTTCGTCTTTTTAGTTGCTCCTCTTCCTTTTCCTCTCCGGGTTCTCATCGCTCCAACCAGGTAGGGGGCTGAAAGCCAAAAATCAACAAAGATCAGTTTGCGGGATCTGGGAAAGTTGTTTTTTTTTTTAAGAAAAGAAGAGGTAAAAAAAAAAAAAAACCAAACTGAAGAAGAGGGGGGGAGCTTGGGGGACTGAATGAATAAAAAGGGGAAGGAAGGCGGATCCACGTGGTTTAATCCGAGACAGACAGAGATCCCATTGTTCAAAATCAATAAAAAAAAAAAAAAGAGAGAAAAAAAGGCAGACGGGGCCACCTAGCGAGGACGCCCGGGGAAAGTCGCCGCGGAGCCGGGCGCTCTGTAGCCGGGATCGGGGGCATCGGCGCAGACACCCCTTCGGGGAGGGACCGGGAGAGTTGGGCACCATTAAAGTTTACATTTTTCGTGTCTGTGCGAGCAGGTGTTTGGGGTTGGGGGGCCTGCTTTCGTCGCCCCCCTTTCCTCTCCGGGGGCAGACCACCCAGAGGCATTCGGAAAATTAAGAGCCCGAGGTCGGAACCCGCAGGCTGGGGCGGTATTGGGGACCGGGCGGGGGCGCAGGCGGAGAGAATCGCCTTTCACGGAGCGGGCTTGGGGCGGGGGGCGCCCAGACAAAAGCAGCAGGTGGGGTGGCCGGGGCGAGGGGGGGGGGGGCTCTCCTCGCCGGGGGTGCCGAGTAGGCTTCTCCAAGCGCCCTGCCGCCGTCTCTAACGAGAACGCCGGGGCCGGAGGCGTCTGCTCCTCTCCCTGCACTTTTTTGGGAACCAGCCTGCCATCGTGCTGCGAGGTCGACAAGCCTAACTTGAGGATGGGTCCGGGGCTCCATTTTTTTTTTTCTTTCTTTCTTTCTCTCGCCGGATGGCAGTCGGGGGGGGGAACCCTGGCTCACCGTGTGGGATTCCCCCGGAGGAGGCGCGCCGGGCCCGGGAGGGGCGCGATTTCCTCCCGGCTCACCCCCTCTCCGCCCGCCCACCCCGCGGCCGCCACTTTGGGGAGGGCAAGGGGAGGAAGTGGAGGCCGGTGGCTCCGCCGCGCTCCCCTCCCCCCGCGCAGTTTATAACCCGTCCATTGTGCGCCGCTGCCCGTGTCTCTCCAGCGCGACCATGCCCAGGAAGAAGGCGGCGGCGGCGGCCTGGGAGGAGCCCAGCTCCGGCAACGGCACGGCCCGCGCCGGGCCCAGGAAGCGCGGCGGCCCGGCCGGCAGGAAGCGCGAGCGGCCCGAGCGCTGCAGCAGCAGCAGCGGCGGCGGCAGCAGCGGCGACGAGGACGGCCTGGAGCTCGACGGGGCGCCTGGCGGGGGCAAGCGCGCGGCGCGGCCGGCGGCGACCAAGGCGGGCGGCGCGGCGGTGGTCATCACCGAGCCCGAGCACACCAAGGAGCGCGTCGTGAGTGCGGGGGTCGGAGGGCAGGGAGGGGGTCGGGGCCCGCGGCGCGCCACGCGCGTTCTGGCCGGGGCGGCGGGGCCGGCGCAGGCCACACGGGCTGAATCATCGCCGCCGCCGCACAACAAAAGGGCGCGGGGTGGGTGCGGGCCAGACGCGGGCGCGGTCAGTGGTCTCTCCAACCCGCCGCTACCCCGTCCGCTCGGGGCGGTGGATCCTGGGGGCGCGCGCCCCGGGCCCCCCGGCGGGGGAGGGGCGTCTGCAGCCCGCGTCCGCCCGCCCGCGCGCGCGAGGGGGTCATGGCCCCGCCCCGCGCCGCTCGAGCAGACCGCCTCCGCCTCCCCTCCCCCTCCCGCCCCGGGAAGGGAGACTTTTGCAAGTTGTCTCGGACCAGAGTGGGGGGATGCGCGTGTGGTGCCTGACGCCCTGTGTCACCCCGGCTGCCCCTAACCTCCCGCGGCCACCAGTCAGCCCGGGCGCCTCGGAAAAGGGGGGGTCTCCTGCGCGCCGCGGGGAGCGGCGGTTTGCGCCTCGGCTTTGAGGTTCCCGCCGCCTCGGCTCCGGCTCTCCGGGGGGGCGGGGCCTGGTGGCCGCCGCGCATGCCCCTTACGGTCCTGCACTGGCTCTCAGCGCCACCGGGAGACGGGGGTGGCCGGCGCTGGGGCGGGTGCGAGGGCGCATGCTCCGGAGAGCCCTCCCCCTGGAGGTGGGAAGCCCCCGGCTGAGAGGTATTTGGGCTTTGTTCACCGCTTGGGGTCCGGAGGCGCGGGTGCTAGGTGAGAGCCCTAGAGCTCCGCCCCTCCGCTCTGCAAGAAGCATCTCGGTGTTCTGAGTGGCCTTGACTTTGCTCCTTAGAGTGGGCCTGAACATCGTGTCATCGTGACTGTCTCAACTTCGGTGCCTGCAGGGCCCTGCAGAGCCAGAGCTCTTAGCCTGGGTTCTGCATTCCTGGGAACCCACAAGTTTCGTGCGAGATGAATGCTTAGGAGAGGGCCAGAGCTCCCCAGATTCTCAGGCAATCCTGAGAGAGGAAGAACTTCCGCGTAGGTCCTTGAATTTGACCTCTGGAGAGGGCCTGTGATCTCCCCAATGGGTGTGTAAGGGTTAACGGCACCAGAGTGCTTTCCTCTCCAGGAGCGCTGGCAGTGGCGAAATGGTTAAAAATAATTCGCTTTATTATTAGAGAAAAGTGGGGCACAGAGTGTCAGGGCCCAGCCCACAATCACTTGCAGCTGGGATTCCACATGGGCCCAGGTGTTTTCTGACGTCATCCTCACGCACATGGTTCTTGTGAAAAGGCTTGGTAACTGCCCTCCCCGTCTGGTCCCTAAAACGGCTTATCTGGGGTGGGACCGTGCCCGGGAAAGGGCCACAGACTTCAGGCACTGAACACAGCTGTTTTCCTCTGTGTGAGGCCCCAGACATTTGCCCCCCGTCTCTGGATGGTAGGAGAGCTGCAGAGAGTCTCTCTCCTGTGAGTTGACAGTCAGCCTATTAGAGCAGTGAGTTTTGTTGTGAGGAGGTAAGACTCTTACCCAGCGCTGGGACTCACCCCAGGAGCTAGCCAGGGAGAGAGTGGGAGGGCCTCCAGGCTCCCCCCAGCCGCCTGTCTGGTGGCAGTGGCCCTGAAGAGTGACTGGGAGACAGAGCTGTCCATTGCTGTTGAAGGTGGTTTTACACATACCTTCACACTTACATCCTGAGAGAGAGATCCTTATGTCCATGAGCATGTGTGTGCATCCCTCCCCCTGTCTTCTTAGAAAGCAAAGGGTCTCCTCAGCAGTTTCCTCTGCTCTGGTCAGCACCCCATCCTAGGCTCAGGAGACTGAGGGGCAACAAATGCTTTTGTAAGCCTCCTGGCAAGTGTATAACCCAAGTTTTTAAAGTTTTTATTAGCATCCAGGAGGCTGTGCTGCCCCATTGCCCTCCCACAGGTCTGGGTCGGCACTGCCCGATCCTGCGTGGACCTCCTGCCCAGTATCCCCAGAATCCCAGGTTCCTGGGCTGCAAAGGAAAAAACTCGAGGTCTCTGCCCTGTTAAGCAGTCCCAGGCCGACAGGTCCCCAGCTCATCTCAGGAAGAGGCTTTTGCTAAGGCTTCTGCCAGCCTCGCCACCCTTCAGGGCCGCTTGAAGGAGGTTTGTGTGAGAGCAGCCGCCCGGGAGTTTGTCTGAATTGCGTTGCCTTCAGTTAACGCAAAGCTGCCGACTTTGGGCTTGTGAAAGAGGAACCCTAGATACTTGTGTGGTTGAGGGGAGCTGCCTTAAGTGAATGAAGGGTGTGCATTTTTGTAAAATGTCCTTATTTCAGCCTCAGGAACTGGACTCTCTCTCCACGTCCTTGGGTTTATATGTCGCGTGTCAGATGTGAGCATGCTGTCATGTTCTGGGTTTGATGCAGCCTGAATTCCCTATGAACTTCATAGTCGTGTAGACGACAAAGCAAGCAGCCTGGGCTCAACCTAGGAAACACAGTCTTTGCAGGGTTGAGTTGCTGAGGTTTTGTGGACCCTGAGAAATCTCCCCTCTGAAAGGGCCCAATAAATACAACCGGAGGCCGAGCTTGAAGTCGGAGTGGAAAGCCCATTAGGGAATTGGCTGTTGCTGGCGTTTCTCTGTACGGTCTTGGTCTTCCCTCCTCCGAGGGAGAGCAGCAGCCATCCGAATGGATATATGTTAAAGGTTGACTCTCGCTCTCATAAACATGCTCCTTGCACTTGGGCAATAATTCAAAACTTGCTTTGGACCAGAAACCCCATTTTGTTGATTGAAGAAGCTCAGTGCTTTTCCCCGCCGGGGTCGTTTATCTCTGCCCAGCTCACGTGATCGGCTTGTCAGGAGGCAGCAAGGTGAAGTGAGATTCATTCATCCAGTGGAGCATCTTCTCTCATCCTGAGGCACATGCAAAGTCGCAGACACCGAGTTCGTCCAAACAAGAATCTCTTGGCCAACAGTGAAGGTGGCTTCTACCTGGGAGGGTCTCCCAGCCCTGTGACGGCCACCCCTGGAGGGTCTCTGGATGGAGCCCCCAGGCATTCGGGGTCTCTCCCAGCTGTGTCGGCTCTCTGACAAAGTGCGACAGGGGCTGTGATTTAAGGGGTGATAGGGATTCTCCTTATTTTAGTTTTTTTATTACAAAGAAGAAAGAGGGGCGAATTAAATTACAGAGAAATCATGGTAATAGTCTGCAGCAAACAATTGTATAGGTAAGAGACAACTCGGTCCATCTGACAGGTGACGAATGAAGGCCCGTGACCAAAACCCAATAGGCTGCAATAGACTCCTTTCACCAGGGAGTTTTAGAAACACCACCTTGTGCCAGGCAGGTTGGATTTTTGTGTAAATGCTTAGCTGGCTTGATGGGACCAGTGTCCACAGCCTCTTGACCACGGGTATAGATGCTGGCATCTCCAGGTCACCGAGGAGGCCCGGTTCCTGCCAGGGGGAGGGAGAAAGGGGGAGCAGAGGGGACCTGCCGGGCCTGAGCTGCCCTCCCATCAGCCCCTTTCCCATCTGCCATTCTCTGGCCTGGCAGCTCATCCCACGGTGCCTTAGTTCCTTCCCGTGTCCTCTGACTTGAGGATCCTGGAGAGGAGTCAGTGATATGGCAGAGGCCCAGGGCTGCTCCTTCCACGGGGGATTTGACAGAACCCACTGGCTGCCATTCATCTGCGTAGACTAGACCTGTAGAACGTTCCAGCCGGGCCGCCAGCTAAAGAAAGAAGGGGAGAGATAACCAGGGGAAACTAGGCTCCCATTCAAGTAATTTGAGTCCGGGTTCTGCAGGGATGGACTACCCTCCGATTAAGGCCGCTCTCTAAATTATTTAAGTGCGGCCAAGTTGGTCTCCATCCCTGGCTCGCTGTTCCCCGTTGGCGTGCTCGCTGCCAGAGGTGTCCTGTAGGTGGACCAGCTTCCAGCCAGGGAAACGTGGCCAAGCGGGCGAGAGTGACGGGAGCTGCCCTGGGGGGGTCACACAGGTCCTAAGAGACAGTCATTGGTGGTGAAGACGTGTTCGTCTTTACAGATGACGCACCATGTTCCCAAAGGCGTCCCACGGGGCGGTCACCGCGTAGAGGTTAGAGGTCAGAGGTTAGAATGCCTGGGTCCAGAGCGGGTTGGCTCTTTAAGCTCCCAAGAACAATTCCGTATTCCCTTCTGTCCCTGGGGTGGAGGGTGGGGGATGGGATGCAAGGTCACTGCTTCCTTTGCCTGGTGGGACCGAGTGGACAGGTCAGAAGTGAATCTCTGACGACAGTATTTTAAAAAGTGTATTTGGCCATTCAGAAGGACAGCCACGTGCTGGGAATATAACGAGCGCCACCCAGAATTGGGCAGTAGCTTCAGAGATGGCACATCCTCCTAATGACTGTGCTTTGAGGATGAGGGACTGGCTGACAACCTTCCCGCCGAAGGCCCAGCCCTGGGTGGCCCCCCTCGTTCCACTCCACTGACCCAGCTCACGGGCGCGGGACCACCACCTCCATCAGGTGGAGAAGCTGAGCAGGTGCTGTGCCGCCTTCCCCAGGGGGATGCGCCTGGCACAGCGGGCAGCTCGGAGGAAGGACGGGGGACTCCTGGCCAGATGACCGTGCAGACATGACTCGGGCTCCCAAGGCTGAAGTCCGTGTTCGCAATGTCATCCTTGTGAGAAAATGGAGACTTTGCCCCAAGGACAGCTGGCGCAGATTCCCTTGGTGACACGGGCCTCTTGCAGAGTGGCAGGGAGGGGTGTCACTTGCTTTGCAAAAAAAATATCTTGAAGGGAAATCAAAGGGTAAAGATGGGCCCATGCATAAGGGGCAGCGTTGGGATCAGCACACCGAAGAGGGCCGACAAGGCGGTGAGCACTCGGGCCTCGATCGCCGGGCGGAAGTGTTGATATTGTGTTAGTTCTGTTTCCTGCTGCTGTTGGACGGACTGAGAAAGCTGGGAGCAGCATTGCAAGCTAATTCTTTTTTTCCTCTGTGTCTCTGCAGAAAATCGAAGGCTCTAAGTGCAAAGGGCAGCTTTTGATTTTTGGGGCAACCAACTGGGACTTGATTGGTCGAAAAGAAGTGCCTAAGCAGCAAGGTATGAGAAACGGTTCTAAAAATGTAAGAAGCTGCTATTTCTCACGTGCTTCCTCTGTACTAGGTGTCCGATGGAATTTGGTGACCACCCGCCAGGTAGGTATTCTCTTCATGTACAAGATTGCTCAGAGAGGCCAAGTAACTTTCCTGAGGCCACACAGCCTTTCTAGGGATGGAGCTGGATTTGAACCCCAGTCATGTGCGTGTCTCTCACCTCACAGTTCTCCTCTTAAAAAACCAATTCCCTTAAGGTTCAACAGAAAAATGTCAATAGCCTCAAATAAACATTGGACACCTTTCCCCCGTCTTCCTTCTCATGTCACTTATTTTTATTGAAATGTAAGAGCTGGCCCTGTGGGATGGCAGGATGGCTTAGACATCTGTCCCTGTCAGACTTAGATATTTCAGAAGAGTCCACATTGCTTTGCAAGCTGCCAGATGGGGAGTACCAGTCCGGAGTAGGGAGACAGGAAAGTCGGGGAAGGAACTTCAGCCCCAGATGCTTTTAGAAAATCCGTGTCTTTCCTCGGGAGAGTGCTGGCCCCTCGTGGAGAAGGGAGGCTGGCACCCTGCCACAGTTTATGGCTTCTTGATTTCATTTGGAGAGTTCCCACAGACCTTTCCAGCATGGCCCAGTGAGCAAATATTTGCACCCTGACACTCCCTGGTGCCTCAGAGCTGGAAATGGTCTCATTTCATGAAAACACAGGGTTCTCTGGGCTTGCTCCGGGTCCAGCTGAATGAGAAGTGGGTCCCAGCCATTGTCTCCTGCTGTGGGCCCATGTCCCCACCCCCTGCCCGCTCTTGGTGTCACCAGACAGTCCCCCCCGGTGTGTGATGGCCTAAGTCTGCCAGCCTCGGGCCTGGGTGGCCTCTTTCTCAAAGCCCATCTTCGCGTGGTGGCCCACTCGCAGTGACAACACTTGGGCCCACGGAGGGGAAGGAAATTGCCATGGGACGCGGGTGGCAGAGCCTGGGTGTCCCCAGTGGGCGGGTGTAGGGGGTGCTCAGGAGGCAGGGGGGCTGCCTTGTGGGTTAGGAACCGCTCCCACGCTCCAGATGAAGGAGTTTGGCCCGCGTTGGGCTCATTGAAGAGCCTTTTTGTCCTCTCGTTCTCAATTTTGCCTTCTTGGTGTTTCTCCCTCTGAATGAAGTTTTATACTATTTCAAAAACATTTAAAAGTATTTTTGAATATCTCTCGGCCCTCCTTGACCTTGCCAGTAGACAGAAAGGGAAAGGAGACAGGGTGGCAAAGGGGAAGGGAGGAGGATCCCCCCTCACCCCACTATTTCCCGTGTCTGGCCCCATCCTTGCGGGCCTTCCCTCCACGCGGACGGGAGAGAGAGGCCTTGGACACAGAGCCCAGGATCTTGTGAAATTAGTGTTTCACGCGCCCTCTCCGCTTAGGGCCAGGCCCGGCGCTCGTGCCCGCCAGCCTGGCCAAAGGGCCGGTCCCTCTGCCCAGCTGGTGCACTTTCCCTCCAGGGTGCCCCCTGCTGCCACCTTCTTCACAAAGATGACATGGGTCGCCTCAGCATTGGTCTTGGTACCGTTGATTTTGCCTTGATAAATAGGCCTTGGGTTTTTTGTTTTGTTTAGTTTGTATTTTTATTGCCTTCCGAGAGGAAGGGAAAGGGAGAGAGAGAAACATCAGTGATGAGAATCATTGGTTGGCTGCCTCCTGGGCATCCTCTACTGAGAATCCAACCTTGACCTCCTGGTTCACAGGTCAACGCTCAATCACCGAGCCTCTCCAGCCTGGTGACCCTGGGTTTCTCTTAGCCAGTCAGCTGCCACGGTATTTTGAATTTAATTTAAAAAGGTCTGCCACTTAGGTCTGCATGCTTGTGGCTTATGGCGTACAAATGGTTGAAGAGTTGTACTGGACCCTGTGAAGGCTGTCATTTGGGGCTAGCCCTTTCCCTGGGAAGTTGCTGGTTTTTCTTTCCACCTTTTAGTAGTCGAGGGGTGACTTCAGGTGGCGGTCAAGGCTGTGACTGGGTGACATTGTGACTTGTCCTGGATCCAGACTGCCCCCCATTGCCTGACTGGCTGGCCCGTCACAAAACAAAGAGGACACGGGCCGCGCCCTCTGCTGGTGGGGCGCGCGCAGGACGGGGCCTGACACTGAACAAGCTCCTAGACACTGTTCCCCGGAGCCGGGAAATCGATGGAGAAATGAGCCTTCCAGTCAGTCCCCATCAGCCCGACTGGGTTTGGCAGGGGCTGGCATTTCGTCATAGTCACCAGAGGCCTAGAGGCGCGGGCACGTTTCTGGCCTCGAGAGTCCCAAAGTGAAAATATTCAGCAAACAATGGTGCCCCATCCTCGCTCAGGGCGAGGGTGGGACTCTGGAGGAGGCAGCTATTCCTTCCTCCTCCCACACGCCCGCTGGCATTGCCGGTGCGCACCGGGTGCCTGGCGCCGGCGAGGCCCGGCGGCCAGTGCAGAGTGGGGCGGTGCCCGAGTCAGTAGGGCAGGTGCAGTGACAGGGTGCCCCAGGCTGGTGTGCAGGGAGCCACAGGGTGAAGGAGGTGCGGCGGGAAGGGCTGCCCAGGTGGGGGTGCCTGTCCTGAGGGTTGAAGGACAAGCGCGGGGTGGGGGGGCAGCAAAGGGTTCTCTGGGGAAGTGAATACATGAGCAAACGCCAGGGGTCATGACCTGGCCAACACAAGGGGACCCCTGGGAAAGGAGCAAACTAATGGGGAGGTTGGTTGGTGGGCAGAGGTGTCAGTTGGGGCCCCTGCAGAGGGCCCTATAGACTGGCAACCTCCTGGCTGCAGACGCCGATGGGAAAGGGAGGGGCGCTCTGGCAATGAGGGGGGCAGGGGAGGCCCAGGTCCACTGCCAGCTTTCCTGGATTACCAATCCCCCTTCCCCCCCAGTGGAGAGCAGGAAGTGAGCACCCAGCTTTTGGCCACTCGGCCTGGTGGGCATGCTCAGTAGTAGTTTCCATGGGTCACGGCCACACATGGAGGTGGCATGTCAGGGTCCAGGTGGCCCCCCGCTAGGCCCGCACCAGGGGGTAGTGTGCTGGGGGTGCTAAGGTTTCAGGCAGCACCCCCAGGACCCCCTGCAGCTGTGCCGGGAGAGAGTGGACCCCAGGTGGCTGGTGACCTTTTGGGGGGTGCTCTTCACCAGCTCGTCACCGCAGGCGTCAGTTTGCGTTCTTCTCTTTGCAGCTGCCTACCGCAACCTGGGTCAGAATTTGTGGGGGCCCCACAGATATGGGTGCCTGTCGGGGGTCCGGGTGCGGACGGTGGTTTCGGGGTCGTGCGCTGCCCACAGCCTCCTCATCACCACGGAAGGGAAGCTGTGGAGCTGGGGTAAGTACGGGCTGAGTGCTGGGTGACTCAGCCGGTCCCCGCGGGCCGCTTCCTCCTGCGCCGCCGCTGAGGCACAGCCCCCGGCTCCCCTCCCTGGTTCCCCACCGGTGTTGTCTGCACCCCGAGATGCGTCACCTCCCTCCACGTCTCCGCTTTTCCTTTTTTTAAACCTGTACACAGCCCCCTAATTCTTCGAACCCTCCTTTTTAGGCAGCCTTTTCCTGAACATTCTCATTGACTCTGGGCCTTTCTGATACCGAGGTGCCTAGCACTGAATTTCTATTTTGGGTCTGCGGTCCTCCCCCCCCCTCCCCCGCAGCACAAGGTCCTCCCCCCCAGCACAAGGTTCCCCCGCCCCTCGCTTTGCAGCGGTGACGTACGATCTCTGTTCTCGCACCTTAAATGCCACCAGCTTTCCTAGCGGCCACGCGGTGACGTATCCCTGCGTCTCCTCTCGGCCCTGTTCCTCTCCCCGGGGTCACACAGGCCTGCAGGTGGGGCAGCTCATGCGGCCACGGCCACGTCTTTCAGTGTTTCCCCAGACACTTTCCCGTCTCCAAGTTGATTGGCTTCCCCTGCTTCTGGGTATCCTTGCTTGGGTGTTTCGGGGAGGCAGGGGGGCCTCCCACTTCTCGCAGCTCTGCCCCAGTTCAGTGTCCCCTGCAGGGGGCTGTGTGCATTGCGGCCATCTCCCCTCCAGGCCAGGATCTAGGTGTCACCGGCGGCTCAGCTGGTCCCCACGCCCCTGCCCCTCCGGCCCCGGGCCCCCGCCTCTGCCCGGGTACTGCCACGGCTCCCTGCCCCTTGCTTCCGGCCCTCGGGCCAGCTTCGAGTCCATATGACTGCATCTGTATTTGGGTCTGTTTGAACCCCTTTTTTTTTTTTTTTGCAATTTCATGAGCCGCTGAACCAAAGTTCAAATATATTAACATCTGTTCTCCCTGCACTCTGCTAATTTTGTCGTTCAGTGGAAAAAAGCTAACAAGTGCGTCTGGCCCAAATTTATCCTCTCGGTCTCCTGACGCCACGCTGACACCGCCTTGATTTTCGCTTCCTCCCGGTTGGCACAGAGGTGGGGCCCGCCCCCTCGTGTTCCAGCCCCGAGCACAGCAGCCTGTCAGCCCCACTGCACGTCTCATTCCTGGCCTCCGCCGGCTCTCACTTCTGTGGAGCTTCTTTCTGTAAACGTCCCCCCGCCAGCCCCGTGGGGAGGGGATGACTCCAGGCTGACAGTCTGACCTGGCCCTGGGGCGGGGACGGGCCAGTGGGGATGTCACCAGCAAACCCCATCAGCACTTGTTCAGCATTCAAGTGCCTTTCACAGTGAACTTGGGTGGCCCCATCGGAAGCTGGTGTCTGCCCCCCCCCCCCCCCCCCCCGCGCTGCACGGTGTAGCTGAAATCGGGTTCATGCGCAGAGAATGGTTTCCTCGGGTAACTCTCCTCAAGCCCTCTCCGGACCGGGTGCTCATCTTGTGGCCCTGCTCTCACTCCCCACGACCCAAAGGTCAAGTTCATTGTTCCAAAGGGTGTGAACCACCTTCCCCCGAAGTGCCCCGACCTCTTGGCTCTGGAAAACCGCCCCAGATCTCCCAAATTGTTGTGCATCAAGCCTGGTTTTCCTCCACCCCCGGGACCTGCTGGCGGCCTGTTGGGTGGTTTTGTTTTGCAGCGATTGTAGCCTGTGTTGAAAAAGGGGGGGTGGGGGGTGGGTGGTTAGGGGTGTCCAGGCTCCTCGTGGTCCACACAACTCGCCACGTCTGCTTTGGAGCTGAAGGGCTTCGCCAGAGGCCTGGGCATCGCAGGGACGAGGCCCCGGGTCACCTCCTGGCCTCCCTCCGCCTGACCCCCAGCCAGCAGCTCCAGAGGCAGGGCCTGTGCCCAGTGGGTCCATCGCTGGGGTCCCCGGGCTGGGGGTCGTGGGAGGAGGGCTGGCTCTGTTCGGGGAGCCCCATTTAGGGGGCAGATGAAAGGAAGAGAAGTGACAGGCAGAACCCAGACAGCCCCAGGAGCTGCCCCAGCACTGGGGTGATTCAACTCCTGTGCGGCGGGGGGTCGGAACGGTTGCCTACTCAAAATACGTCACGTAGCCCGGGATGAGGGTGTCGTGGGGGTGAGGGTGTCGTGGGGGTGAGGGTGTCGTGGGGTGAGGGTGTCGTGGGGTGAGGGTGTCGTGGGGGATGGGGGGCCATCGGGGTGAGCGGGGAGGGAGTCGTGGGGGTGAGGGGGCCGTGGGGACGGGGGGGGGGGGCGTGGGGATGAGGGGATTGTCGGGATGAGGGTGCTGTCTGTGGGGACCATGAGAATCGAGTTTCCATGAGCCCGTCGCTGTGTGGGACATTGGGCCCCAGGGCAGTGCTGGGGGGTAAGGGGGCCCCTAGCTGCCGCCCCAGAAAGCGGGTCAGAGACACTGTCGGAGGCCCTGTGGCTGCTGGAGACGTCCCTGGGGACCCAGTGCCGCCGGGCAGGCCTCGGAAGCCGCCCTTGACTGGGAGCCAGCGCTTCCTCTCACCCCCGTGGCTGTCGCACTGGAGGGGGGCACGTCTGGGAGCCAGATTTGCCCCAGAAGCTGCTCCGCTGCCCAGTCTCCTGCCTCTTCATCCTGCTCTCTGTCTGCAGGCCGGAACGAGAAGGGGCAGCTGGGACACGGCGACACCAAGAGGGTGGAAGCCCCCAGGCTCATCGAGGGGCTCAGCCACGAAGCCATCGTGTCGGCGGCCTGCGGGCGGAACCACACCCTGGCCTTGACTGGTAAGAGGGGCCAGTTCTTCGGCGCTGTGGCAGGAGGCCGAGTGGTCCTCGCGGGGCGGTGGGGTAGCATGGCCATGGCGGCCTTGGTCACCATCAGGAAGACGCCCGGAGCCTGGTGGGTGCTCCCCCGGCGGGGAGCGCGCCTCACCCGCAGGCCGGGCGGTGCCGGGGCCGAGGCTGTGCAATGGCTTTGCCCTGGGCCGTCCGCTCCTCCGCCGTTTGGAATGAGCGCCATCAGCGGCGTTCTTCCCGCAGAGCAGCTGCTCCGGTCGCCAGGGAGCCTCGGATCCCAAATCCCGTTCCGAACCCGAGCGTGACTTCCCCGTGTGTCGCTCTTGCCTTTTTTCCAGAGACGGGCTCCGTGTTCGCGTTTGGGGAGAACAAGATGGGGCAGCTGGGCCTGGGCAACCAGACGGACGCGGTCCCGAGCCCCGCGCAGGTACGCGCCCCGAGCCCCCTGTGCTGACCGTCTAGGGCAGTGGTCGGCAAACTCATTAGTCCACAGAGCCAAATATCCACAGGACAACGACTGAAATGTCTTCTGAGAGCCACGTTTTTGAAACTTAAACTGCTTCTAACGCCCCTTCTTCAACATAGACCCGCCCAGGCTGTGGTATTTTGTGGAAGAGCCACACTCAAGGGGCCCAAGAGCCGCATGTGGCTCGCAAGCCACAGTTTGCCGACCACGGGTCTAGAGCGTGGGTTTCTCTTTCCCTGGGACAGAGTCTGGGCACTCTGAGTGGAATCGTGCGCTGTCGTCCGGAAAACGGGTGTGATGTGTGTCCCCAGTCACAGGCGCCCTGGAAGCATTTCTTTTGGAACGAAGCCATTTGTTAGAGGCCTCGCTTTAGGCTCGTTCTGTCCCAAAGAAAGGAAGAAATCTTGCTTGCGTGATGCGTTTATGTGCCAGTAGTCACCGACCAGATGCTTAGAACACAAGTAGGAGTTAGTGGAGAGGTGGGATTTATACCTAAAAACTGAACTTGATACAAGGCAGCGGGATGCTAATGGGTGTCCGCGGAGTGGGTTTAAGGATGGACTCGGATCTCTGGGTCTTAGCCTGTGGTTTGAAGGGTTTGGGGAGGGATCCCGTTTTGTCAGCCCCGTGCCCTGCAGCAGGTGTGAGGGTTTCTAGAGAAGCGGGGAGGGTGGGCGGGGCCCCGATTACCACCCCATCCCACTCCACGGCCGATCCTTCGGCGCTGTGCCTGCCTCCGCTCCTCCTCGGGCTCTCCCGGGCCGGCAGGGCGCAGGAAATAGCAAGTTTCCTAAGTACTTCCTTAGGTTTGTCTCCAAACCCCATGTTCAGTTCCTCGGGGCCGTCGCTCGCTGTCTTCTGACTTCTAATTGGGAACCAATGTTTCTTGTTCACACCTTCCGTTAAGACCCTTGGTCAAGTATCTCTGGAGAGTAGAGGAGAGCGCCCGATCCTTCATTTTACTGGTTGGCAATAACACTTATAAAAGCTTTTCTTCGAAAAGTTGGGGCTGTGCTGTTCAGTGCCCCTGTGAGAGCTGAGGGGTCCGTGTTGAGTTCCCGCTGGCTTTTGCCCCCGTGCCCATGCTGTCAGTGGAATTCCCCGATCACTGGGCACCAGGATGAGGGAGCCACCGTGCTGGTTGTTTTCAGGGTTAAGTACCTGGGACACAACTGACCAGTCTTTGAACCTGACTCTGGTGGAAGGTGGGGGTCACGAGAGTGTTCCTAAGAGTGTTATATCCTAAGCTTTTGCCTTCAGAATTGTTGAGCCTATTCAATCTCTTGTAACTGGCCCTGACTGGTTTGGCCCAGTGGATGAAGCATTGGCCTTGGACTAAAGCGTCCCAAGTTCGAATATCTGGTCAAGGGCATGTACCTTGGTTGTGGGCACATCACCAGTAGGGAGGGTGTGCAGAAGGCAGCTGATTGATGTTTCTCTCTCATCGATGTTTCTAACTCTCCCTTCCTATCTGTAAAAATCAATAAAAAATATATGTAATTTAAAAAATAAATTTCTTGTAACTGTTTCAGCACCAACCAGAGATAAAGACTTTTTAATCAATCTTTAAAAAAAAAAAAAAGTCTGAAAGTCTGCTGTCTTTTCTTTGCAGATAATGTACAACGGCCAGCCAATTACCAAAATGGCCTGTGGGGCCGAATTCAGCATGATAATGGATTGCAAGGGAAACCTCTATTCCTTTGGGTGCCCTGAATACGGTCAGCTGGGTATGGAAGTGTTTTTTTGAGAGCTCTGCAATCTTACTGTGTCTTTAGAGCCGAAGTCTGCGGGGCTGCACACGTGCTAGACCTGTGGGTAATTGGTTGCAGATAATAGCCTTGGTCCACTAAGTGGGTCTCATGTGTAGTGGGTGGGGCTTGCGTGACTCACAGGGGTGCTGCGTGTTAAGAGGGACTTGCCTTAAAGAAAAAGCCAGGGCTCTGGTCTGACAAAGGATTCTTTTTTCTGATTTCGGAGTTCATTTGTGTACAGGAGGATTTCCAAGTGGAAAAGGGGATCAAACGGCCTCCGATCGGTTTCATATTTTTAGAGATTTGCTTTTATGGGAAACGCGGGCGTTACCACGATTAAGGTTGTTCTGGAAACCCTGGCCTGGGCGGTCCTTTCCAGTACATTCCTGGGAACCACATGCTAAGGAAAGCCACAGTGGAAGCAGTGCATCCCTTCCCGCTCTCACCCCTAACAATGTACTCTCCAAAAACATACCTACTTCAAGTTTGTTGAGTAGAGAAGAAAAACGCGGACGGCAGCGCCCAGCAGTTCTCAATAAGCGGCAAATGTCTCTGCGCGTGATTTTACCAGGTCTCCATTTTCTTTTCCCATCTGACACCAAAGTGTTTTTCCCTTCCTGGCGCCTCCCCACCACCCCAGCCCCTTCCGAGTGGGAGGTGAGGCGTGGGCGCCCTCTGCTGGCGCCTTGCTGCACGCCACTCCAGATCCTCGCCCCCGGATCTGGGTTGCTGGGCTCCACGTCATGAAATGCAGGCAGATGGGAGGCTGTATAAATAGAAGGAGGAGCATCGCGCTGGCCTTAGACTTCAGGGAACAGTGACTTTGTGAAACTAAATATAACTCCAGTCAGAAAGGAATAAGAAAGAACAGCCCCTTATGCACTTCCAGGGCTGGTTGCCGGGAGTTGCCAAAAACTGCTGGAGGAACCGTTTCCATAGCCACAGGCCCTCCGCTGTCCCCAGTCCCGAGCAAAACACCGGAAGTGCGTTTCTGTCTACCTCCGGGAACGTGTGTGGCTCCCCTGCCGCCCGTGGCTGCCCCAGATCTGCAGACAAAGCGGCCTGTCGGCGATGGGGTTTTCCTTCAGGGAGAAGCAAGGGATGTTGGTGATCGAAGTGGCCAACACTCAGTGACTGTGTGCCAGTCACCTTTGAGCACGTCATGCAGAATCCACCTGCGTAGTTTATACTCATTTAAAGGGATTGAGAAGTTGACTCGATGTATAGCTATAGATAGAGTCAGCCGTTCTTTACTTGCCAGCTTACAAACCTGTTTTCAGTCTCTGTCTAAATTCAGAGAGATCTCTTCTGGAATTGGGACATAAGTGTGACCTTGGAGAGGCGGGTCACCAGCACACACACTTCTCAGAACACGTTTACTGGGTCAGGCAAGGCAAAGGCGAGAACGTGCCAGCTTACTATTTTACCAATCATAGTGATACATTTAGGCTATAAGAATGCAAGTCTGGGACTCTGTGTTGAACTTTTCTGTCCATCCATGGCCTTGTCCAGGGGTTCCTTGAAGCCCCCAAGTGGGATACAGCCCATTCCTTTGGACCTGTACCTTCCAACCTTGTCGCTTGCAGCCCAGAGTATGAAGTACGTTCTACATTGCATCTGAGTCTAACTGTAGAAATGCAGATACACAGAATAACATCCTGATGGGCATTTATTCATTTAAAAACATAACCGAGTAATTGATTTCAACCCACAAAATTGATTTCACGCCGCTCACCGGCTGTGCCTCAGAATGGAGATTGCTGCCTTAGTTGGCAAAGGTGTCCTGCTAGCCCCCACGCGGCCAGGTGAGGGCAGGTGCTCGGCCCGCTGCTGTGGAGACCGGGCCCCAGGCCACAGCTGCCGCTGACCGCTGGCTCTGCTCGCTGCAGGACACAACTCGGACGGGAAGTTCATCGCGCGTGCGCAGCGGATAGAGTACGACTGCGAGCTGGTGCCCCGGCGAGTGGCCATCTTCATCGAGAAGACGAAAGACGGGCAGATCCTGCCGGTCCCCAACGTGGTTGTACGGGACGTGGCGTGCGGCGCCAACCACACGGTGAGTCCTGAGCGTCCCCTCCGTGGAGACGGTGCGCGTGCCCAGCGTCCCGCCTGGCACCTGGCTCTGCAGCTTCCTTCCTGCCTCTGTGGACGAGGCTGAGCAGCCATTTGGGGTTGGGATCAGACAGGTTTTCCTGCTTTGCTTCTAACAGACGCCATGGGCGTCTTTCCAGGGGGATAAGATGGCATCTATTATAGAGATGTGGAATACTTTTGTATTTTTTTTAATGTATTTTTTATTTCAGAGAGAGAGGGAGATAGAAACATCGATGAGAGAGAATCATTGATCAGCTGCTTCCCGCCACCCCAGACTGGGGATCGAGCCCACAACCCCGACATGTGCCCTGACCCGAATCGAACCTCTGAGCCATGCCGGTCAGGCTATTGGGTAGTTTTTATCCAGCTTTTGATCACCCACGTGGTCCCTGAAGGTCGTCCCCTTTGTAAATCCTGTTCGTCTTAGTTGCCTCCTTGCTGCCAATGCGTTAGTTCCACGTGGTTTTTTTCTCTGTTGAAAGAGTGAGGGAGTGGCCCTAACTGGTTTGGCTCAGTGGATAGAGTGTCAGCCTGGGGGCTACAGGGTTCCTGGTTTGATTCCAGTCAAAGGCACACGCCCCGGTTGTGGGCTCGATCCCCAGGAGGGGGCGTGCAAGAGGCAGCTAGTCAATGATTCTCATCATTGATGTTTCTCTCTCTCTCCCTTTCTCTCTGAAATCAGTAAAAATGTATTTTTTAAAAAAAGAAAAGAAAGAGCGAAGGGGCTGGGAGTCCAGAGACTCAGCTGGTCTCCTGGTGGCGGCTGACTGGCGGGTGGCCTTGGGCTCAGCTCCTCCGCTGGAGTCTTCCCTGCCGGGGGCTCCATGACTGGAGTAGGAGACTGTGGTCGCTTAAGGTCTAAAAGCAGTCGGTCTAGTCAGGGGATGTAAAGCCAGATCTTGTTTAGGCCTCTTCCGTCAGATTGTTCTACTAGGTCGTGCTTCACATGATCCAAAGGGATAGAGAATTAGAAACATCGATGAGGGAGAAACATCTATCAGCTGCCTCCTGCGTACCTCCCACTGTAGATGTGCCCGCAACCAAGGTACATGCCCTTGACCGGAATCGAACCTGGGACCTTTTAACCTGAAGGCTGACGCTCTAGCCACTGAGCCAAACCAGTTAGGGCTGATCCAAACTTTAAACATCAAAGATACTAGGAAGAAAAGATGTGGGTCACCTGTACGCCCAGGTTGGGATCAGGCCCCCTCGGTTCCCTCTGAGGTCCAGTCGTGTTGTCAGGAAGTGGAGGCGTCGGCCTGTTCTGGAGACGAACCCTCTTCTCACCAGGGAAGAGCAAGAACTGCCCAGCCACCTTGTTTCTGTGGCTGAACATCAGCCTGTGAACCAGGAGGTCTCAGATTCCCAGTCAGGGCACACGCCCGGTTTGTGGGCTCTGTCCCCAGTACGGGGTGTTGCGGGATCAGTGATTCTCTTACATCATTGGTATTTCTCTCTCTCTCTCCCTCTTTCTTCCACTATGAAATCCATAAAAATATATTTTTAAGAAGCCAACCAAACAAAAATAAGAATGGAAAGGAGCGTCCCTGGCAGAGCAACCAGCATAGCCCTGGCATTGCTGCTCCTGCCACCACCACCTCTCCCCCCGGGCCCTGGTGCACTTCCTTTGCCGTCAGCCATTGCACCAGTTTCTCTGGGACAGACAGGAGGACCCATTACCCCGGTGGCAGGCCTGCCCCCACCCTGCGCTCTCTCTCCGCAGCTGGTCCTCGACTCCCAGAAGCGCGTCTTCTCCTGGGGCTTCGGCGGCTACGGCCGGCTGGGCCACGCGGAGCAGAAGGACGAGATGGTGCCCCGCCTGGTGAAGCTGTTCGACTTCCCCGGGCGCGGGGCGTCCCAGATCTACGCTGGCTACACCTGCTCCTTCGCCGTCAGCGAAGTGGGTGAGTGTGCCCGTCCGAGCCCGGGGAGGAAGGTGCCGAGCATTCGTGCGCTTCCCTCCCTGGCAAAGCTCTGTGGGAGCCGGAGCTCTGGGCCTGTTCAAGGCCGGGCATCCCGGTCTCGTCGGCGTCTTCCTGGTGGTGGTCCTGATACAACACTCCTCTGTCCTGGGTGCCGAGCGGCCTGTGCCTCTGTCCTTGATGTGGCCGACGGTAAGCACTCACAGAGGGTCGTCTTTGCCTCTCCAGGTGGCCTGTTTTTCTGGGGGGCCACCAACACTTCTCGGGAATCCACCATGTACCCCAAGACCGTGCAGGACCTCTGTGGCTGGAGAATCCGGAGCCTGGCTTGTGGGTACGTTGGCCGTGTCTGGGGATGAGCAGGACTGCCCCCATCCTGGGGGTGGCGCACCCCAGAGACGCCTCTTCCTTGGAGGGTCTGCTGTCCGTCGGGGCATGGGTGGAGAGGAGGGGCTGTGTCTGTCCAGGGTGGCAGGCCTGAGAAGGGGGCTCGTTTCGCTGTCATTTGGAGCTTGGTGTGCGCTGCTCATGTTACAGATTGGAAATTACATCTGGTTGGAAATGGTGGGGTTCCCTTCGCTCTGATACACTGGCTAGAAAAACTTGAGGCCCATGATTTTTACCTTATTTGGGGAAGAGCCCGTTGAACTGTCCATCGGTTCTGGTGGGGAGTCTGACACTCCGCAGCCGGGCTGTGGAGGGAGCGGGGTGTCATCTATTGGAACCTTTAGCTCCTCCCAAGTGACTGTGTGGGTCCAGCCGTTGGGAAGGAGCTCCCACTCCATCCTGATTGGTCTCCTTTCCCCAGTGTGTTCCCTTAGAAGTGACTGCCCCCGGGAGGCCAGGCCCTGTGGGAGGCTCCGCGGTGGGTTTCTCCCCCACCAGCGCCCCTTGCTTCTCGTGGGCAGCGGCGGCCCGCACTCACCGGCTCGCCCTCCCCGTGCCGAGTTCCTAGGACGGGAGCGCATGTGGGGTTTCGGGGGACACTGATTTTAAAGCGAGTAGGTGGCGCCCGTATTGAGCGGACGCAGCGCCGGGGCCTGGTCGGGCACAGCTCGGCTGCCGGGCCCGGTGGGAACCGCCTCTGCCTGTTTCAGGAAGAGCAGCATCATCGTGGCTGCGGACGAGAGCACCATCAGCTGGGGCCCGTCACCGACCTTCGGGGAACTGGTAAGCTACGCCCCCCCGCCCCCCCGGGGCGGGAGGTGGAGCCAGGCCGGCCCGCCGGCACATGCCTGAGACAGCGGGACGGAGAAGTGCCCTTTCCCGGCTGCCTCAAGGCTGTAACAGTCTGATAGCCCATCGGTCTGTGCCGTCAGGTACAGCCGACTCTGGACAGCACAGATGTTTTCAGCCGACTGCAGGACAGGTGACACGCACAGCAAAAACCTGTGTCCCAGAGTCACCCCCACAGCCGGGAATTCGTGTGTGCAGACGGCGGACTGTAGTTACCCGTGGGGTTTCCACTTTGGGGTGCATTAGTCCGTCCCTAGACCCCGATCCCAAGCTGTCTGAGGGTCAGCGGTACTCGTGAGCACCCTTTATTTAAAAAATATATATTTTATTGATTTTTGACAGAGAGGAAGGGAAAGGGATAGAGAGTCAGAAACATCGATCAGCTGCCTCCTGCACACCCCTCAACAGGGATGTGCCGGGAACCAAGGTACATGCTCTTGACCAGAATCAAACCTGGGACCCTTCAGTCCACAGCCCAGTGCTCTACCCACTGAGCCAAACCGGTTTCGGCGTGCACGCCCTTTCTGTCCACATCAGCCGGGGCCCGTCGTGGGGATGGGGGAGCACCAGCTCTCGTTTCCCGTGTTTGTACACCTTGGTGTGGCCCGGGGGTGACAGGAAAGGCCATGGCTGCTCTGCCCTCCGGGAGGTCTGTCTGGAGGATCAAACAGCGTCCTTTCAGAACGGGGCAAGCGGAGCGAGCGAGCGTCCACTCTCCTCCCCTGGACGCTCAGAGCCCTTTAGCTCCACACCAGCCCTGCTGTTCGCAGAGCCACGTGCCATCGGGCAGCCTCATAGGTCATCTGGGGTCCTGGTCTCCTTTTTTCTGAAAAGCTGTGGGTCTGTGCTCCCCTTTTTATCTCCGCTGTTGGAGTGATTAGAACTGATGGCTCTCGCTCTCTCTCGCACATTCTTGGCCTTCCCCAGCTGCTGATGCTCCGTGAGCCCCTAACTTCTCGTTTCCTCGTCAGGAAGAGCAGCGTGGCTGTGGCTTGTCCTCACGGTCACCTGTTCTGCTTGTGGTTTGATCCTCAGCACAGCTCTCGTATTTCCTGCCCGGAACGCCCTCTGCCTCTTCCCTGCTGTCTCCTGTCGAGAGCAGGGAGCTGATGGGTGGTGGAGCCGATGGGTGGTGGAGCCGATGGGTTAGAAAGCCGATGGGTTAGAAAGCCGATGGGTGGTGGAGCCGATGGGTTAGAAAGCCGATGGGTGGTGGAGCTGATGGGTGGGGAGCCGATGGGTGGGGAGTTGATGAGTGGTGGAACCGATGGGCGGTGGAGCTGATGGGTGGGGAGCTGATGGGCGGTGGAGCTGATGGGTGGGGAGCTGATGGGCGGTGGAGCTGATGGGTGGGGAGCTGATGGGTGGTGGAGCTGATGGTGAAGGGAGCTGATGGGTGGTGGAGCTGATGGTGAAGGGAGCTGATGGGTGGTGGAGTTTGATGGGTAGTGGAGCTGATGGGTGGTGGAGTTTGATGGGTAGTGGAGCTGATGGGCGGTGGAGCTGATGGTGTATGGAGCTGATGGGTGGTGGAGCCGATGGGCGGTGGAGCTGATGGGCGGTGGAGCTGATGGTGTATGGAGCTGATGGGTGGTGGAGCCGATGGGCGGTGGAGCTGATGGGTGATGGGTGGTGGAGCTGATGGTGAATGGAGCTGATGGGTGGTGGAGCCGATGGGTGAAGGAGACAGGGAAGAAGGGCTTGATCTCTGTGCCACTTCCAGTTCTGCTCTGAGCTACGTGCCTCCTGCTGAGCGCTGTGCACCCACGTTCAGTGGCAGCTTGTGAGGGGCCGCATGTGGAGCCCTGAACTAAGAACCTGGCCCGGTTTTGATGGCCTGTTCTTAGAGAGGGAGCCCTAGAAATAGACTTTGAATGTCAATTTAAAACTAGAGGGGAGCCCAGCCCCCATGGCTCAGTGGATGAGCATCGACCTATAAACCAGGAGGGCACGGTTTGAGTCCGGTCAGGGCGCAGGCCCGGATTGCAGGCTCGATCTCCAGTACATCCCCATCCTGAGCCTCTGCACATGGCACTCCCTCCTCCCCAGCAGACCTTGGCTAGTCCCTTTGCTCCCTTTGCTCCCTGGTAGGGACCATGCTGTCATTCCTAATAATACTGGTTATTGGGTCTCGGCCTGCATAGGTGGGCAGGCAGGTGGCTGGCAGTCATAGGCTTGAAGGGCTGCAGTGCCGTTTCTCCCGGGGCTCATGAGGCACCCCAGAAGGCACACACGTCTCCAGAGGTTCCAGTTTAGGGTCCATCTTCTTCAAGGACCAGCTCGTGTTGGCGGAGGCTTTTGTGGGTACATTCTGCTACCTCGGCCTGGCCCTAAGCAGCGGGGTTCGGTCACAGTGCCCGCCAGCTCTGGCCCTGGTTGGTGGGCTGCCTTCATTCCCGTGACAGTTCTGTGAGCGTCTCCTCTGCTTCCTCCAGGGCTACGGGGACCACAAGCCCAAGTCTTCCACCGCCGCGCAGGAGGTGAAGACTCTGGACGGCATTTTCACGGAGCAGGTGAGCGCGCGCCCCGCCGCCTGTGGGAGCAGGAGGTGCTGGTAGCAGAGGGTGTGCCGGCTCACATCTTCCTTTTCCCCTTTGGTCTGTGTGCGCTCGTGCGGCGGTCGCTGATGGCGACGGCCGTCAGCAGACACAGGCAGGGCAGCCAGGCTCCGGGGCTGTTCTGAGTGCCCCTTACCTCCACCAGCCTCCACGTGGATTTGCTCCTGGACCGTCCGTCTCCCATAGCTGCCCGTGGCTGCCCCCAAGACTGCACCCCCTTGGGATGGGCTGGTGGGCGGGGGGAGGCCCCTTCTCTCTGCTAGGCCTGCCAGCTGCCTGCTCTGTTTGCCGAGGCACCGGTGGTGGAGCACCTCACACAGACAGGGTTGTGGTCAGAGAGGCGGGCAGACCTGGGAGCGTGATCCGAGTGTCCCCGCTAGTTCCTGCTCAGCGGGTCTCCCTCTCTTCTCCGCGGGCAGCCGGTTGGCAAAGTGTGGGTGACAGGCCACACTGAGATTAGTGACCTTGACTGAAGGGCTTTAAAGCACTTTCAGGCACCTTGCATCTCTAACTCCACTTTCCTTCATTGATCCATTATCCCACCTTTACCCTTCTCCTGGCTAGTGTCCCGCCGTCCGTGTGTCTGTCTGCTCCAGTCTCGGCGACACGCCCGTGTGCCACAGTGCCCTGGCACACCCAACACTGACTTGTCCCCCCAGGTTGCCATGGGCTACTCGCACTCCCTGGTGATAGCGAGAGACGAGAGTGAGACTGAGAAAGAGAAGATCAAGAAGCTGCCAGAGTATAACCCGCGCACCCTCTGACCGCCCGGGGCCTCGGCTCCCCTCTCGCGGCAGCTGTCATTCCCACGGGCACTGGGACGGAAGTCAGACGAGGAATTTAAAGGAGAAGTTGACCGGAGGTGCATTTTTGTTAGACTCCCTGAGGTTCCGTTTAGAAGTGATTCAACATCAACTACCTTTTCTGTATGCTTTCCAAAGTGTTTTTTTTTTCTCTCTCTCTCTCCGTGTTTGATTAAAATATTTGCTCATAGTTGACTTACCATTCCTACAAGAGGCAGAAACTTTGAGCAACCAGGTTTTTTTTTTAAAGCTTTTCTCTCCCCCACCCCCTCAGATACTTCTCAAACTCTCTCCTTCGCATTGTAATTAGCATCGCGCCCGGAGCGGGTGCCACCGGGGAGGATCGCCGTCTGCTCAGAAAACTGTCCCTCCCGGCAGCATTGTTGGCACAGAGGGTCCCTGGTGGTCCGTCTCCATCCGGAGCCAGACCCACGTGCTTAGGAAGCATCGGGGTCACTCCCTTCCCGCTTTCGAGCGGCTCCGGCCGCCTGGGCTCCGTGTCCTCCCCGCGGCTGCTTGTGAGCCCCGCCTCTGGCTGCAACATTAATAGAACCCGCCGTTTCCCCCCTGGTGGAGGCTCTGGGGTATGTGTTTAGCCATTTATATCTACTTTGTCTGTCCACGAAGTCCAAGTGACAAATCAGGTGACCGTGGAACCACGCGGCCCCCGGGGGTCGGCCGTGGGGACGCTGTATCTGGTTCAAGAACCAGCTTTTAAGGTTCCTCTGAGGGGCCAGGGCCGCCTCGCCGCGAAGAGATTGCTCTGCCAGCTGAGAAAAGTGCATTGTGAGTCCTTGCAAAGGACCCGCCCTGTGTACCAGCCTTTAGCGCCTTTGTGCTTGTTTTTATCCCGCCCCCGCCCCGCCCCCGCCGCTGGATTCCGCTGCCACAGCCCGGGCTGCGTCCGAGACTGGGGTCCCAGTTCTGCTAATCCAGCCGTAGTCCCGTTGGCTTGGCTGTGGTACCAAATAGATGGGATTGTGCAGAAGTCCCGTCCCCGCGGGTCAGCGCCGACGCCGAGACTGCCAGCTGCCTCCCGCCAGGCGCCCTGTGCCCAGCTCGCCCCGCGGTGGCCGCTCTGCGTGAGCTACGAGGTGCCTTTCCTGGAACCCTCCTCTCACTGGGACCCGAGGCGACAGCGCTGCCTGGGGCTCGTGGCCTCGAGAGGGTCTGGACTGGTTTGGGTGCTTTAAATAGACGTTTTAGGTCAGTGGTGCTTCTGGGGGAGACGGGGAGAGAACCTCAGCGTGAGACTCGGGTGGATGGGAGCGTCAAATACGGTCTTTGGTTTTGTTTTGCTGTTGTTACCACTTGTCATTGTCTCGATGTTAAAATGCCAAAAATGATCCGGTGGTTGCTTTTTCCCTGCTCGTCCTCGGCTCCCCGCTGCGGCGTTCGCGCTCCCAGGGCCGGTGTCTGTCTGTCTGGCCGGGAGAGAGGAGCCGGCCTGTGGCCCAGCCTCGGCCTCACTTCCTGCTCATCTCCGCCGTCCTGGGTTCAGCCAGTCCCGGGGAGACGCTTCTGCTACACTAACCCCATTTGTCCAAGTCACCCCGAAACCACCATCTCTAACTCGTGTGGAACCCGTTTCCCTGACAAGCTTCTCCTGGAGCGGGTTCGGGGCCGTGTTCCCCAGACCCGCACGGCTCCCCTCGGGCCCCGTAGGCACTGAGTGCGGGAGCCGCCCTGGGCCCCTCGGACTGAGCCGAGGCCGCCGCCAGCCCGTCCCGGAGCCCTTGCAGGAACCGAGCAGGAAAGGGACTAGCTTCCACGTGAAGGCTGCCCCCTGCTCTCCCACAATCACTCCTTTCGGCCGAGTTTAAAATGAACTTCCTAACGGGGAAACCCTGCAGAGCAGGAGGTGGTGGCCCCGCACTCCAGGAGGAAGGGACGGGGCTTGTCGAGTGCTTGGCGCAGACCCTGGGGCGTTGCCGTGTCTTCCAGCGCAGGAAGGAGAATTCGGGAGAGGCTTAGAGTGAAGGGGAGCCCAAGGAGGGGTGATTTGGTCGAAGGTGCCTGGTTTAGTGCTGTAATTGTCTTATTTTTTTTATATATATTTCTTGGAGTAAACATTTTAAATAAACGACATCATTGTTTACTCTGTTCTGGCTTTGCGCTTATTTTTCAGTAGAACAAAGGTAAGAGCGTGATCACCTCCGTTTTTCCCTGCACACGCACCCCCTCTCCTCGCGTGAAGGGGGCAAGCCCAGGGCTGCGGGCCCTTTTAGCTTCTGGGCTTAGACCACAGGGGGTGGGAGGTGTGTGGCACTCCCCACTTGTCCCTTGGGGAGGCTCAGCACCTCACTTGCCCAAACTCAGACGTGGAGTTTTTGTGTATACTGTGTTGGGGCTGTGAGCATGACAGGCTCGGAAAGTACCAGAACATTGGTATGTTTTGTGTGCCCGAAACGCCTAGTCACTTCTCACTCTTTCCACCCACACTTCACAAGGGAGCCTGGTCACAAATGTGTCCCTTCGTCCAGCATTGGCCCCTTTGCAGTGTGGCAAGCTGCCCACCAGGGGGTACCAGGAAGCCAAGTGTGTGTGTGCAGAGGCCCCTCCTAGTTCCTATTCTGACCAGGCTGCTCCTCCAGGCCTACACGGCTGAGCCACCCCACACCACCCACCAGACCCCTGCAAGCACCACCATCTCAACACTGCTCACTGCACGGAGCCTTCGATCCTGGCTGTTCTGTGATCAGACGCGCCCTTTCCAGGAGGCGTTGCCCCCATTCCAAGTGCCTAGACTGCCTGCAGCTTCCCATCAGCCAGGGGAGGAGCAGGGTGGGAACAGCCTTGGTTACAAGTTCTCAGAACCATTTGCTTTAATAGCATCTGTGCCATTAACAGACGGCAGATGGGAACAGGCGGCTCCATGTCCCAGGGCGGACGCTTCCTCTCCCGGACACGGCCCAGTGGGATTGGCCAGGGCTGCCCTTGCTCCACCTTGTCCCTCAGGCTCCCCCTGCGGACCCCAAAGAGCCCAGAGCCACTTTGTGCTCCTGAGGCAGATATCGCCCTCCTGGGCTGGGTCTCCCCCAGCTCTCCCTCCCTCCAGCCTGGATGGGCCCAGCAAGCTCAAGCTCCCAAACCTGGCTGGTCTCATGCTTTCACTAGAGAATTCAAACCATCCGATTCCTACACCACTTCCTACTACAGACATGGGGTCCACACAGCCACGTGGTAGCCCAGGCAAGTGGGGCAGCCTGACCCCAGGTGTCCCAGCTGCTCAGCTCCATCCTCAGCTGTTACCCCTTCCCCAGAACAAGGCAGCCTCTGCTAGGATGCATTGAGAACTAGAGCTTTAATGGGTAGCTAGTCACTACTCAGCTGAAGAGTTTCCATCTCTACTCAGAGGGTGGCAGAACAGGATAAGGAGGGGCAGACAGGGCTGGCAGCACTAGGCGGGGTCGTAAGGCACCACCCCACCATTTACAGGCACAGGGCACGCGGTGGACGTTGGCACAGGCGCACAAATCTCCGATCTCAGTCGTGTAGCAAAGTCTTCGACGAAGGTGCATTTGAAGCCCAGCAGCTCCAGCAACTGGCAGATGCTCTTGCAGGCAGCAGGTGCCCTTGATCTAGGGCCCTGGTTCTCACCCGTCAGTCAGCTGCAGCTGTCAGAGAACAGGATGGGCAAGGCCTGGGCGGGCTGGCGCCATGGAGGAAAGTGCCACTGGGTTCAATGCAAGGGGCACCCGGCTGCTGCAGGCTGACGAGACCAGCAACAGCAAGCACACCCGGGCCTGCTCCGGGCCTGCGTCATGCAGACAGCGCCCGTCAACCTGGGCAGCTCTGGCTCACTTCGGCCTCAGCCTCCAACGGCCCGCCCGTGTGGTTCTCGGTAACAAAACCAAACCCTGCCTGGCCAAAGTCTGGCTTTGCCAGCCTCCCTGGTTCCCATCCCCAATCTGTTCTTCTGCCTTCCGTCCTGTCCACATCACAATCTTTGCCTCCCTCTATTGGAATGTCCATTTGTCGCATCTCAGCTTTAGCATCTTCCTCTTAGAGCAGTGGTGGGCAAACTCATTAGTCAACAGAGCCAAATATCCACGGTACAATGATTGAAATTCCTTTTGAGAGCCATATTTTTTAAACTTAAACTGTATAGGTAGGTACATTGTTATTAACTTAATTAGGGTATTCCTAAGCTGGCCTTTGCTAAAAACTCAAGGGGCCAAAGAGCCACATGTGGCTCAGGAGCCACAGTTTGCCGACCACTGCCTTAGAGCAATTCCCCTGGCCCACACCTACTCCCAAGGCCTACCATGGCTCCTGTGTCATGCCCAGAGGGCCACATGGGTCTTATCAGTGTGTCCCTGTGCGCCAGAGAGAGGCCTGCATGTGTCGAAGGAATTAATGAGCCCAGACGTCTCAGGAAGCCTGCTAAGTGCCCTCCCAGCCCTTTTTCATAGCGCAGCCCACATTACGACCTGCAGGCAGCTGTCCCCCCAACCCAGTCTTTGCATGCCCAGCTCCGGGTTTCCCCGAGTTTGAAGATTTTCCTGACCACCTAGTTTGTCTAGTAACTCACAATACCCAATTTCTTGCATTTACTGCCCTTGAGTCCAGTGTCTTTCCTAGAGCAGGGGCAGGGTGGGCCCTTCTAGCTTATCTCTAACAGAGCAGTGCCCAGCGCACGGCAGTCAGTCAGCTATTTGTGGGGGATGAAGCACCAGGGGACGTCCTGCTCTCAGATCAGCTGGACCCCGGAGCAATGCGCCAGCTCTGCCGACCTGTAGCTGAGGGCACTGGACCCTTCAGCTGCCTAAGGTGTTCTGTGGCCCTGACCACGTGCGCTCTGAAATAGGAGGAAGGTAGACTCTAAGCTCCACGCTTTAGGGGCTATGACGTGGGCAACTCATGTCACCCGAGCTTCCATCCACTGAAGCCCTAAGAACAAAGGTGCCTTCAGTTAGGCTCAGCTTCGCCGGAAAGGGTGACCAGTTGGGTGGCTCCAGTCCAATCTCCCCTGCCCTTCCCCCACCGACAAGTCTCCCCAGGTGGGGCGTTACCTGGAGCCACCTGCCCAGGTGGTTGGGGTCCTCATAGACAGGTGCCAACTAGCTGTTCCTCTTCTCGCTGAGCTCGGTTGCCGTGTTCACGAACCATGCACCTGCAGCTCTGCCGGGGGGCGGGGGGGGGGGGGCGCGGGGAGGGAGAAGCAGGTGCTGGGAAGGCCTTGGGGCTCCCCCGGGGACATCGCCTTGCTGTCCCAGGCCAAGGACACCTCCTTTTGGTCAGGAGAGATTATGTCTCTGCCTGAGAGAGATGCAGAGTGGCTGTCCCCCAACCTTAGGGACACAGGCTGGTAGCTCAGAGCACGTCTTGCCCAGCATCACAGGGCCCAGCTCACGGCAGAGTCTGGTCCAGAACTGTTAGTATCCTAGACTCTGTCCTCATCCTGCAGCCACATCCCTAGTACCTTCCACTCCGCTCCAGGCAGCTGGGGAGCCATCCCAGGCTCTCCTGCCCGAGTCTACCCAGAGGGCCGACTCCTCTCCCCAGGGGAGTGTATTCCCCCTGAGAAGACTAGAAGTGAAGTGTCCCCTCAACATGGCCAATGAAGTCATGTTTGTACAGGTAGCAGGGGGTGGGCCTTAAATCCTAGGATCTTAGCACAGTCCTCTGGTCTACCATGTATGTATGTTCCTTGGAGATAAACAGTGATGTTTGAAATTAAGAAGCCATTTTTATAAACAGATCCTTACAAAGTGAATGCCAGCAAGGCTACCCTATCGGGAAGTGTCAACATTGGGATTCTAGCCTGGTTCTACATATAAAACGAGCATTCCCATTCTAAGTTGTTGTTCCAGAAATAACATAGGGGTCTACAAGGCTTCCGGAGCTTATCAGCCTGACGAAGTCTAGGGTGGCCTTGAGGATGTGTGCTGGGTAAGGCGTCTGATCTGTCGGCTAGGAAGGAGGGGATGGACTGACCAGCTGTCGCCTCACCTGCTGGTCCAGGGTCCCTGCTCCCACACAGTTCCCTTCTGCTGCTGGCCATGCAGAAGCTGGGCCAGCCGCGCATGCTCTTGGGGCCTATTGCTTCTAGTCTTCTAGAGGCATCTCCGCTGGCCTTGAGCCAGGCCTGGAGGGGTCAGACTACAGGGTGAGCCTTTCACCAGGACCCTCACAGCTCCCCAGCACAGAAGCACAGCCCTTTCGATTTGCTGCAGGGTTGCAGTGTGACAGGTGCATGGTGTGTTCCCAGCTCTACAGGCTGGATCACGGCTGGCCAGCCCTAGAGTTGCACAGACCCAGCACCTTCAACCACTGCAGGGCCCTGGGCTCCCCAGAGCTGCTCCACCCCAAGATGCTTCGCCTATGGAGTTGGGGGCGAGGGGTCCCAAGTTCACCTGCTACAAACCCCTTACCAGCCCTCAGTTTTTCGGCACTTGACCGTCTCTCCGACCTAGTTGCTGGTTTGAAAACAAAGCTAAGGTTTCATTGTGGACTTCCTATGTGCCAGGAACTGTGGGGAAGGCTCGCCGGCTCACTGGCCTCCTCGCCCCCAAGAGAGACAGCTGCTGTGATTATCATACCCGTTATCTGGGTAAGGAGGGAGAGGAAGTGGCCAGAAGCCTTATGACCCGGGCTTGACAGGTCATTTTACCTTCTGGCCCTCGCCTCACAAGCTGGCCCTGCTCCCATACTGGACGTAGGCTGCTCCATATATTTTTATTAAAAAATTTATATATATATATATATATAAATATTTTATATTTATATTTTATATATATATAAATATAAATACTTTAATTGATTTTAGAGAGGAAGGGAAAGGGGGAGAGAGGGAGATAGAAACATCAATGATGAGAGAGAATCATTGATTGGCTGCCTCCTTCACGCCTCCTACTGGGGACTGAACCTGCAACCCGGGCATGTGCCCTTGACCGGAATTGAACCCAGGACCTTTCAGTCCACAGACTGACGCTCTATCCACTGAGCCAAACCAGGGAGGACAGGCTGGCCCATTATAAACCACAAGTTCAACAAAGGCCCGGCTGCAGCTAAACATGGCTCCACTTTCCAGAACAGGGGCAGGCCACCTGCCTGCCAGGTTGGTAAGGGCTGAAGGTGGCATGTGTGACGGGGTGCCCTAGTTGGACATCGAGCATAGCGGCAGCCGGTTTCCTGGCCTCTGCATTCTGGAAACCTAATCTAGTGGGGTCCTGGTTCAGAAATGTCAACAATGGAGGCAGCTCTTCTGGTGGGAGAAACGGGGAGAAGCCATTAGCTATCTGCACAGGCAATCACTGTGGTTCTAGCTATTGTGCATGTCACCCCCTCCAGATGCGAAAATCCTGCAGAAGAGGTACCCACACTGGGGAAGGAGGCCCTGAGGTGCAAGGCCTCACCTCCGGGTGTAGACAAGAGTTTCGTGGCTGTGACAGCCAGACAATCCTAGGCATACTGGTCTGGCTCGGTGGTGGGGGCGGGGGTGGGGGGAGTTGTAGCCACAGCTCACCTTGGGTGAGAGGAGGCAGAGCTGGTGCAAGCGCCGGTAGACTCTGCCCTTCTTGGCCTCTTCCTCGGAGGCATAGAGAATCAGCCGGTATTTCTTTAACACGCACCTGGGCCCCCGAACACTCAGCACCATCTGGGACAGATTATTTCTGGGCAAGAGACAAGGCCAAGGTTCAGGGCATCTGGAGGCCAGCACTGTGGGGATGGGGGCTTGTGTATTGGAGCACCGGGGACCTCTGCCGCCTGTGCCGGCCCAGCCTACCCAGGCCTGCACCAGCAGATGCTTAGGCCCCGATACCGGCCCCAGAGCAGAGACCTTTCTAGTCCTAGGGGAACAACTGCATGCAAGACTTCAAGGGTAAAGATGTGTGCACACAAGGGCAGGGGGAGAAGACGTAGTAAAGCACATGTATGTCCGAGGAGGAAGGGGATGGAATTGGTTGTCTGTTTTCAATGATCAGAGAAATCTTCAAGTAGAAATGTAACCAGAGATCCAAAGGAGATCAGAAAGCGATCCGTGTTAATATCGAGAGGAAAAGCAAATCAAATAGGAAGTGCAAGGTGGCAAGTTCAAGAGTCAAAGACACCACGTGCCCAGGGCAGAGTGAGCAAGAGGAAGAGAAATAAGGCACGGGTTCGAGGTCCTGTGGGTTCTGTGGGTACCGGTAATGGACAGGAGTGGGGAATGGGGAGGAGGGAGAGGGAGACATTGGCGTTCATCCAAGGCCATGGAAGCAGTGGGAGGCTCGGATCCCCAGAGACAGTAGTTGATAACCTGCCACAGGTGATCCACTCAGGGGGCTGAGCTAAGACTGGACCTGTCGAAGGGCAGGGACAGAGCAGGGAACCCTAGTGAGGGACCTATGCAGTGACAGGCAGGAGGGCAGCGGCTCAGACCAGGCTGAGGGCACTGCACGTGGCGAGTAGCTGGGTTCCAGCTAAACTTAAGGTTTAGCCCAAGATTCGCAGATCAACACAGACCACAAGGAGAACGAGGGTGGCAACAAGGCAGTCAGTCGGATCAGCTTGAAGGTTTGACTACCGTCTACGGTGATGAGGAAGGGAATTAAAAACAGGTGCTTGGGCGAGAGAGATCTGTCCAATTTGGGATCGATCACGGTGTTGGTTAGACACTCAAGACGTTGTGTTGAGTCAGCAGATGGCCAAGCCAAGTTTATGGGAGACGCCCAACCTGAGTTTGGGGAGTCCTCTGACTGTAGAGCCGAGTGACAAGCTGCCTGAGCCCCGAGGCGTGCTGCAGGGCTCCAGCAAAGTATTGAAGGACCAGCCAGCTAGGAGCAGGGACACTGAGGGCAGGGTCCCTGGAGTGTTCCCAAAGAAACACCCAAAGGTAACAGGTTATATTAAACACTGGTGGAGGTCAAGGGAGAGGAAGATCGAGTGGACCACTGGCCTCAGCAGAGTAGAAGTTGTTAGGATCCTCGATAAGGGGAGAGAGGTGGCGGGGGGGGGGGGGTCTGCATTGAGCCTTTGTAAGACATAGGAAGGGCTCAATACCTGGCCACCACGAGGTTCGGGAGGGAGAAGTTGAGGACATAGAGATGGCTCCAAAGGAGCAGAGAGGTAGGGAGATAATATAAAGGGTGCCCCCCCCCCAAATATATAGATCAATTTGGGAAATGAAGTGTCTTTTTAATAAACATTGCCTTTATAATTGCTCAAAGTGTGTACATACATTTTTGGTGGTGGTGGTGGGGATACCCTATAGAATCGGATTTAAGAGAATAAACGGTACAGCTTATCTTTAAGAGAATAGCCATTATAGCTTGTGCTGGGCCGATCCAGACGAGGGGAGAGGTAGTGGCAGCCTACACCAGTAAGAATTGGGAGGGAATGTTCTTAGGTATGAGCAAGGGGGGAAAGGGTCAGGTGTGATCAAGTTAACTCTGAACCAAACCAGACACTTCACCCACTGTCCCACAGGCGGTGGATGTTGGCACCAGACCCGGGTAGGTGGGCCAATGACGGGAACACCTGGACAGACTGGGTCTCCCCTGAGACTTAGGTCACAGTGAGGGAGGTGGGGAGAAGTGACTGAGCTCTGAGGAGGGTGTGCACGTGGGCATGTCGTGCGAACCCACCGAGGGCCCGTGGAAGGCATCTCATTCCTGGGACAGTGTCTTCCCTGGCTGCTGCCACGCCCACCCCTCCTCTCCAGGGTGGGAACCCCACTCACCACGGCCAGTGAGGAAGAGCTCTGCGGTGGCCACTGGGACCTCCTCATTGGGCAGAGAGTACCTGTGGAGACAGCATCCAGAACCCATGGGAGCCCTGAAGCCAAGAGCAGGCCTGGGCCTCGCACCCCAGCCCACCCACCCCTTGACCTCGGTCTCACACCTGACGTCTGGCTGTGGGCCGGGACCGGCCTACTATGTTGGAACTCAGTAGGTGAAGAGCAACCCGTTCAACATGCCGTGACCACTTTAAGGATTTCCACACCCAGGCCTCCTACCCACCCCTCCAAGTGGGCTCTACCCCCAGGGCAGAGGGACCAAGGGACTTGCCCTTGACATTCACTCAGGAAGGGGTCACACAGGACTGAAGATCCAGGCCACTGGCTCTGGAGGTCACGCTTTAAACGACATCCTCCTCCCTATGTCTTCCTCCTGAGGTTCACCTGTCACCCCATGAGGCAGGCAGAGGAGCCTCCTGTAGGTTAAGCCACTCACTCAAAAGGACAGGGGGCACCTGGGACAGGGACTGGAGTTGGAACTCAAGTCTTTCCTGCGCCCCACGCCGGCTCTGCTTGAGGCCTGCCCTTCAGCCACTGGCCTTGACCACAAGGCCTTCCTCAGGAACCTGAGCACCGGCCATTAGCTCAGGCCGCATCTACGTGCCTGTGACCTCCTCAGAGGAAGCTCGTGTCCTCCACGGTCACTGCGGACTCCACTCCTGACCGCGCTGGAGGCTGAGGCCTGGGCAGAGAATGCTTCCCGGGTCACCTGGGCTCAGCAGGGACACATCACAGCCTCAGCTCTCACCTGAAAGACTCACCTGCTCCTAGGGAATTGCCTGCCCAGGGCGCAGTGTCCCATGGGCATGTGCCAGCTGAACCCCCCAGCGGGCCGCTCCAGCAGGCTCTGCTCGGAGGCAGCCCGAGCCCTGAACGGGCCTGAGGTGACTCTCACCCTCATCTCAGCGGAGTCACCTGGAGAGCAGTGAGCCACCCCGAGGTGGACTTAATGAGGGGGCTGTGGCTCAGGTGCTGAGTGTTAGAGTCCCTGGCGCTTCTAATTACTCCGCACGAGGGACCCGCTCCCTCCTGGAACCACCTCCAGAGCCTCACCCAGAGGAGCCTCACGGCCCTTCTACCAGGTGGATGCCAACCCTGCTTCAGGTGCCCATTTGACACTCGCCCAATAGAGAGGGCTCAGACTTGGCTCAATCCAGGATTAGCGCCCCCCCCCCCCACCACTTTAGTTATGCCATTTGAGTTCAGACAGGTCCCTCTGTGCCTCAGTTTCCTCGTCTGTGAGATGGGTAAGGATGCCCAGCACACAGCATCCCATTCACACTTTGTTTTCTTTGGAAACTCCGCCTCCAGCGGGCCAGCCTGAGCCAACAGGCTCATGGGCACGCTGCTGCCGACACCTTTTAAGGCCGCGTTCTAGAAGTAGCCAGTCTGGAAGACGGCCCAGCCTGGTGGTCGGAAGCACAGAAACAGGCACGTCTGAGCTTGAATCCGGGACTGCTGGTTCCCGGCTTAGGCAGGGCCCGTCCTCCCAGCGCCTCGGTCTCTCTGTCTGTACAATGGGGTCACGGGGGGCCCAGCTCACAGGTTTGAGACTTAAAGATCAGACATTCGAAACACCCGGCACCCAGCTTTTCACAGACTCAGGAAACACCAGCTGTCAGGAGGGAGCCCCCCCCCCGTGGGATTAGCTGCCCCTGATCCGGACCCCTGCCTCGCTCCCCGGCCCTCCTGTCCTTGCCGATGTCAGGGCTGGGGCCGTCACCCTCACCAGCACGTCCATGCATTCGCACAGGGGCGCCGGGGTGTGGTCCCTCCTCGCCGGTTGTCACTGGGACTGGGTTGGGGATCTTCAAGACGTTCGGGGAGCTGCTGATGGTGGAGGACGTGCACTTGCTCGGGGTACATCTGGTTTGCCCAAAGGACAGACTTTAGGGCCCAAGAGCCTCACCTTCTCAGCCTGGCCTCCCAGCCTCTCCCCCCTTAGGGGGCTGAGGCACCCCGATTTATGCTCAGCAGTGGATGGGTGGGGGTCCTAGGACAACTTCAGCCTTCCTCTGAGGACCCCTGAGTCCTCTCTGCCACAAGCTCCTGCTCATCCCCCACCCTCTCTCCAATGCCCTGAAATGACCAAAGCGACATCTTCTTTATAAACCCCATCTCCCAGGGAGGAAGGAGCCACCAGGGACCCCCGTAGCAGAGAAGACATGGACTGGACTCGGGGGGTCGAACTATGACCTCGGAAGACCTGGCCTCTTCCCTCCCCCCCACCCTGAGGCTCCAATTTACAGGAGTCTCCCTGAGAGCCAGCCCCTCCCCCATCTCAGAGGAAAGGGACAGAAGGAAGGGGCACCCGCTTCTAAGGCGCCACAGCCCACAAGGGGCAGATATAGGACCTGGGTCAGCACCCTGCAGCGTCTGGGCTTAGCCCTTAGGGACCCAAACTCGGCCCCTTGCACTAAGGCAGGAGGATGAGGGAAGATACAGAGACAGGAGAAAACCCCAAGCCTCCACATAACCCAGGGGCAGGCCCGGGGGGCAGGGGGGCAGGAACCAGCCTCCCTGTCCAGACCCACCCCCAGCCCCTGGCAGAGCCCCAGCTCCTCACCTGCTGAGACCCAAGGTGACCTCTATGCCCCCCACACAAACCGTACGGGCAGGCTTGTCCAGGGTCAGGTGGACGAGGCTCTGGCAGGACACGGCACGGCCCTGGACGCTCAGCGGCCCCGGCCCCCCACCCCCCGGGCGCTCCGCTGCCCGCCCCTCGTATAGGCCCCGGCCTCTCCGGGCCGCCCCTGTTAAGAGGCGTCAGCAGCTGCCCAGGTGGGACTGCTGTTCTCCGCTGAGGCTGCAGAGGAGCAGGTGGGGCCAGGGCGGCTTGTGCTGCGGACACGGGGCCTACGTGGGGCCGGCCGCACAGGCTCTGCCTTCAGCTGGAGCAGGAGGGGCCCGTCCCTGCTGACACATCCATTTCAGCCCGGTGAAGGAGAATTTGGACCTCTGGCTTCCAGAACCACAAGAGAATGAATTTCTGTTGTTTTAGCCACGCCGTTTGTGGTAATTTGTCCCCGCAGCTGCAGGCCGATGGAACCCGGGACGTCCGTTTCTGCTGAAGCCCTGGCACAGGATGGCCCGTGCTCTGTGGGCTGGAAGGACTTACGCCTGGTGCTTTGTTCACCTGGGCTTCCCTGGCTCCTTGACAGATGGCCTCACACCCCCTTGAGTGGCTGGTGTGCTCACTGCATTGACCTGGGTGCAAGGCCTGCTTTGACCACCAGCTCCTCTCTCCATCCTTTGCGGCCTCAGGAGGCCATCGGCTCCTGGCAGGCCTATCAGTCAGGTTTGGGGATGGCCTCACACCAGCATCCTCTTGCACAGGCACTTTTTTTTTTTTTTTGCTTCATCAGAAACGCGGATGCATTGTGCCCAGCATGTGGATTGGGAGCAGCTGCTTCTCTCCAGAAGCACAAGGCACGTTTCCCCAGGTTTATGTCCCTAATGTGAGAGCAGAGGCTTTGCCTGCCCATTTTATCCACTCGTGTTCTCCAAGAGCCACGGGACAGCAGTACCTCTGGGTGTCTGACCACCCAGCGCTATGAGCCAAGACCTGGCCTCAATTTCAAAGATCTCAGGTCATCATGTTTCATTTTCTTCTAGAGGCCCAGGACATGAAATTCATGCACGGGGGGGTGGGGTGGGGGGGGGGAGAGGTGTCCCTCAGTCCAGCCTCCACCCTGTTCAATCTGGGACCCCTCAAGGGATGTCCAACTGCCCATTTAGGATCGGGCCTAAAAGGGCAGTCAGACATCCCTCTCACATTCAAGGACTGCTGGCTCCCAACTTCTTGCCTGCCTGCCTTCCTGATTGCCCCTAACTGCTTCTGCCTGCCAGCCTGATAACTCCCTAACCACTCCCTGCCAGCCTGATTGATGCTTAACTGCTCCTCTGCCAGCCTGGTCACCCCTAACTGCCCTCCCCTGCAGGCCTGGTCACCCCTAACTGCCCTCCCTTGCAGGCCTGGTCCCTCCCAACTGCTCTCCTCTGCAGGCCTGGTCACTCCTAACTGCCCTCCCCTGCTGGCCTGGGTCCCCCCCCCAAAATGACCTTCCCTGCAGGCCGAGTTCTCACCTCCACCCTCCCCTGCAGGCTTGATCGCCTTCAACTGCCCTCCCTTGCAGGCCTGGTTCCTCGCAACTACCCCCCTGCCCCGCTGACCATCTTCTGGTGGCCATCTTGTGTCCATATGGGGGCAGCCATCTTTGACCACATGGGGGCAGCCATCTTGTGTGTTGGAAGTGATGGTCAATTTGCATATTACTCTTTTATTAGATAGGATTGCAGAATCTATGTACCCATGTCAGGGCCATAGAAGAAAATCTGCAAAAAGGACACAGAAAAGGGCCTAATGAACCCATCCCACAATAACCCACGGCTCCTACTGTGCACCCCCGCTCCCCCGCCAGGTGGTCCACGGCGAGGCAGCAGCAAGAACCCTGCTTCACGGGGCTTTCAAGCTGGCGGACTAAAACGATCAGGGAGGACAAGGCGGATTCGCTAACCCCTGGGCACTCTGGCACACAGCCCACCCCATCTGTCCCCTTTGGGCTCTTGTGTCACCCCTCTGCTGCCTTCCCCCCAAAGCACACCACGAATGGCATTCGGTTCTCAGGCATGGGCAGGAGCACCGGCCTTCAAGGTGGCAACGTTCGGTCCAACCATGACGACGAGTGAGAGTGAACGAAGGGCCGCTTGACTTCACGTCCAACGTGATTATTGTAAACCTTTATTGCAGCTTCTCACAGCAGAACGGAGTTTGCAATGCCAGGACCATCTTGGGATCTTCAGAGGGGACACAGGGGACAGAAGCAAGCCACTGCCTGCCTGGAGGGGGGCCACCCCCTGGGGAGCCATTGTGTCCCCAAGAGCTCTGGCTAGGCCACACTGCAGGGGACCAGAGCCTCTGGCCAGGAGCTTCCCAAGGGAGAGGACAGCCGGGGGACAGGCTCAGGGCACCAGGTGCCACCACTTGAAGGAGAAGGGCTGCCGGCGCACGTTGGTCCCGCAGTGCACCTCCCCGTGCTGAAGGTGGTACGGGGTGAAGTCGTCGATGAAGACGCAGTGGAGGCCCAGCGGCTCCAGCAGGGCCCGCACCTTCTCCTCCAGGCAGCAGCGGCCGTTGACGATGGGCCCGAAGGGCTTGGGGATGCCCAGGTACTTGCCCAGCACCAGCATGTTCACCTGCAGAGCGAGAGGTCAAGGTCAGGGCCGGTGGCGTGCAGCCTGCTGCACTCTTCCAGCCCCTCCCCCTCCTTCAGACCTTCAGAAATAACAGCCCCACTTCACAGATGGGGAAACTGAGGCCTACACGGTATAGCGGACTATCTAAGACCACCCGCTAGCCTAGGACTTCCACTCAAGTGTGTCAGACTCTGGGACCCAGGCTTCTTCCCCAGCCACCACCTTCTGGCCAACTTATTCCTCAGCGGAGCTCAGCTCAGATGCCACCCCCGGTGTGCAGGCGCCTGTGAATCCCCAAACTCCTCATGGATGTTCCCACAGCTCCAAGCACAGTGCCTGGCACACCGTAGGCACTTCATAAGTATCTGTTGAACGGATGAATGTGACGACCTCTTTTGTAGCACCTTCTGTCTGTTATCACTTATGCAAATGGCTGTGTCCTCCATTACACGGGGAGGTGGCCCAGTGAGATGGAAAGACTAGGATGTGGGCTCCAGGCCAATGCGAATCTTGGCTCTACTCCTCCGTAGCTGGGTGACCTCAGGCAAGTCCCTTCCCCTCTCTGAGCCTCATCAGCAAAATGAGCCCTGCACTGTTTCCATTGCTATGACAGTTGGACAAGGACACGTGTGCTGGCACACAGTAGGTGCAGAGTCAGTCTCCAGGGCTCAGGAATCACTGAAGAGAGATCTCATTGTCAGCGCTCAGACACAGCCCACAGGGAGTGCCCACACTCTCCCCTTCTCTGCCTCTCCCCGCCTGCAACCACCTCCCATGTGGGCTATGGAGGGCCTCCTGCAGGGGCCTCAGCCCCCCCCCTACTCTCCCCTGCAGGCCTGGTCACCCCTAACTGCCCTCCCCTGCAGGCTTAATCGCCCCTCAACTGCCCTCCTTTACAGGCCTGGTGAGGCGCAGAGTCAGCCCACACATAGCATTGGAGACCCTCAGCCCCTGCAGGCAGCCTCAGCCTTCTCTCTGGCGCTGGGAAACCTGGCTGGGCCCAAGGGAGAGACACCAATGCTTGGGCCCAAGGAATTCTGTTTCGGGGGCGAGAGGAGGTGCCCCCTTCTGCCTGGTTTTGGCCAAGCAGTCCTTTATTCGGAACAAAACCTTTTGCAGACCTTCAGTGCATCAAACAGAGGAAATCTTAACCACTGGGTTTGAGGAGCGGCCGTGGAACCCTGGAATCCTGGGGAACCCAGTTTGAAGACCACTGTGCTCCTCCCTCAGCTGTAACCCCAGCTCCAGCAGGAGGGGGTGGCTGAGGGGTCCCCAGTAGACGTGGATGAAGTTACTTCAAAGAGACAGAGTAACAGGGTGGAGGAGTGGTCAAAACACAGCCAGCCATGTAAGATGGGGCTTGGGTCACAGTTCAAAGTTCTCACAAAAAGATGGGGCCTCAGACAGGTGCGTGCCGGCCCAGCACTGCCAATGCCCCTCCTCAGAGAGGCCTTCCCAGCCACCCAGTCTGAATAGGCGCTGCTCCGTTATTTCCTTCATGGCGCTTAACCCGAACAGGGAGCACTTTGGTTGCTGCGTGTGTCCCCCAGCCCACTCCTGCCTCATCCTCCTACCCCCCCCCCCCCCGCAGGGAAGCCCATCTGGGCAGTGCAGCCTAGTGGTTAGAGCCTGGGCTCTGCAGTGGACCCCTGGGTGAGTCTGACCTCTCGCCAGCTGTGTGTTCTTGTGCCTGAGACGCCCCTCCTGTGCCTCCTGTCAGTGGGGGTGGCGATCGTCTCTGACTCCCGGGGTGCCACGGAGATGCCCACAGGGGCGTCATGAAAACCCCGGGCATGAGGAGACCACCGAGCCCCGTGGCCGCACCCAGAGCCCAGCTGGCCTGTCTCACTCAGGGCCACGGGCAAAGGTAGGCCGCCCACAGGCCTCCTCCTCACCATGTTTGGGAAAAGGGCCTCGGCCTTGGGGGTCCCTGTGATGTCTATGCGGAGCTTGAAGAGCTGCGGGATGTCCACGATGTCCCGCTCCCGCAGGCCCAGCTCCCGCTTCAGCACCTCCCGGTTCCAGTCGATGCAGCTCTGGGGGAGAGCGGGAGGGGAGGGTGGTGAGCATGGCAGGGGGACAGGGGCAGGGTCCCAGACCCCTCCTTTTCTTCCCTCTTCCCCCCACTGCCCCTGGTTTTCCAGTCACTGTCACTGCGCGCCTGCCCTCGCTCCTGCCTGTGTCCCCGTTTCTGAGCAGTTCGTCTGTCTCCCTGACTTTCTCTCTTCCATGCATCACCTGTGTGTGTGCCTGTCAGCTCTCCATCTTCCTACAGCTCCCCACATCCCAGCCCGGCGCCCCTCAGCCTGCATGCAGCCCAGGAGGCTCTGCCTTATAGGAAAGAGGCTGGAGTGGGGGCGTCAGCTCTGGTCTCAGGGGAGGGGGCTGGAGTGGTGTACGCTTGATCTCAGGGAGGGGGCTGGAGTGGGGCATCAGCTCCGGAGCTCAGGGGAGGGACTGGGGTGGGGTGTCAGCTCTTGCCTCAGAGGGGCTGGGTGGGTTGGAGCGCTGATCTCAGGGAGGGGCGTGGAGTGTGTCAGCTCTGATCTCAGGTGGGGGTTGGTGTTCAGCTCTGATCTCAGGGGAGGGGGCTGGAGTGGAGTGTCAGCTCTGGTCTCAGGGGAGGGGGCTGGTGTGGGTGTCAGCTCTGATCTCAGGGGAAGGGTCCTGGTGTGGGGGGGTATCAGCTCTGCCTGGTCTGCAGCATATGCTGGTACCCAGGCTGTTACCTCCACATACGAGTTATGTTCTCTTAATTTCTTGTTTGACAGAATGTCCTTTATTTTCTGCTGCTTCTTTTCTGTCATGAAGAAAAAGGGAAAAATGCAGATGAATCAGAGGCCCACTTCCCTCTTCCTGGTCAGCAATGGGGCTCAGTTTTCCCACCCACACAGCGGGGCAGTAAGTGTTCCTAACACAGGTTTGTGGGGAGCCTCCGGAGGCACGGGCCTGTAAGAACATGCTTCATCGGGGTAAGTTCTCACTAAAGTGTTGTTCTCACTCCTTCAAAGGCTCTTCTCTCCAAAGGGGTCTTGTTCGTTTGTTCGCCGAGGGGCAAACAGAGGTCAGGCATTGCCCAAAGCCACATGGCACACTACAGATATTAGGTGAAAACTCTCAGCCACGAGACTTCTCAACCGCTGACCCTGGCCTGTGTCTGTGGGTTTTACTGAAAAAAAAAAAAAAATTCATTCTGTGCTCTGGCCAGACTGAAGTTTTTTTAGCTCCTCCAACACATGTTGCATCCTCCTGCCTCTGAGCCTTTGCATTCACTATTCCTTCTGTCTGGAATATCTCTCTTCCTCTCATCCTACTGCCCCCAAAGCCTGGCCAACTCCTGCGCATCCCTCATGCTTTTGTTGGGTCTTTGCCTCTTACAGGAAGCCTTTCTTGAGCTCCTTCCAGACACCCCCAAAGGCCCTTTGCTGTACTTGTTTCCTTCCTTCCTTCCTTCCTTCCTTCCTTCCTTCCTTCCTTCCTTCCTCCCTTCCTCCTTCCTTCCTTCCTTCCTTCCTTCCTTCCTTCCTTCTTCCCTTTCTTCTTCTTCCTCCCTCCCTCCCTTCCTTTCTTCCTTTCTTCTTTCTTCCTTCCTCCCTTTCTCCTTCCTTCCTTCTTCCCTTTCTTCTTCTTCTTTCCTTCCTTCCTTCCTTCCTTCCTTCCTTCCTTCCTTCCTCCCTCCCTCCTTCCTTCCTTCCTCCCTCCTCCCTCCCTCCCTCCCTCCCTTCCTTTCTTCCTTTCTTCTTTCTTCCTTCCTCCCTTCCTCCCTTCCTTCCTTCCTTCCTTCCTTCCTTCCTTCCTTCCTTCCTCCCTTTCTTCCCCCCTTTCTTTCTTCTTTCTTTCTTTCTCTCTTTCTTTCCTCCATTTCTTTATAGTTGTTTTCTTGCCTCACTTCCCCTGGACTCTGAACCCCAAGAGCCCTGTTCACCCAGCAGCCCCAGCACTTAGCACAGTGCTTGGCACATAGCAGGTGCTCAGAAGCTAGCCAGTGCCCAAATGATTCCTTCTGGCAGAGGGCACTGTGCAGGCAGAGGAAGGCGCCCCCTTGGAAGAAGAAGCCATGGCCCACTTACTCTTGATGCCCTCGAACAGCAGAGCCTCCCCATGGCCCGCCTTCAGCTGCTCCTGGAACAGTTTGTAGCAGGCCCTGGGGCTGGCCAGGAGCAGCCGGAAGCCCTGGAGGCAGAAACACTGGGGTCAGAGGTCAGCCTTGCCCAGGAGGCTCCCAAGAAGGAGGGCTCTGCGGAGGGTGCAGGGAGTGTGGCTTGGACCCAGCTGGCCGCCTCCTCCATGCCCCCTCCTGGGCGGGGCGGGGCGGGGCGGGGGGAGGCGGAGTGCAGAGCTGTGTTGGGGGCTCAGGGAGGAGCATGTGGCCTCTGGCAGCCACCAGACGCACCTTGTGCGCGGGAACGAAGCTCAGGAACTCGTCCACGTGGCCCACGAACAGCCAGTCGGAGTAGAGCTTCACAGGGGCCTGCACCTGCTGGGCAGCGAGGAAGTCCTGCAGGGCCTGGTGCATCTCCTGGCTCTTGGCACTGCCCACACGGGGGATGAAAGGAGCGTCAGGGAGCGAGGAGGGTCAGCAGGGAGGTTTCCGTGGGACTGGGGGCTTGGCCAAGGAATCAGGAAAGGGATTCAGGAGCCTGGGCTGCTTTTATTATGTCTTCTAACATTTTAGGAACGTAGGCATTTTCATCCCAGTTTAAATGTGGAAACTGAGGCAGGGAGTCAGCAAGGTAAATAGGATCAGAGCTTAGCCTCGGAAAGCACTGCCTGTTGACCTAGCCTCGGTGGGTGTGAATAAACATGAGGTTTGGAGCTGATCCTCCATGCCCCCCGCCCCCCGCCCCCGGGTGTAGGTGAGCTCTTGTTGGCTGTGTGGTCTTAGGGATGTGCCTGTGCCTAAGTTTCCGTTTCCTCCTTGCTCTGGCCTCCAAGGTCCTTTGTGACCTAGCCCTTTGCTCTTCCTCTTGCTCAGCCTGTGTCAGCCCCGATGGCTTTCTTACCGACACGAACACAGTCCTGCCCCAGGGCCTTTGCACATGCTCTTTCGTCTGCCAGCGACCCTCTTCCCCAGATCTTTGCACAGTCACATCCTTCTTGTCATCAGGACTCAGTTCAATAGCCTCCTCCCCAGAGGAACCCTCCCTGGCCGCCCGCCCAACACATCCCACCTCCTCTGCCCTCTCTTTTTTATTCCCTTTTATGTTTACATGTTTTTATTGATTTTTCACAGAGAGGAAGGGAGAGGGATAGAAAGTCAGAAACATTGATCAGCTGCCTCTTGCACACCTCTTCCTGAGGATATGCCACAACCAAGGTACATGCCGTTGACTGGAATCAAACCTGGGACCCTTCAGTCCGCAGGCCTGATGCTCTATCCACTGAACTCTTTTTTTTTTAATTCTCTTCGCTACTTGAGATCTTTTTATTTGTTTACTTTTCTGTGTCTCCCCCACTACATCAGCGGCAGGGACTTGTCTGTCACGCGCATGGCTGCATCGCTTCCCGCCTCCTGGCGCGTGCCAGGCACCTAGCAGGTGCTCAGTGAGTGGTCACTGGCCTGAAGAGTGCACGTGGCAGTGCAGGAAGGTGACCTTGGGTCTGTTGGGATCCTAAGCTCGCATCCTGGCCCTGTACTGTGATTCCTTTCACACGCCCGGAAGTGTGTTGAGCCCTTTTGGGTTGGGAGCAAGGAGAAAAGGCTTTCCATCTGGCCTCCTCTTTTGCACAGCGCCCCTGGGGCCTGGCCACCCATGACTGCTTTGCCCTCTTACCTGGGGTAACTGCTGTCCCCGATGAGAATCCTGCCCAGCGGGTATTTCTTCTTCCCGACTTTGACTGGGGGGCTCACTTCCAGGTTCCCAAAGGAGTCGAGGTCGGTTACGCCCCCTGTTTGGGGACCTCGAGTCACATAGCCAAAATCTGGACCCTGAGAGGGGAGAGGCGCATGCCAAGAGTCAGAGCACTTAGCCCCTGGGTGAAGAGAGGGAGTGGGGGGTCTGAGTTTAAAGATTGGCTTGGTCACTGGGAGGACTTCGATAACGGTCAGCAGCGGGTCTGTCGCAGGCACCATCACTGCTGTGGAACATCTAGGCTCACTGGGACAGCTGGGCAAGCAAAGGCATGGCAGTAGCTGGGTCCCGAGTGCCTGCCAGCTGCCTGGCAAACCCAGCTTATTAACTGGGCCGGTGGTCGGCAAACTCATTCGTCAACAGAGCCAAATACCAACAGGACAACAATTGAAATTTCTTTTGAGAGCCACATTTTTTAAAAATTTAAACTTCTTCTAATGCCACTTCTTCAAAATAGACTCGCCCAGGCCGTGGTATTTTGTGGAAGAGCCACACTCAAGGGGTCAAAGAGCCGCATGTGGCTCGCGAGCCGCAGTTTGCCGACCATGGAACTAGGGCACACCATCCACAACATGTCCCTTTCTCTTCCCTCTGCAGAGAAGATGCTAAGCTCAGAGCGGTGTGTGGGTCCTTCAGGCCCCCTGTTCCTCGCACTGTTCTCCCCAGCTCAGGGAATGGCCCTGCCTCTCTCAGAGGTCAAAGCCCAAGGTCACCATTGCCCTCTCCCCCACAGCAGTCAGGACGGCTTCCCGGAGGAGGCATTGAAGCAGAGACCTGGAGGTCCGGAAGCAGCCAGACACACAGACTGGAAAGAGCACTGCGGGCAGAGGGAATGGCGTATGCAAAGGCCGCTCGAGGTGAGAACAGGTTGAGCAAATTTGAAGAACAGGAAGGCGGCCAGGAGAGCGACAGGGAAGGTGACCCTCAGTGAGCTGCCGCCTGTCGGTGCGTCTCAGTGCCATTCCAAGTCCATTCCTGAGTGACCCGAGTCAGAATATCGCAGACGAGCTTGGCTAAGAGGGGTCTGTGCTGAGGGGTCTGTCTGTCTGGCAGGACTCTGGAGGTTTGACTTGTGAAGTCACAGACTCTGACCTTTGTCACACTCGGGCTACCAAAGTGGGAGAGGAGGCCACTGACCAGAGCAGGACTGAAACCAGGAGCAGCCCCGAGTCTCAGCAGCGCTGGCTGGGCCGCCCGCAGGGTCACCTGGTTCCGGAGCAGGGAGGCACCATGAACTTGACATCTCTGCCCCGCACCGCTCGGCGCAGGAGAGCAGGCGAGACGTGGACAGTGACTGAGTTAAAGTTGGCTTTCCTTCCAAAGCCTCCCCTGTGGGCAGGGCCACCTCCCCTTCCCTTGGGGTGCAGAGTGCTCCTTGGAAAGCCATTCATCACAGCAACGCTTGCACCCCACACTCTCCTTCCATTTTCCCTGGGCCCCTGGAGTCAAGGGGCTGTGGGGGTGGAGTGCGGGCCTGGGCTCCTCCTGGGAAAGCACAAGGGGCAGGTGGTTAAGAGTGCTCACGGAGGCAGACTGGCCTGGTGTGATTTCCAACTTCTCCTTTCTCTTTCAGTGTGACCTTGGGAAAGCTGCTTTCCCCCTGAGTCTCAGTTTCCTCATCTGTAGAATGGGCCTAGGACAGCATAGCTGTGAAAGGTGGTCAGATGAATGAAATGAGTCAGTGCATGCTCAGTTAGTATAACTGTTCTCATTCGGAGCTGAGTTTGCACAATTCCGCCAGGCTGGCCAAGCATATCATTTAATAATATGTCACTCCCACCCGACCCCACCAACACATGTAAAGTCTTTGGCTGATAAAGTCACACCTGGGAAATGACTACTCTGATCCCTATCCCTAACCCGCCCCCTATCCCAGTGGAGCCCCTCACAGGCCAGACCCCACCCACAAGACAGAGCCTCCAGCTGGCTGCTGGGGAAGGTCCTGGCAGGCCCACCCCACCTTGCAGCAAGAGCATCTTTCGTGGAACAAGGCTGCCAAGCCTGAACTTCGTCCTCAGCAGGATGATCCTGAGGACGAGGTGAGTTCATGGCTGGAAAGGGCTTTGGGAAAGAAAGAGCCAGATCCCACCATGGTTATAACAAAACTAGAGACCCAGTGCATGGATTCGTGCACATTAAAAGTAAATTAATTAGAAGGTGGCTGGCAGGGTAAGACTTGGTGAGATGAATCGGACACACCCTGGAGCCAACCTCCCGTGGTCCCTCCCGACCTGCTGAACCTGGGGTGGCACCGGGGCTCGAAGGACATCTGCGGAGTGAGTAGGGTCCCTTCGGCAGGTGGAGTCCCTTGGCCTGGCCTGTGGAGATTGGGCCGAAACCGGCAATCCGACCCCCCCCCCCCCCCGAGGGCACTCTGCAAAGTTGCTGTCGCTCAGCAGCACCTGCATTGAGTGTCTGCCCCCTGGTGGTCATTGTGCATCATAGCTTCCAGTCCGATGGTCACATGGTCAGACAGTCGCTTAGGCTTTGATATATAGAGATAACAGGGTGCACCTGCATGATCATTGCTTGGACAGGAATCACACCTGGGGGAGCTGCACCCTCAGCTGGAGAAGGGGTGTGGGGACACAGGCAATGAAGAAGGAGGCCTCAAGGCAGGGGTCTCAGCTGCTGGTGCCCCGCCAGCACCTACCAGCAGGCACTTGACCGGGAACTCCTTCAGACCTCTGTTCCTTGGAGAGTCGAAGACCACAGGCATCACTTTGTGCGGGGCTTGGCTGTAGCCGATCTCGATTTCATCCTGGGCACAGGGAGCGGGAGGGAGGCTGGTCACACGCTGCCTGGGTATTAGCACGCAATGCAGGGAAGGGCAGGGAGAACCCTCCACACTTTCTCCCTGTGGCGGCCAAGGACAAGTTCATGCAGGATGCTGGACCCCAGGGGAGGGGCTCTGAGAAGGCAGAGTTTATTGTCCTGGGTTTGCACAAACGTGTTGTGAAATTCTGAGTGGCCCTCATGCCACTCCTCAGGGGTGCCCCGCTGGGTCCTGGGGACCTATCCTGAGCGAGCCTCAGGCATTGTCCTGGAGGTGAGATCCAGGGGGCTGGGGACTTACCACCCGATTAGGAGATGATTGGTCTGTGGGAACATGGAGGAAGGGCTGTAAGGGTGGGACAGGTCAAGGGGGAGCATTGCTGAGCCGAGCCTGGAGGGCAGGCATAGGAATGGCCTTCTCCGAAAGGGGGACAGGTTAGGGCAGTGGATGGCAAACTGTGGCTCGCGAGCCACATGCGGCTCTTTGGCCCCTTGATTGTGGCTCTTCCACAAAATACCACGGCCTGGGTAAGTCTATTTTGAAGAAGTGGTATTAGAAGAAGTTTATGTTTAAAAAATTTGGTTCTCAAAAGAAATTTCAATCGTTGTACTATTGGTATTTGGCTCTGTTGACTCATGAGTTTGCCGACCACTGGGTTAGGGAAAGGATCAGAAATGAATCGGGTGCAAATCCTGCCTGTGTTCTAGCAGACAGATGTGATATGGGGCAGAAGTCACTTAAGCTAATCCGTATGAAATTGCCATTCCTGTGGCTCCAGAATGGAGGCCTATCAGCGTTCCCCATGGTTCACCCTGATTTAACACAGAGGGAATGATGAGAGAGGAAGAGAGGGTGTTGGGGGGTAGCAGAAAGAGGGATGCATTCCCACGGGGGATTGGGCACACTTACGGAGGGGGAGCTCTCAGGCTGGGAGTGGGCAGGCATGATGTGGACATAGGGATGAGAATGGGGAGGGTGGCCGGAGAGAAGGAACAGTGTAGGCCGAGGGGTGTGTGTGTGTGTGTGTGGGGGGGGGGGGCAGGTTATAGGCTTGGACCGGCAGAGCCTCGGCCAAGCAAGGGCATGGAAAAGAAGTTCAGTTCAGCCTACCAACAGCCCGCTGGCACTGCCAATGCCAGGCGCTGGGTGCTGAGGTGAAGGAGACACGGTCTCTGCCCTCAGGAGCTCAGGGCATGATGGACAATAGAAATAGAACGGTGTCACCGTGTCACCTATGTGGTAGCAGACTGGCATTGGGGGACAGGGGGCAGCCAGATTGGGAGGGCCCTGGAGGCAGGCTGAGGAGGAGAGGATGGGAGCCATGGAAGGTGCTGGAGCAGGGATGTGGCCCGGTCTGGTGGCTGAGCCCAGAAGCTTTGAGGCAGGTCCGGAGGTTGGCTGAGAGTGTTTAAACTACAAGGTGGCCTTCATCCTGGTGACTTCGATGGCATGCAGCAGCCCAGTCAAGGTCAAGCAAATCAGTTGCCCGCGTGCCCTATGCCAGGACCCTCAGAGGCTCCAGCTCCTGCCCATCTGAGGAAGGGTGGCCGCAAAGCTCTAGGCTGAGCCCCCTGGAGCCTGGGTCCCCCAGTGACCTTGACCTAAGGGTCCCTCATCCTCACCCCCCATTCTGCTCACTCCACAGGGCCACGAACCTGCATCCACTGGTCATCCATGCTCTCCTCTAAGGGGCACACAGTCAGCTTGCACCTGGCTTTCTTGGCCAGAGCGGTCAAAGACCTCACAAAGTCCTCGTTATCAAATGTCCTAGAACGAGCAGAGAAGAAAGGCCTTAGTGTTCCGAACCCAGCGGCCAGTGGCCGTGGCCCAGACCTGAGGGCAAGCTGCACCCCTGCAGGGCCCCTGGGCTGGAGCAAGAGCTCGGGCCCGGCCGGAACTGGGGAGGTGCATAGTGGGTGCTCAGGGGATGCTGCAGCCCGAAGAGACGCCTGGCTCATCCCATCTCTCTGCTCTTAGCAAATATCATCGCATTAACACCCGCTCCCCCCCCCCCCCCCCCCCCCCGCGCGAGACAGTCCGTGAAAGAAACGAATGGGTATCCTCTTCCACCCAGCGTGGAGGTCAATGCTCAAGGTCATGCTGTCTAGGGACGGCGCTGGGATTTGAACCCAGGTCTCCCTGGCTTCCAGGCTGTGTCTTGATTACCAGGTTCCACTCTCACCCCTTCCTCCTTTGAAGCAATCATAAGAGGAGAAGGGAGGGGCCCCAACACCCCAGCATACTCAAAAGAGGCCCCTAGGCTGTGGACTGGACATTGAGGCTTCCAGGAGCACCCTCTCCCCCCCCCCCCCCTCGTCCCCTCACCCCCCTGTTACAAGACCCAACCGTTCAGAGGTTGGCTGGAAGGAGCATTTTAAATGAGCCCCAGCAATTTCTGGGGCAGAAGGTCCAAGGGCCACACTCTGAGCAGCTCAGAGGCTGAGGGCCCTCATCCTGCAGGTCCAGCGGACTCCTCAGCCCCCCCAGGAGCCAAAAGCAGCTCTCAGCCTGCATGTGGGCAGGACAGCCACCACACAGACAGCCACGGGCACTGCCTGCCTCTGAGCAGGTCCAGGCAGGCCGCGACCCTCAGCCAGTGCAGTGAGGGTTACGCTACCCCCCATTCAGACAGCCAGCGCATGGGGGGCCTGCACCCAGAATCCCGGGCTCCTGGTCCCTGGCTCCTCCTGACGCATCTATGCCCCGCCCCCAGCACCCAGAGCCCCTTACCTGCACACATACACCTCCTTCGGGGGCTGAGTGTTGGGGGTCATGATCCAGGGGGCCACACGGAAGGCCACACTATCTTGGAACACCAGGGCCTTGGGGAGCTCCTGCAGGGAGAGAGGGGCGGGGAGGGGTTGTCACAGATGCCAGGGTCCCCACCGACCCCCTCCTCTGCTGGGCCACTGCCTGAGCCCGGGCCCCCTCTGCCTCCATGCTGGCCTACCGGGTTGGCCGTGTCGAACAGGGAGACGGTGAGGAAGATGAGGCCAGGGAAGGTGGCGTCTGGGAAAGTGAGGCCCTCCACGTAGAAGTCTGTGCTGTGCTGGCCGCCCGGGAGCTCCAGGAGGTGTGAGGGCTGCTGGGGGCCCAGGATCACCTGGTACCCCGAGGGCTGCTTGCCCCCTAGGAGAGAACAGGGGAGGCTCAGGTCTATGTCGTCCTGAAGGCCCCTCACAGCTAAATCCGGCCAAAACCTCCCCTTAAAGGAAAGAGACTAAAGCCCCAATGGGAACATACACCCCCGCCCGCCCACGCCCCAGCCTGGGGGTCCAAGAATGGAGTGAGGGAGTGCCTGAGCCACTTCCAGCATACACATTGTGGTTCATTCATTGTTAGTTCATTCATTCATTCATGTGTTCATTCATTCATTCATTCCTGAGCACCTGCTCTAGGCTGACGCCTGGGGAGACCAAGAAGACTGTCCCTGTCCCGGTCCCAGTCCCCAGGGAGGGCACAGTCTCTGGGTGAGTAGGGGGGAGCAAAGACAGTGGGCATCACAGTGGGCGGTACGTGCTGTGCTGGAGGGAAGACTACCTGGGGGAGGTGATGCCTCGGCAGAGGCAAGGAGTTGGTCTGTCGCCAAACCAATGCCAGCCAAGTCCCGTTGGTCTAGAACAGCGGCTCTCAGCCTGTGGGGCACGACCCCTTTGGGGATCAAGCGGCCCTTTCACGGGGGTCGCCTAAGACATCCTGCATATCAGATGTTTACATTGCGATCCATCACAGTAGCAAAATCACAGTTATGAAGTAGCAGCGAAAATAATTTTATGGTTGGGGGTCACCACAACATGAGAAACTGTAATTAAGGGTCGCGGCATTGGGAAGGGTGAGAACCACTGGTCTAGAATGTGAGTAAAATCAAGTCGTCTCCTGCACAAAGCTCTCCGCACCTCCCGGCTCCCGCAGGCGAGGAGCCAACGTCACCTCGTGCCCACCTGATGCGGCTGCCCCTCCGCCCTGTCTCCTCCGCCCTCACCTACCACCTGCTCCTTGCACACTGCACCCCGGCACCCTCAGCCCCGGGCACTGTCCTGCCTCAGGACCTTGGCACTCACAGTTCCCTCTGCCTGGGCTTTCCTTCCCCAGGTGTGTATGCAGCTGTTCCCACACCTCCTTCTGCTCAAATGACCCTGGGGGACCTTCCCTGTCCTTCCTCTCCCCCAACTCCCTGACCCACTCTCACCACATCCCTTTCCCTGTTCCGTTCTTCCCGATCGCATTTAATGCCATCTGAAGCAGAAGATTTACTTCATTATTTTTCCCCTCACCTCTCCCAGCCTCTGAGACGGAAGCGCTGTGACCTTGCTCTCTGCCCTGTGCCTAGAACCATGCTTGGCGCTCGCTCACACGGCAGCAGGTGCCCGTGAGCTGCTGAGAAGTTACTGTCGGATGTTGGAGAGCAAACGATAACCCAGCACATGCAGCCAGTGGGTGCAGGAATCTCCTTAAACAACAGTCGTGTGTGTGTGTGTGTGTGTGTGTGTGTGTGTGTGTGTGTGTGAGAGAGAGAGAGAGAGAAAGAGAGAGAGAGAGAGGGAGGGAGGGAGGGAGGGAGGGAGGGAGGGAGGGAGAGAGAATGGGAGAAAGGGAATGGTGACAGATGGCAACAGTCCTCGGGAGAGTCCTTTCCTTCCCAGAGCTCCCAGCTCAGACGTCACCTGCCAGTCTGTCTGCATTCTGTCTGTGCCCCGTCTAAGAGCGGGAGACAGAGCCACTGTCTGTCTTGCTCTCCACTCTGCCCTCGGGTCCTGGAACCCAGCCCACAGTAGGTGCTCAGGAATTGTTTGCCAAAGCGGGTGGGAAGGGCTGTGCCCACGGTGGGGCAGGAAGGGAGCGTGGAAATGACGGCCCAGGCGGACTCACGGCTGTCTTGGAACACCCGGACTTTGTCCATCTCGGACTTGGCCACGTGGAGCACCAGCTGGTGCTGGGAGAAGAAGTCTCGGGGTGTCCGCGTGCTTAGCGTCACCAGGGACATGTCCTGCACGTCTGGGCGAGAAGGCGGGGCCTGAGATGCAGGCCCGGAGCCCTGCCCTCCCCCGAGCAGACCGCCCTTCCCCATGCCACCTGGCTTCGTGTTTTCCACGCCCTTTCCAGGGGTTACAGGGTGCTTTTCACCGTGGAATGAAAGCTACTCAAGCTGATGGTCTTCCCCCGCTAGGATGAGCTTACACCCAGCTAAACTGCCACCTTATGTACCAGTATCTGGCTCATATCACTGAACCCGGCCCCCAGAATGGAGACAAGCTGGAAGCACCTAGAACAATGACTAGCCCGAGGCAGGGGCTGGCTACTATTTGTGGGATGAATACGTGGAAAGAGTTGTCCCCTGGGCCTGAGTGGGAAGCAAGTCTGGAACCACCCGGAATCATGGCCGACAAAGGCGTGGGGAGAGCTGAACTGGATAATAGTCACGTGCGAAGGGCACTGGGGTGGGCGGGGTTTGAACCCTGGGTCTGGGGGGCTTAGGGGAAGTTATTTCAGCTCTCGGCACCTGTTTCCTCATTGGTGAACGGGGCTGGGAGCAGTGCCTGGTGAGGCCATCTACATAATGGGCTTCTGACAGCGTCCAGGGTCCGGGAGTGCCCGCAAAGGCACCGGCTGCCTGTGTGCCAGGCACCGGGCACAGGCTGCCCCCTTGCATCAGGCCAGGCCACCTGCTATCTTACCAATTCCCCGGGAAGGCCACAGCCGCTCCCCTCGCTGGCCAGCCTCAGCCCCTTCGCCCCCTTCGCCCCCTTCTCCAGGGAAGGCAGGCACCGTGCCTTCTGCCTGCCACGCCTCTGAGGTGTGCCGGCAGAGATCCGACCCCCTCACCATCCTGTGCCCCTAAACCACGCCTGGTGGCGGGATGTCCAGGTTCAAATCCTGAGCCTGCGACTTTCTAGCTGAGTGACCTCGAGGAAACTGCTTAACTTCCCCAGGCCTCTGTTTCCCCATCTGTAAAGTGGGGAGGAAGACAGCACTTCCTTCTCAGCCTGTGTAAACAGACCGGGTGAATGAATCAATCTGAGTTGTCGGAGCCGCGACCCGCACACGCAGGCCCTCGGGGCTGCTTGGACCTGGGTTTGGGGAAGCAGCCAGGCTTTCCTTTTGAATTATTTTGGGCTCCAGTTTTGATCCAAAAGCAGAACTTTGGGTTGGGTATTATGTGGGGCTGCATGGAAACTGGGGCCTGGAGGAGGCATTGGGGCTCGGTGCAGTGTTGCTCCTAATTCTTCTCTGGCTGCTGTGTGGCCTTGGGCAGGTCACCTGCCCTCTCAGGACCCTTGTCCCTTTCTTCTCCTATACCAGTGGTGGGCAAACTGCGGCTCGCGAGCCCACATGCAGCTTGTGAGCCGCGATTTGCTGCTCTGTTGACTAATGAGTTTGCCAACCACTGGACTAGACTAAATGTTACCAGGTGGTTGGAAGCTGTGAGGATTAGGCAATTGTGGCATATTGTGTGCAAAAGATAAAGGGTAGTATATGACAGTGGTCGGCAAACTCACTAGTCAACAGAGTGGCAAACCGAGGCTCACAAGCCGCCTGTGGCTCGCAAGCCGCGGTTTGCCAACCACTGTCCTATACCGTGGACACCCCAACAAGAGCACGCCTCCAATAGTCCGGTTTCTGAGGGCGGGTACAAGGCTCGGGACAGTGGGCTTTGTTCCACAACGAGCTCTGTTCCCATAGCTCTTGGGGGTCTTTACCTGCTTTGTCAAGCACCTTGTCATCGGCGCAGTCCATGGCGGAGGTTTGGGGGCTGTCTCGGTCACAGTTCACCAGCAGGATGGCGCCTTGCCCGCGGGGGCCCCAGGTCCAGGTCCTCTGTGGACGCCCAGCAGAGATGGGGGCACACTCAGAACCTGTGTGTGTCCCTGCAGCTCCTGGGGAAGCAGAGCCACCCATTCCCAGCGTCCCAGGGCCTCACACCGTTCACATCTCTTTCTCCCACATGAGGTCATTCTTTGCTCCCCGAGAGTGGATGTTGGCCCCCAGAGTCATGACCAAGTTCACCAAAAATGCAACCCATCCACTTCAAACAAGGAGCCCGGGACAGCACAACTGGTTTTCGCAGCCTTTGAAAACGGCTGGGTTGGCATGCCAAACTGGGCTAAGTGTCTGTGCCAAGATTCTAATCTAAATAGTTAGTCTTCTGCGGACTTTTAGTGACTCACTCACCCAAGTATGGGCACTATTCTTGGCAGCCAGCGGCTGTCTGGGGGAGATGAAAGCGCATCAGGCAGCCCCTTGGGGCTGGGGCTGGTAGCCATCATGTCTTTTGTTGGTGCGAGAGCGTTCGCCCTCCGGGAGTGACTGCGTGTGGGGTGGGACGGAAGATGGATTCCACCCTCAGAGGAATTCTCCCCCCACTTTGGACGGAACCAACAAAGGGATCTTAAGCCTTTGACGGGTCATTTCCTCTTGATGTGAACACAGCATCAGGGCGGTCCCTGGGGTCTACCCGTACACCCCGCTTAAGACTCCCCTTACCTACAGGCCCCACCCCTCTCTTTCTGTAGCAGATATTCCTTGCCCTGCCCGGCTCCTTCCCACCCCTGCCCCTCCGTTTCTTCCTTTCTCTGTCATTCACCCCATGCGGCAGCATCATGAGACTCTCCCTGACCAGACAGTAAAGCCTGGGGCGGGGGACTTTGGTGCCAGAGTTGAGACCGGCCTGCAGAGTTTCCCTTCTGCAGCGTATTAATTGAGTGACTTCGGTTTCCAGTTTTTAGGGCAACACGTTCCCTGAAGTCACAGCCGGTGAAAAACCTCGTTTTGGAGAAGAGGTGGAAAATATGTAAACCAAAGTGATAATGGTGTTTTAAATGTCCTTCTTTTTCTGGTTCTTCCTAAATTGTGTCTTCTAGTGAAACACGCGGGATGGTGTGAGGCAGACCGCCAGCCATCCCCTCACCACCAGGGGGCGCCAGAGGAGAGCCCAGTGGCGTTGCAGGGAGCGTTTTGCCTGTCAGTCAAGGTTGAGGTACCTGGCTCTTCCCGGCTTTGGGGGGCTTCACTTTGCCGGTGCGGGTGATGTCCGCGCTCAAGGAGATTTCTGAAATCCACCAAGTGAGAGGAGAGGGTTGGTAAAGGTACAGGGCAGGGCCCCCGGCCTGACCCCATGGTCAATCCTTTTCCTAGGACACCCTCAGCAACAAGGCCTCTCTCTCCCTTTAGAGGAGGCCCAGGTTCAAAGACACCCTTGGAAAGGCCGGGGTGCACAAAGTCTGCCTGCAATTCAGACAGCAGAGCTAGGGCTCCCGAACACACTTACTCTCCTTTGGGGCACCCACCACAGCTGCGAGGCCACCCTCAGGGGTTTCCGAAAGGGTTCCCAGCCACCCCAATGGGATGTTTGGTGTGAAGCCACCCCAAGGATGCCTTGCCAGGCTCTCCAGGCCTCTGCCCCAGCTCCAGCCCCAGCGACCTTCGGTGGAGGACGAAGCGGTCACTTCAATCCCACTTGCTCTTTGTGACCCCCTGGGAACAAATCATGGCCCCAACACACCCGCCTCTGTCCACGTTTCTAAATTCTTCCTCCCTCATCAGACCACATGACTGCTGTCATTCGGTGACACGGAGCCGTGATGTGGCGACCTCGGGGGCTCACAGTGAGATGGGCCCAGGTGGCCTTTGAACATGTCCACGTGTGACTGTGGGGCCTGGGCAGTCTGGTGCTTAGTGGCCAGGACGCCCTGCTCCTTCTCGAACCAGCTGAGTGACCTTGGGCAACAGTTTTCTCATCCGTAAAATGGGACAGTAGTAATAACTTCATGGGATTGTTGTAAGGTTTAAAGGTAAAGTCTTAACACAGTGCCTAGTTTATAGCGTTGGTGCTTTATTATTATCATTATCCTCATCATTATTAAAATGTCTATCCATGAGATAAATGGGTAATAATGAATGACATTGATTAATGAAATGAAACCTGAAGGTTTCAGCTTTAGTCCATAATTTAATGCCCATTTAAATGATAATAATGTCATTATGTTGCTGTTCAAGATTGAGAAATACACTTTGCTTAAAGAAGAATATTAAATAAATAGAAGTCTGGGTAGATTATTGGTATGGCAAAAGTAATGAGATGCCAATAACGGAATTTCGGGAACGCTGGTGTATATTACTGCATAACACAATGTCATCATCTACATTTAAAAAAAAGTAGTTAAAGTGTCAAAAAGATAAGATATATATTGAAAATCTGTGCACCATCTCCTAAGTTAAGAAATGAAATATTAAGAAGCTGAAGCTGCCGAAACTGGTTTGGCTCAGTGGATAGAGCGTCAACCTGTGGACTGAATGGTCCCGGGTTCAATTCCGGTCAAGGGCATGTACCTTGGTTTCGGGCACATCCCCAGTAGGGGGAGTGCAGGAGGCAGCTGATCGATGTTTCTAACTCTCTATCCCTCTCCCTTCCTCTCTGTAAAAAATCAATAAAATATATATATATATTTTTAGAAAGAAGTTGAAGCTTCCTGTAACCTGTTGTACCTTATGTGGCTCCCGGACTGAGGAGGGAACCTGTACGAACCACCAGCTCCGTGGCTGGCCAGAGGCTGTGCCTGTTCTCCGCTCAGTCTGCGTGAGCTCCTGAGAACGGCTGTGTGGGAGGGGCAGGGCTCCTGGTCACTTACCCACCCCGGTGAGGTAGAGCAGGGTGTGGACTGGGTCTGTGTGCGGTCCGTAGTATGAAATCCGAACCTATAGGACAGCAGAAAACCACTCATAACTTCTCTTAGCCATTCAACAAACACGAACCGCCCCTAGTTGTGTGCTTGATCAGGCACACAAATGCAGCCTTGCTTACTCCCTGCATGACATGTTTTTCTTGGCTTCCTGTTACCTTCACAAAGCGATGTCCCTGATGGAAACCCTTTAATACTGGCTTTCTCCCTGCCTCCCCCTACCTTCCCTTCCACTCTCCCTTCTCACCACCAGGTCTTCCCCAGTTTCCGTAACATGAGTCTCACCCTCTCCTCACCCAGAATGAGCACACAGTCGCATCCCCTGTGTAAGAGCTCTCACTCTTCTTTCCTTCCCTCTGGTGGGTCACTCAGACTGTTCTTCAGCTTGCCACTTGCTCCAGGAAGTTTTCCCTGATTGCACCCCACCCCAACTTGCTTTGATACCCAAGCTCTGTGCTCCTACACCAGAGCAACTCTCTGCCCCAGTGGGGAGCCTGCCAGGCCTGTCCTGCTGGGAGAAAAACAGCCCTTGGCCCCAGCCCTCTGTGGGAACCCCAGAGGGTCTTGTTGAACCCATCTACAGCCAATGAAGGTGCAGTGGGAAATGGTGGCGCCCCAAAAGATGTGTCCACATCCTAATCCCTGGAACCAGTTAAGTGCGAGCTTATTTGGAGAAAAGATCTTTGCAGATGTAATTAAGGACTTTGGGGTGAGGTCATCCTGGATGCGTGGGGGAGGCCTTGGACGCAGTGATGAGAGAGAAACAGGCAGGTCTGACAGACGGAGGAGGAGGAGTGTGGCGCAGAGGCTGAGACTGGAGCGATGAGGCCCCAGTCCAGGAGTGCCACAGCCACCAGCCGCCAGAAGAGGCAGAGCAACGATTCTCCCTGAGTCCTCCAGAGGGAGCGCGGCCGGCCGGCGCCTGGCTCTCCCTTGTCTGTCCTCCGGCAGGGAGAGACTATAGTTCTGTTGTTCTAAGCCCGTGGTCGGCCAACTGCGGCTCGCGAGCCACATGCAGCTCTTTGGCCCCTTGAGTGGGGCTCCTCCACAAAACACCACGGCCTGGGCGAGTCTATTTTGAAGAAGTGGCGTTAGAAGAAATTTAAGTTTAAAAAGTTTGGCTTTCAAAAGAAATTTCAATGGTTGTCCTGTTGATATTTGGCTCTGTGGACTGATGAGTTTGCCGACCACTGTTCTAAGCCGACAAACAGTACAGCAGCCACAGGAAGCTAAATACACCAGCGTGGACCAGGGTTTCCTGGGGCTGCCTGGCTTGATAGCGCTCAGCACCACCTATAACTGCTCACCTATATAGTGTCTGATACCTTCACCCACAGGTTGTAAGCTCCGTAAAGGCTGCAGCCTGCCCCCTCCCCCGCCCCCATCTTGTTTATTTCTGTATCTTCAGGGCATGGCAGTGCTTGGCATATAGTAGGTGATTATGAAACATTTGCTGAGTTAGTGAATTTCATCAAAACCCTGGCCTATCTATCAATAACTGCCTGGCATCCCTATATTGTCTGTGAGGATGCCGCGGCTGGCATGAGCCATCATGAGCTTTTCCAGGGAGATGGAAGCCCTCCCGGGGCTGGGCTCTGGTCCATGCAGGGCAGCCGGTGGGTAGCTGACCTGCCGGCCTCCTCCCACCCAGCCCACCCCACAGTTGCCCCACTCACCTTCTGATCACCCATGCTGCTGCTGGCAGCCCTCATCCTCAGGCTCACCTCCAGCCCGGGGTCCAGGGGCCACTTGGAGGAACCAGTAGGATTCTTCTTGGCTGGAGGGCTGTGGGCAACATCCACAACCACCCCGGGGGAGGCATTGATGCTGAAGAATGTGCAGCCCGCGGGGGCAGAGCTGTGAGGGCACAGACAGGGAGGATAGAGGGGCCGCGGTGAGTCTGGCCCTCCACAGCTCCCCGCACTGTTCTCCTTTCCCCGAAGAGTGTCCACACCAGACAGCAGCCAGTCTGACCCTGACCACCGAGGCTGTCAGGAGGTCGTGAGAAACAAACAAGTCCCCGGGTCCAGAGGGCTAGCACCGGAACTAGGAAAATTGCCGAGAGATGTGCACAGCAAAGACACACACACAGGCGTGTGCACGGAGCAGCGTGCACTCCCGGAGGCTTACTCTCCACAGACACACACACGGTTGTGCCCACACAAAGAATCAGACAGACTTCTGTTTCTGGGGTTATGGCAGGCCAGTACTCTGAAGGGCCTTCCTTTTTGAAAAACAACTGGATCTGGCTAAAATGTAATTTTTTAAAACGTTACTGTGATCATGACAAGTCGGGAAAATCTCCAAGGACTCCCTTCTCTGCACACACACAGACACACAGACACAGACAGACAGACAGACACACACACACACACACACACACACACACACAGACACACACAACTCAGTAGTTAAACTGAAGAACACCAAAGACAAAGAGAAGATCTTAAAGGAATCCAGAAAGAGAAGCCAGATCGCCTATGAAGGACTAACAATCAGACTGAGAGCAAACTTCCCCATAGCAACAATGAAGCCCAGAGTCCATTAAATAATATCTTCAAAGTACATATTGAAAAAGTAACTCTTAGCTTAGAATTGTGTACATGACCAAATTATATTTTAACAAAGACATATTTATGTGAAGAAGAACTGATACTTTAAAACCAGCACACTTTCACCAAACCAATTTCTAAAGACATACTTTAAAAAGAAGCTATCGGAGGCCAGAAGCATGGTCTGACAGGCAAGAAAGAATGATGAGCAAATAAAATGGTAAATATACATTTTGTCGGTATGAAAAAGGTTTTCAAATATCAAAATGGTAGCCCTGGCTGGTGTGGTTCAGGTGGTTGAGCATCATCTCATGCATTGAAAGGAGGTCACTAGTTCAATTCCTGGTCAGGGCACATACCCAGGTTGTGCATTTGATCCCTGATAGGGATTTGTGTGGGAGGTGTTTCTCTCTCTCTCTCTCTCGTCAATAAAAACATTTTTTTAAAATATCAAAATTATGGAATTAACAGTATGTATATCTAGATTTTATAGAGTTACAATTTTATGATTAAATTTAAATAGTAGGCATGGAGTTCATAAAAGTCTACACATGCAAAAAATCCTATCTAATAAAAGAGTGACATGTAAATTAACCATCACTTCACTACACCAACAAGCCATGTCCACTAGCCAATCAGGAGCAAGTATGCAAATTAACCCAACCAAGATGGGTGTGGCTTGGGTTTCCTCAGCAATGGAGGAAGTCAAGCTTTCCACAAATCAATAAATCGTAACAAAAGTGGCTATGGTCATGGAGCGAGCAGGAAGCTTGGCTCCACTCCAGGCTACAAAGTTTCAATTATAGAAGATAAATAAATCCCAGATACTAGGGTCTCCACTTGGGTCGCTGGTGCTTGTGGCCAGCCTGCAAACCACCACAGGCCCCTCCCCCAGGCCACCCTATGCCCCAAGGGAACCCCCACCCTGATCCAGGACATTCTTCAGAGCAAACCAACTGGCCACCACCCATGTACCAGGCCTCTATTCTATATAATAAAAGGGTAATATGCAAATTGACCATCACTCCAACACACAAGGTAGCTGCCCCGATATGGTCAAAGATGGCTGCCCCCATGTGGACACAAGATGGCCACCACAAGATGGCCAGCAGGGGAGGGCAGTTGGGGGCAATCAAGACTGTAGGGGAGGACAGTTAAGAGTGACCAGGCCAGCAGAGGAGGGAAGTTAGGGGTGACCAGGCCTGCAGGGGAGGGCAGTTGAGGGTGACCAGGACTGCAGGGAGGGCAGTTAGGGGCAAATAAGCTGTCAGGAGAGCATTTAGAGGGTGATCTGGCTGGCAGGCAGAAGTGGTTAGGGGCAATCAGGAAGGCAGGCAGCCAAGCAGTTGGGAGCCAGCAGTCCTGGATTGTGAGAGGGATGTCTGACTGCCCATACTAAACAGGCAGTTGGACATCCCTCAAGGGTCCCAGATTGGAGAGGGTGCAGGCTGGACTGAGGAACACCCCCCCCCCCCGTGCATGAACTTTGTGCACCAGGCCTTTAGTACAGTAATAAGAAAGAACAGGAAAATTCCACTAAAAAGGGCAACAAAAGAACAAAAGATAACATAGAAAAAAACACAGACAAATAAAAATAATGGTAAAAACATGTCCAGCCTGGCTGGTGTAGCTCAGTTGTTGAGTGTTGACCCATGGACCAGGCAGTCATGATTCAATTCCTGGTCAGGGCACATATGGGCTCAGTCCCTACTAAGGGGCATGCAGGAAGCAGCTGATCAATGATTTTCTCTCATCACTGATGCTTCTATCTCTCCCTCTCCCTTCTTCTCTCTGAAAATTAATAAAAACATTTAAAAAACATATCCATGCATAAAAATATTCAAAATAAATGTAAATGGATTAATGTTAATGGTTAAAGGAGAGCTTGGGATTAGATAAAAGAACAATAGCTATATCCTATTTCTAAGAGATACCCCTAAAATATAAGGACCCAGAAAAGATGAAGCACATTAATCCAATACTAACCAAAAGGCAGCTGGGTGGGCATATTAATACCAGACAAACAATGCACTGTTAGCAACAGAGAAAATCTCAGCCAAAGGATGAGGTTCAACTCACCTCGAAGATATTCTAAACGTATATGCACCTAATAACATAGCTCAATAGACATATAGCGTAAAACTTGATAGAAACAGAGGGAGAAGTGGACAAACTCACCATCATGGTTGAAGATTTCAACTCCTCTTTCTCAAATAACAATAGATTAAGCAGACAAAAAAGGAACACAAATAACAATCTTGATTTAGGAGACATATATAGAATTCTGTACCCACACTAGTGAATATAGATTTTTCTCCAAGCAAAGCACACATGGATCACTAAAAAGTTACATAACTATGTAATTCACCACCAAACAAATTTTAACAGCCCTGGACTGTTTGGCTCAGTGGATAGAGCGTCAGCCTGCAGACTGAGGGGTCCCAGGTTCGATTCAGTCAAGGGCGTGTGCCTTGGTTGCGGGCACATCCCCAATGGGGGCATGAGGGAGGCAGCTGGTCAATGTTTCTCCCTCATTAATATTTCTGACTCGGTCCCTTTCCCTCCTCTTGGTAAAAAAATCAATAAAATACATTTTTTAAAAAACACAAATTTTAACAAATATTAAAGGACAGGTAACATATAGTATAGGGAGCATGTTCTTTCATTACAATCTAAGGAGTCGCTAATCCAACCCAGCCCCAAGACCTGCACCATTGAATCCTTTCCCCATCACTCCAATCAGGAGGGACTTGTTCCCCCAAAAGAGATTTTATCTCTGCAGGGAGAATCACAGAGCCCCGACCATGACTGCATATCAAACCCCAAAACCTATGCAGCTGTCACCTCTCACGGGAAGAGGACTTGCAAAGGTGATTAAGGATCTTGAGACGGGGAGATCATGCTGGATTATTTGGGGGGGGGGGGGGACCAGTGTAACCACAAGCATCTTTAAAAGAGGGGGTGGCGGGGTAGAGTGAGAGAAAATGGGTGATAGAAGAAACAGAGGCCAGGGTGATGCAATTGTTGGAAGGGACCATGAGTCTAGGAATGCAGGCGACTTCCAGAAGCGGCAAAAGGCAAGGAGTGGATTCTCTCTGTCTCCACAAAGGTACACAGCCTTGCCGACATGCTGAGTGTAGCACTGTGAATTTTGGCCCCGCCACACCCATTTTTGAACTCCTGATCTCCCAAATTGTAAGATAATACATTTGTTTTTTTGTTTGTTTTGTGTGTGTGTGAGTGTGTGTGTGTGTGAGTGTGTGTTTGTGTGGTGTGTGTGTGTGTAGTGTGTGTGTGTGATTTGTGTGTGTGTGTGGTGTGTATGTGTGTGTGGTGTGTGTGTGGTGTATGTGTGTGTGTGGTGTGTGTGTGTGTGTATGTGTGTGTGGTGTGTGTGTGTGGTGTGTGTGTGTGGTGTGTGTGTGTGTGAGTGTGTGTGTGTGTGTGTGTGTGTGGTGTGTGTGTGTGTGTGTGTGTGAGTGTGTGTGTGTGTGAGTGTGTGTGTGTGTGTGTGTGGTGTGTGTGTGTGGTGTGTGTGTGTGTGTGTGGTGTGTGTGGTGTGTGTGTGTGTGTATGTGTGTGTGGTGTGTGTGTGTGGTGTGTGTGTGTGGTGTGTGTGTGTGTGAGTGTGTGTGTGTGTGTGTGTGGTGTGTGTGTGTGTGTGTGTGTGTGAGTGTGTGTGTGTGTGAGTGTGTGTGTGTGTGAGTGGTGTGTGTGTGTGGTGTGTGTGTGTGTGTGAGTGTGTGTGTGTGTGAGTGTGTGTGTGTGTGAGTGTGTGTGTGTGTGTGTGGTGTGTGTGTGTGTGTGAGTGTGTGTGTGTGTGTGAATGTGTGTGTGTGGTGTGTATGTGTGTGTGTGTGTGTGTGTGTGTGTGAGTGTGTGTGTGTGTGTGTGCTGTGTGTTGTTGTTGTTGTTGTTTTCAGTTTTACTGAGAGACAGCATTTTGAGCAACTAGATCTGTGGTACCTTCTTGGGCAGCAATAGGAAACCGCACCCCCTCCCTTTCCGCACGTCTGCCCGGAGGTTCTCTCGGTCTCCCTTAGCCAATCCCTGGCCTCTCAGGGGCTGTGCAGCCGGCTTCTGGGTCGGTGGTGGGCAACCAAACAGCCAGGGAGTCTCAGAAGCATGGGGGTGTCCCTGTGTCTCTGTGTAGGGGGCACCCACGCGTGTTAATACAAGAAACTCAGAGCTGACTCTTCCTGTGACGTCCAGGAGCCTCTGAGGAGGCGACACTGGGAAGCCGAGCCCACACGAGTGACATTGCTTCTCCAGCTCCTGCAGCCAGCGTCTCCCGCCCGCGGCCCCCGGTGGGTCTGCGACACTCACACGTGCGGGGGCTCGCGCGACTCTTCTAGCGAAGGGGGACCGCTCTGCCGGACACCTGGCCTGCACTTTATAATTTAACGCTCGCCGCAACCCAGCAGGATGGGTGCTGATTCTCTCATTTTACAGATGGGTGAACGGAGGTCCTGAGCACTAGCAGGCTTGCTCACGCTCCTCACTGTCACACTGCGTGGTGTCCGATGGAGGGAGAGAAGCTCATCCCCGCGGTTGGGCCTCCTGGACCCGGCACCCATTCTGGGCCTTTCCCAAGCCCGTGGAGGCTGCATGGACTCCACCGACCAGGCGGGGCGCCCACAGGCCAGCCCGCAGCGCCCACAGGCAGAGGGTGCCGGGGTGGGGTGGGGGGGCAGGTGGGCTCAGGATCACACAGGCCCGGGTTCCAACCTCCTGGCTTTGCCGCCTTGAGTTTGCATAACCTTGGGGAGATGTTTTCACCTCTCGAAGCCTCAGATTACTCATCTCTAAAATGGGCACGACGATAGCGTTGACCTTGCAGGGCTTCTGTGAGGATTAGAAATCCCGACGGAAGGGCTGCACCCAGCCCCTGGGATCATGAATGAGCCCTGACCCCGGCCGCACGCATCACAGAAGGCGCCTCAACAGGTTTCCAGGAATTTCATTTGCACATCGTCAATGTATTTCCTGTCCCAGGGAAAGCACTTTCCCAACCGCCAATAAAATCACTTAGCTCTGGTCTGTCCCTGCCTCTTTCTAACCCCCGGGGGTCTGAGCCCAGTGGCAGAGGGCACGGCTTGAGCAAGGGTGTGGAGGCATGTGCAGTGCCGGGAGGGGGTCAAGGGTGCATGCTGCTGAGGAGGGGTGCCACCCCAGCTGTGTTTGAAGAAGAGCATTCGGCCGCAGTAAGGGTGGTGGCTGTGCAGATGGGACAAAGGCACTGGCTGGGACTGCTGGGCAGGGCAGGTTAGAGGGGATGGGAAGGCTGGTCCAGGGACCGAAGTGGAGGGAGGAAGGTCTAGGACCCAGGCTGCCTGGGTTTGAATCCTCACCTACTAGCTGTGTGGCTCAGAGCCTCAGTTTGTCCTTCTGTAAAGTGGGAATAACAACATTGCCTACCTCAGAGGCTATGGAATGGCTTTGTGTGGGAAGTGAGGGAATGTCAGCCGTGGGTCTGGGAGACGCCGGGAGCTGAGTGGCAGGCTCACTGTCTCCCTGAAGGAGGAGCCTCTGATGACACGCAGCTCCCCTTTTCCATTTCTTCTCCCCCTCTCGGTCTCCCGCCTCTCCTCCCGGGAAGCCACCTTAGCAGTCACTGCTGTTCCAGGCCAACGACGCTTTTGAAGAAATTACCCAGAAATCCCTGCAGGTGCCATTCTAGGACCACCGACGCCCAGCCTGGGATGGAGGAAACCAGGGCTGCCAGTATTATTACTAACAACAACGCCAACACCGACCGTGCACGCCCTCTGAGAGTGTTCCTGGACCATTTGATTCAACTAGATTCTGTGCCTAGTAGGTACTCAATTGCTGTTTGTTGAATGAATGCATGAAGGAATGAGCAACTACCAGGGATATGCCCCACACTGTGCTAAGAACTTAACATCTTCATGGTTTTTCACCTTTAATATCTTTAACCGCCCTGTGAAGAGGGTATTACTCCCATTTCACAGACAAGGAAACTGAGGCTCAGAGGCCCAACGTCACCCAGCTAGCCAACAGCAGGGCCAGGTTTCCCACCTCAGCCTCTCCCAAGCCAAGCCCGTCTCATCACACTCATGCTGTTAGGCACCCACGGAGGGAGGCTTGGCTGCAACCACGAACCAGGTCTGGGTCATGAAGCCCAGGGTCTAGCCTTGCTTCCGAGGCGCACTTGCTGTGTGATCTTAGGCAAATGACACACCCTCTCTGAGCTTCTATTGCCGCAGTGATCATACTTGATTTGTGGTGAGGCCCCCAGGGAACTCCAACTTGTATGTGGCCAAGACCCCACTGCCCTGAGTCTGGGCACCTCCCAGAGCCATTCAAGTCTTCCCTTCCCAGCTTCTCCCCCTGCAGCAGCCCCAGAGGCTGGAGCCCGAGCCACCGCACAGCCCGTGCCAGCGAAACCCGTCCATCCAGCATCACCGCCCCTGCTCCCCGCCCCCAGGTTGTCCCCTGCTCACCCGCACACATCCAGCTGAGTCTCGGTGCCCAGCACACACACGGCGTAGGTGGGCTGCTCGGGGGCCACGTGCACCACTGTCCCCTGGGCCATACTCGGGCCAGCTCGTCCAGCTGCGGCAGGAAACCCCCGGCCGGTGCCTTTGTACTGCCCAGCGGAGGCCGTGAGTCAGCACCTGCGGTTTGTGCTCGGTGGGTTAGCCCCTCCCCACTCAGGTCCAGGGCTGGCACTCCCAGCCCCTCCTCTGCCCTGGATCTGCCCCTTGACCCCTTGGGTGTTGATGCCGGAACCAGTGGCAGGCTGGCTCTGTCAGTTTCCCAGGAAGGGCAGAGGGCTCAGGACGCCCGGAGGTGGGGGGCACAGGTGGGGGTCCTCATGTCCGTAGCCCCACCCCGCCTGGGGCCGTGAATATCTGGGTGCAGCCAGTCTTGCCTAAATACACCCACCTGGGCTCTCGGAGCGGCTAAGGCTGGGACAGGGGGAGGTTTCAAGGTTTTAGGCAACAGGTCACAGCCTGGCGTGGGGCAGGTCTCCCCGGGCTGGGTCACCCACGTGGGTGCTGTCTGTGTGCTGGGTGCCTTGCCCTGCACTTGACGTGGAGTAGCTCCCGGAGACAGCTGTGCGGCAGGTGCCGTTATTCCCTCATCTCATTCTGGCGGAAGCGCTCAGCCTCAGTGCGTTCCGATCCCCACTTCACAGCAGCAGCTCAGACACGATACCCGGTCAGCGGCAGAGCCGGCGTTTGAACCAAACTCTCTGCTCCAGAGTATGAGATGCTCGAGCTGCCTGCCCACATGCCACGAGCTTTTCTGATTTTATAACATCTACTTTTTGTTGTTGTTAATTCTCACCTGAGGATATTTTTCCCGTTGATTTTTTAGAGAGAGTGGAAGGGAGGGGGAGAGACAGAGAGAGAGAAATATTGATGTGAGAGAGACACATTGATTGGTGGCCGGGGATTGAGCCTGCAACCAAGGTACGTGCCCTTGACCAAAATCGAACCCAGAATCCGTTAGTCCACAGGGTGACACTCTGTCCAAGGCACCAAACTGACGAGGGCTGTAACATCTACTTCTTACTGCAGCACAAGGTATATAGGAGCTGATTGTGACTACCCACCCATTGCACAGAAGGGAAAGTAGAGGCCAGCGTGTGGCAGAGAGGGAAGCTGGCGTTCCCTCCCTGCACGTTGCAGGGTGCCTGCCTCTGGCCAGGGCCTCTGGCTGTCAGACTGACATTGCAGGAGGGCCACAGCTGCCAATGGGACACTCCCTCAGCCACAAAGCCGTGCTTGCACCCGGACCGGTGGTGGGAGAGGGGGTGGATGGGCAGTCCCAGCAGGAGCACCCAAAGGAGGCATCACACCTGGGGATCCGGAGGCTGTGGGGTTAGGCAGGCCTGAGTTCCAGTCCCCACGAGGTGGGTCCCCTCATGATGTCCGTGTTATAGACGAGGCCTCTCAGGCTCAGAGAAGCTAAATGATACTCCCTAGACCCCCACAGCCCGTAACATGGGGTCCAGGATCCAAAACCGCCTTCTCCAGGCTCAGATTCCATTCTCTGTGCCAGCAGATGCCACGGCCAGACCTGGCTTGCACACAGTAGGTCTTAATAAACCCTATTTTTGTAGCTGGTCATATGATTAGATTAGTTTGCGCTTCTAATGGAGGCTGGAGGAGAGAACCATCAATTGTCAGCTGGGGGGCCTCAGAGCACACCAAGTCCAGTCTGTGTTCTGTGGGTGGGAGACAGGCACAGAGAGGGTGTGTGACACGCCCACGCTCACGTGGCAAGTCAGCAGGAAGCCTGGGCTCTGCCCCAAGGCTGAGGAGGTTCCTTGGGGGTAGTTTTCTTTTTTCTTCCTTCCCTTTTTATCTTCAGCAAGTTGAAGGTTAAATTGTGAATAAACCACAAAGAGAATAAACCAAAGCAGGTTTGTTAATTCAACACATATCTATCGAGTGCCCACTGTGTGCCAGGCCCTGTTCTAAGCACGGTGGGTACAAAGTGACCAAAACAGGCCAACATCCCGCCTTCAGGGAGTTCCTTTTTCTAGGACAGTGGTCAGCAAACTGTGGCTCACAAGCCGAGGTTTACCACTCTGTTGACTAATGAGTTTGCCGACATCTCTCCCAATCAATACGGCCCTAAGGGAACAGCAGCAACAGAATGGCCAACGCGGGAACCATGAACTCGTCTCATTCGGAATGAAATAAACACAAAATACCTCGAATCCATCTCATTAGGAACTAAATAAACACAAAACACCACGGTCAAAGCAGCAGAAACGAAAACTCGTTGCTGGGAAGGCCAGGGTGAGGTGAGCAGGAAACCTCAATTTCAAATATTAGAAATTCTACCTTCAGGAAAACAAGCAAGGAAGCAATTCTGTTCAGGCAAACGTGGGGATGACGAGGATGCGGGGTGACGAGGCGGGGGGCTGTCCCGCATCCTCACGCTGTGGTGCTCTCCTCCTCGTGCTCATTGATCGGGGCCCCTGAACGGCCATCACGTTGGGTGTCTGCACCACCCTCCCTGCAGCTTCCCGAGCCCGCTTCCCGTGTGGGCGCCAGACTCTCCCCCGGGTCGTAAGGAACAGGAACCAGATCCTGATTTTGCTGGGCTGTTCTGACTTCAAGGTTGCTCTCCCAACTTAGCGATTCCTGAAGTGCCTTTGTGCAAGGAACATCAGGATTCTGTTGCCTGTGTTCCCAACCAATAACAGTGACTCCAGGACCCTGAGCTCTGAGCAGGGTCGGGGCTCAGCTGCTGGCACGCACCATCTCACCCAACCCTCTTATCAACCCCGCAGGGAAGGGAGGGTTAATCTCATTCTGTAGGCCAGGAAACAGAGGCTCAGAGAGGGTGACTGACTAGAAAAAAAACACACAGCTGGTAGTGAAAGAAGTCAGGATTTGAACCCAGATCCAGCTGATGGCAAAGCCATAACCACAAGGCTTTACCAGGCGATTGAGGCGGGGGGGTAAAGGACCACAGACTCTCCAGGCTCCTGACTCAGATTCATTCCACAGACATCTGCTGAGCGCCCCTCTGTGCCCGGTATTAGGGACACAGAAGACAGCGTGGCATTGTCTTCAAGGAGCATGACGTGAAGATCAAAGAAACGGAAGCCATCGGAGTCCACTCTCTCTCTCTAAGAATATATCCATATGTGTTCCAATATCTAGATCCTGAGAGGGAATTGGCTCCCATGATGTGGAGGCTGGGGGCGGAGGGCAGGCAGGCTGGGGCCCCCGGGAGAGGTGATGTGGCAGCCCAAGTCTGAAGGCCACCTGCTGGAAGAACCCCCTCGGCCTTGAGGATGTCCTGTCGTTGCTCTTAGCCCTTCAACTAGTTGGACGAGGCCCACCCACACTGTGCAGTCTACTGAGTTAAGCAGCACCTTCCCCGCAACCTTCAGGCTGCTGTCTGACCACCTATCTGAGTGTCACGGCCTCACCAAGCAGACGCATCAAATTAGCCGTCACAGAGCATGCAGCTCACAGTCGGTGCTCTTCCCTCCTATGGCGTCGCCCTTTGGAGCTCTTAAAGGGAGCAAGAGAGGTGCCCTTGGTGTTCCGTTCCCTGTGGATGGGGAAACTGAGGCTGAGAAGGGAGCTGCCACTGGCCTAAGGTCCCGGGCAGGGTGGTGCAGAATCAAAACAAGTCTCTGCTCACTCTCCACATGCTCTCTCCGTCTCCTGGGGGCTTTAGTTTGGGGAGACTCGGAGACGAGAGTCTGAGTGCACGTCGTTTATTTGGGGGGCAGGGAAGACAGGCAGCCAGGGAGGGGTGAGAGTGAGCCGGGGACCACCGTAACCGGCACAGTGATGAGCAGAACCCACTGGGGAGCCCTGGAGAGTGGGGCGGAGCTGCACCCCAGAGTGAGCGGAGCCCAGGAGCAGGGGAGCTGGGCACTGACACCCCCTTTCCCACAGTCGTTGCTGAGGGCTGCTCCTGGGGACATATTCCCTGGCACTTTGGTGGGCAGGCCCCGGAGGGAGAGAAATCTTAGGCAGAGTGTGGATGCTGGTGCCGGGACAGGGTCCCTGGAACTGAGGAAGGAGGCAACGGGGGACACTGGCACCATCTGTCATAGGGCAGGAGGGGCGTCCCCAATCTTCAAGGAGCCAAAGGCAGCTGAGGCCACGTTCCCTCTGAAAAAGGCACATGAAACATTTGCATGTAGTTTGATGAGTTCGCTGGCCATGGAGCCGCCTGGGAGACTGGGCTAAGACCTCTACCCCGGTGACCCTCCACCTCCACCAGGAGGTAGCAAGGCTTTATTGCCACAGCTGCCCTCCACCCCCAGGCACTCAGGGACTCTTCCGGAGAGAGGCAGTTTGGCGTGGCATCCGGGTCTGGTCAGCGTGTGGGCCCCCGGCTCTTCCCTGAGCTCTCGGGCTCTGGAGCAGCTGGCCCCGGCGGCCCCCACCCCCAGCAGCCCTCCCGAGGTCAGCACAGCCTCGCTCTCCAGGATTGCCTCTTGCACAGTGGGGGGTGTTCATGTACCCTAGGAACCGGTCCACAAAGAACCAAATGAGAAAGAGTGATAAGCTGAGCTCTGTAGAAATCCAGAACTTCTGCCCTGGCAGGTTCGGCTCGGGGGACAGAACGCCAGCCTGCGGGCTGAAGGGTCATGTGTTCAATGCTCGTCAAGGGCACGTGCTTCAGGTGCCGCGTCGGTCCTCGCGCTGGGGCTGGCGGGAGGCGACCAGTTGATGTCTCTTTCTCATAGTGACGTTTCTCTCTGTCTGTCTCTCCCCTCCCTTCCGCTCTCTAAAAACCAAGGGGAAATATCCTCGAGTGAGGATTAACAAAACAAAACAATTAAAAACTTCTATTTGTTAAAAGACAGATTCAGGGAGGAAAAAGAGAAGCTACTGGGAGAAAATAAAACACGTAATATATGAAAACGGTGACAGACCAGTGTTTAGGGTTTATAAACAACTCCTTCTATTCAATAAAGAAATGTCGGTCCCGCCGGTCTATGAAATTGGTCCATTCGTCTATCTCTGCTTAAGTTCTCCATTGTCTTCGCTGCTACAGCGTTAGAATAAGTCTTAACCCCTGTTAGAGCAACTCAGCTCACGTTTCCTCTTAAAGAGGGGCTCAGTGATTCTGGGCTCTTATCACTTATATGTAAATTTTAAAACCCACTATTTCTACACACACACACACACACACACACACACACACACACACACGTGTGCGTGCGCGCAGGCGTTACAGCCATTCTAACTGGGTTTGCGTGAATTCATAGGAGAATTGGCATCTCAATATTGAACTTTCCATCTAGGAACATGGTCTCCCTCCATTACACCTTCTCGAATGTTTCCGGCACAGTTGCATACTGTACTCCGTAAATATAGAAATGCAATTGATTTTTGTGTATTGGTTTTACAGCGATTGCCGTGCTAAACCACCTTATTAATTTTTATAGATTAGATATTCTTTTGGGTTTTCTACGTTTATCATCATTCCTTTCCAACCCTTAAAACCTTTATTTCCGCTGCGGCCGGTGTGGCTCAGTTGGTTGGAACATCCTCCCGTGCACCGAAAGGTGGCGGGTTTGATTCCCGGTCAGGGCACACACCCAGGTTGGGGGTTTGATCCCTGGGGTCGGCACCTGATTGATGCTTCTCTCTCACATCGATGTTTCTTCTCTCTCTCTCTCTCTCTCTCTCTCTCTCTCTCTCTCTCTCTCTCTCTCTCTCTTTCTCTCTCTCTCTCTCAAAAACGTTTACTTCCTTTTCTTGTCTCCCTGCACTGCATGAGCTTTCTGTTCAACGAACTTGATGTTCGACAGAAGTGACTGACGGCAGTGGGCCCCGGATCTTGCTCTGATCCTAGGAGGATAGTTTCAACATCCCATCGTTAAGTATGATGTGTGATGCAGGCTTCTTGCCAATCAGTGGATCTCCAAGTCTAGCAGCACCAGAGTTACCAGGAGGGCTTATTAAAAAGCAGAAAATGGTCCTAACCGGTTTGGCTCAGTGGATAGAGAGTCGGCCTGCGGACTGAGCGGTCCCAGGTTCGATTCCGGTCAAGGGCATGTGCCTTGGGTGCGGGCGCATCCCCGGTGGGCGGTGTGCAGGGGGCGGCTGATCAATGTTTCTCTTTCATCGATGTTACTGACACTCTATCCCTCTCCTTCCTCTCTGTAAAAATTAATAAAATACTTAAAAAAAAAAGGCAGAAAGTGCCCAGCCGGCGTGGCTCAGGGGTTGAGTGTTGACCTATGAACCAGGAGGTCAGGGTTCAATTCCCGGTCGGGGCACCTGCCCGGGTTATGGGCTCAACCCCTAGTGTGAGACATGCTGATGTTTCTCTCTCTCTCCCTCGCCATTCCTCTCTGATATCAATAAAAATATATTTTTAAAAACAACAACAACCAGAAAGCTGCTGCCCCCAACTGCTCCCGGCCCCGAGTTTCTGACTCAGTAGGTCCCGTGAGACCTGAGGGGGTGCATTTCAGACAAGCTCCCAGGCAATGCGGACGCTACGGCTCAGGGAACCACCCTCCGAGAGCCACTCGTGTGGACGGTCTTCGTCGGGATAGAGAAGTGCCTTTCTATTCTTAGCACAAGCTTTATTTTAAGGTTATAAATAGAATTTTATCAACTGGTTTTTTTTTCTGATTTATTGAGTTGATTGTGTAAATTGTTGTGTTTGGTTTGGTTTGGTTTGTTTCTTGACCTATTAATCTGTTGAACTGTTTTTCTCAGGTGAAACCTGCATTCCTGGGGACCTATTTAGCTTGCTGTGGCACGGTATGATCTGACATGGCATCCTTTTGGAATTTAGATGGCTAAGAGCTTTGCTTAGGATTTCGCGTGCATGGACTCCTTGCTGTGTCTGTGGGTTTCCTTTCCCACACTGTTCTTGACAGCACAGTATCTAGCTCAGCTTAAGTCGTTAGAAAATGGAAGCTATTGTAGCTACTATTATTCCTTTATAATTGTACTTACCAGGCCAGGAAATCCTGCATTAATTCATAGAATAGTATGCAACTGTGCTGTAGAACTAGTTAGTGGATTTTAACTACTAGTTAGTAGCTATTGTAGCTGCTATTATTCCTTTATAATTGTACTCAGCAGGCCACGTTGCCTTGTCTGTTTGCCATCCCCACTTCTCTGCTCCTCTGTGAGCCTCCTCAGGTCAGGATCCATGGCTGCTCATTCCCGGCTGGAGCGCCAGAATCTCTCCCTGAGCTGGAACCGGGGCCGGAGATCTTGTGCCGAACCACATAGTGTGAGTGTTCCGTAGCTTGTCTCGGAGACAGCAAATAAGGCACCCTTTCTCTTTCTCTCCCTCTTTCTCTGTGGGGACTGGGAAGAGAGAAAGTGAAGAGATGAGCATTAGTTGGGGGCTTACTGTCTGCCAGGCACTGGTCTAGTTCTCACCAGTCCAGGAAGGTGCACATCGTTCACATTTTACAGGTGAGCACACAGGGCCGCGCCCCGGAAACCTCTCCCCGAATTCGCTGCTGCATGGTCGTTGAGGACACTGACCACTCCGAGTCCTTTCATACAGGCTCGTGCGTGGCAGGAGCCAGTTGGCAGGCTGCCTTCCCTCTGACAAGGAGGATGACATGGCGAATTCTGGTTCCGTCTGTGCAGGGGCTGCTGGGAAGCTCAGATCCTGATTCTGATCTTAACCACATTGATTCTCAGGGTCAGAGGTGTCTATCCTCCCCCCCCGCCCCCCCGGCCCATCTTTCCTAGGTTTTCCCTGCTTTAGTGTCTTTACTTCGCTATAATTTTTAATCCTCAGCCGGCTGACTTTTTGTAAGTGGCCTCTTTATAAGTGGCCTCAAATCCCTTGAGGATTGTGTCAAGTGAATAATAAAAAAAAAAATACAGGACTATAATGCCTGAGCTGTCCAGCACCTTCTTGGTGTTACCCACATAAAAACACATTTCTGAGCGATGCCCAGCCCCGCCCCGCTCAGGTCCCTGCTTGCTGGAGCCTTGGGAACTGGCCGGGGCAGCTGTAATTTCTGTGATTGGGATGTTCCAGATTAATATAATTAACACTGAGATGCAGTTTGTCAGGATGCTGCGACTCCTTTAAAGATCCAAGAATGGTTCAAAGAAGAAACGGCAGAGCTCACTTTCCTGTTGGCCTTCAACTCTTCAGAGACGGAGCTGCTTCAGAGAGAGGCTTAGCGGTGGCTTCTTTCCAGCTGGGTCCCCGCAGTGCCAGTGCCCACCCTGGGCGTTCCGGGGGGGGCGTCCTTTCTAGGAATTCCAAGGGTGGCTCTTGTCCCCGCCTCCTGGGAGCAACCATCCTTATCCTCGCCACCATCACAAGAAAATGCTGGGGACCCGGAGATCAAGATCCGGGGCCCAGAACGAGGGTGATTGACTTTGGGGAATGGGAGCCTCGCCCCTTGCCTACCCTGGGCCTGGTGGAAATCTGCCCACTGCTTGTTTGAGCTTCAGGTCGTAGGGGAGTGGCGGCCACTGGCACATCATTCTGGACGAAGGGTGACACCCCAGTCCTCCTCCAAGTGGGGGCGAAGTGCTCAGATCTGCTGACCAATCAAGGCTTTGCTGTAGGCAGACGTCTCATAGAAAGTTTATCAGAAACTTGAACTTTAAAAATGGTTTAGCATTAGCCCTGCCTGGTTTGGCTCAGTGGTTCGAGCACTGGCCCTTGGACCGAAGGGTCTTGGGTTCGATTTCCAGTCCAGGGCACATACCTTGGTCGCAGGTTCAATGCTTCTCTTTCATGTCGATGCTTTTCTCTCCCTCTCTCTTCCTCCTCCTCCCTCCCTCCCTTCCACTCTCTCTCTAAAGATCAATGGGAAAAATATCCTCAGGTGATGATTTTAAAAAATGCTTATTATCAGGAAGAAGTGTGCAATAGACTCTTTGGATGGCCGGGCAGAAAACCGAGGCTTCAGAGCCCAGCACACAGCTGGCAGCCTGGGTACATGACACGCTCAGTAAACATCTAAGGCGTGAAATGAGGGCGTGCTTGGGGGTCGGCGCCTGGCTCCTTTCCCACGTGCAGACTCTCACTCCTGAGCCCCAGGCAGGTCCAGGGTGGCAGATGAACCCCAACCTACTTCCACATGGACCCCTCAGCTGCCTCCTCGCCACAAACAGGCCGAAGGAAAGCCAGCCGAAAACTGAAGGCGGGCGCCTGGGATGCCTCCTCCGTAATGGAGACCTTTTTCTGGCCTTCTCTGTCTCCTCTTGGTTTGGAGCGGCTGGCGGCCAGCAAAGACTTCTTTTGTCTCTAACGTGCACTCCACTCTGGGAGGCGGCTGCCCAGGCAAGGACCTCATTTCCCCAGAGTCCCTTGCGCCCACATGTGACCACGGAGTTCTCATGGTTGCTGATTCTAGATGGAGAGGAAGGGGAGGGGCAGGGATGCTTAGGAGGACAATGGGGGGGGGGTGTCACTGATGCTGTATCCAGACAGAGTCTCTGAGAGCGGGGTCCTCACGCTGCTCATTTTATAAACCTTCCAGGTGATTCTAATAGGCAGCTGGGCTCAGAACCACTGGAGTGGCTGGTTAAGAAGCCAAGCTGTGAAGGTCATCTGTCTAAGCTCAAACCTGTGTCCCCACTTCACCGCTCTGTGGCCGGGCAAGTGCCTCGGTCTCCCCATCTGTGATGTGAGGGAGTAATGGTAACTGCCTGTTAGCCTGTTGTGATGAGCAACGGAGATGGTGAATGCCGTGTGTCCGTGTCCAGCACATGCCCGGCACGTCATGACGCTGTGGGAGCTGTGGGGTGACGTTGACTTTGAAGTGACGGTTTTCACAGGCTCCATGTGTCCTCCAGAATTCCTTTCCTGCCATCTGCCCTGAGCCCCAGCCGCCCCAGCCTGTCACCCCACTCTCCGGGGCCGCCGGCCAAGGTGCAGGAGAGCAGCCTTGGGCAACCTCCTTCCAAGGCCCTGCAGTTACTTACTCCTAATTCAGAATAAAGCGTGAGTTGGGTAGGCCCAGGGCACCCACAGCTGCAAATCTCAGAAGACAGGCCTTTGCCTCCTGTCTGGGCCGGAGCCTCCTCCCTGATTCAGCTCGTAAAGCTGAGACCAGCCCAGCCGGCGTGGCTCAGCGATTGAGCAATGACCTCTGAACCGGGAGGTAGGGGTTCAATTCCCAGTCAGGGCACCTGTCCAGGTTGCAAGCTCAATTCCCAGTGTGGGGTGTGCAGGGGGCACCCAATCTATGATTCTCTCTCAACATGGATGTTTCTATTTCTCTCTCCCTCCCCCTTCCTCTCTGAAACAGATGAAATGAAGTGAAATGAAATGAAATGAAATGAAATAAAAAATGCTGAGACCAGCAGGACATGATCTGAAAGTTGCCAGGACAGTCTGCCCTTTCTTCCCTTCCCCATCTGCCCTCTGCATCTCAAAGAGCCTTTGTCCCCGATTAGAATGCAGGAATTGGGAATTAATCTAAAGAGCAGTGGCTAGAGGAGAAGCTGGGGGGGGGGGCGGGGGAGGGGTGTTACATAGCAATAGTCATCATTTATTGAGCACTAATCATGTCACTAATCATGTCCCCAATCATGTCACTTACATCCCATACAAGCTCTGTGGGGAGGCACAATGACGCCCATTTCGCAGAGGAGAAAACGGAGGCTTGGAGAGGCTCGGTGCACAGCTGAGTACCGTTCCGCATGGGATCATTGGGCTCTGGGGCCCATGGCCTTCCCATTGTGCCATGCTGCTTCACCGAGAGCCTGTGGTGTATGGGCAGAGTGCCTGGACATGGCCGAGCCCATCCTGCCGGGCCCAGGGCCAACTGTTCTCACTGTCCTGTCCCGCCCCCAGTCTTCCCAACCTCCAGGAACCCCCCAGATACTGTCATCTCCAAGAAACTGCAGGAGGTTTTTGCATGAAGCCAGGTTTCTGAATGGCACCCTGATGGGGAGTTTATAAAGCTGTTGGGACGTTGAAAGCAGCAGTGATTTCCTGGGGCTCCATAGATAGCAAGCTTACTGGCCTTTTAGGGGGTTCCTGGGCCTCCCCATGGGCAGGAAGGGGATATTGCTCAGGGTCCGCAGCAGGTTACTCCTTGCTCCACACACATCGGCTTCCCCCATTGCCACACTCACAGTGCAACCTTCCGGCCACAGCCCCGCCTCTGGCCCTGCCAGGCTCACTGGGGCCTGCAGCCTAGCATCTGAACCCTGGGTTTGTACTAATGTGTCCATGCCAGCCCTAACCCCTGCTGTGGCCAAGACAGAGCAATCTTAGTCTTCCTAAAACATGGCCTTTGCACCCCTTAATTCTTCGGGGGCCGGGCAAGCACATGCTTCAGCTGCAGGCAACTGTTCTCACTGTCCTGTTCTAAGCCCAGAGAAGGGCCAGAATCAGATGCAAACCATTTGTGCTTCTGTGGGTTTATTAGCCAGTGATGGGAACACAGCTGGGCCCATACAGAACACATGTGTAACTGACACACATCTGGAGAAAAACCACCCGCTCTCTCCCCCTCTCCCCCTGCACTCAGAGGGTTCATTCCCAGGGCTGAGTCTATGGGTTTGACCCCTATTGGCCCCTTCTGAGGCATAGCAGGGCTAGATCCTGCTGGGGGTGTCCCCGCCTGCAGAGCGGGGTCCCAGGGCCAGCAAAGCACCTATGCATTATGAAGGATGTTTTGCCCCTGCACCCACAGTCTTCCCAATCTCCGGGAATCCCCCAGGTACTTTCATCTCCAAGAAATTCCAGGAGGTTTTTGCACAAAGCCAGATTTCTGAATGGCAGATGATGGGGAGTTTACAAAGCTCAGGGACAACTATCATTTCTTCACCCCACGCCTAGAGCTTCTACTATGAGAAAGCTCATGTTGGGCACTGGGTGGGGTAGAGTTCAAGGTCTAGTCAGGAGCTTGGCCGTTGGAGGGATGGTCCCCCCTCAAGCGAAGTGGGCCCCCAGCTCCTTCTCTGCTGGTGAGGCTGTGGGCGGAATCTCTCCTCTGGGGAAGAACTGACTTTGGGACTGGTCCCTTGCAGAGAGAGAGAGAGAGAGAGGCAATCAGACCAGAGCGGAATCATGGGTCCTTCCTCCATCAGACACACAGGCCAAAGGGCAGGCGAGATGCATGCATGTTTCTAGACCCCAAAGAGGATTTGGCTCCCCGGGAAGGCTCTGGGGGCGGGGATGTGTGGCGAAGTCCCCCTGGGCTGCGTTGATCTGCACGGGAGGCCACAAGAAATGAGGTCCCCCTGGGAAGGCCAGGAGGCATCAAGCCCTGGGAACCAAACGGGCCGCTGGGGAGGCGTGAACACTTGCAGGAAAACAGCTTCGGAGAGGGGGCGGGTCGATCGGCATTCCAGCTGGTCGCCTGGGGTCTCCCGACACTTCCTTAGGGGCCTGTCTCAGTCTCCATCACCCCGGCCCATGTCCCACCCAGGGGGAGAGGATGGCGGGCGGGACAGGCTCAGGGCACCAGGTGCCACCACTTGAAGGAGAAGGGCTGCCGGCGCACGTTGGTCCCGCAGTGCACCTCCCCGTGCAGCATGTGGTACGGGGTGAAGTCGTCGATGAAGACGCAGTGGAGGCCCAGCGGCTCCAGCAGGGCCCGCACCTTCTCCTCCAGGCAGCAGCGGCCGTTGACGATGGGCCCGAAGGGCTTGGGGATGCCCAGGTACTTGCCCAGCACCAGCATGTTCACCTGCAGAGCGGGGAGGTCAAGGTCAGGGGCAGCACTTCATCCTTGGCTCCTACCTTGACCCCTTCCCTACACCTGTTAGGACCTGAATTAATTAGTCTCTCAGACAACCGGAAAATCGCCACTCGCCCCTTCAGGAAGGGGGAGAGGAACATGGGCTGGTAGGGCCTCTAGCCAGCTGTCCATCCCCGGGAGCACTTATTTCTCTGGTAACTGCTCTTCCTATTGGGAGATTGTGGTGGCTGCCATGCTGGTGCTGCAGACTCCCACCGCCTAGCCCAGTGGTCGGCAAACTGCGGCTCGCAAGCCACGGTTTGCTGCTCTGTTGACTAATGAGTTTGCCGACCATTGGGATAGGGGTTTAATCACAAGCAACAACAACAGCCTGTAATTATTGGAATCGAGAGTCTAAGTCAGTGGTCAGCAAACTCATTAGTCAACAGAGCGGCAAACCGCAGCTCACGAGCCACAGTTTGCCGACCACTGTCCTAGCCAGTGGATCAAGGTAGATATCAGAGCCAAGTGGGACCAATCAGATTCTCTCTCTTGGATATCTGAAGGTCATGTGGCAGGAGTTAAGTCAATCTCTGTGTCTGTATCTATATTCATACTCATATTCATCCCCGGGTCAGAGAGGCAAAGGAAGCCACGCTGGAGGTGGGGAGAGGAAGGAAGAGGGAGGGGATGAGGGATGGGAATGGACACAGAGATAAAAGCTGGTTCCAGGTGTACATCATCCTCTCTGGCTGAAGCCGGCTCAGGTGACCCTCTGTTTCCTGCAAACAGGAGCATCCGAGCCTCTGCACCCGCTCTGGGGGCACACACATAACTGCACAGCCGCCGTGGGGAAACGGGGGAAGGCAAAAAGACCAGAAAAAGGAAGGAAGGAAGGGGGGCGGTGAAGCAATGGTGGTGTGGACAGGCTCTCTGCAAGGCTCTGGTGATGGGAAAGTTGTGCTTCTCTGGAGAATGGGGGTGGAGGGTAGAGGGGGGGAGGGAGTGGGAGGGGAGGGGACCTGGGTGATCTCCAGTAGTGCTACTCAACGTGTGGTCCCCAGACAGCAGCACCGGTGGCACCTGGGTCCCGGTTGGAACGGTACCAGTGTCTAGGCCCTGCCTCAGACCTGCCCAATCAGAACCCCAGAGGTAGAGCCCCAGTGGTCCAGGCATTCCAGATGCAAGTTCAAATCTTAAACCCTCAAGGCTTAACCAGCAGTCACTTCTTCCATGAAGCCTTCTTGGACTTTCAGTCCTGCCTCTTAGGCTGCAAGTGCTTTGTCTGACCTCTGAACCGCCACATCACATGATTATATAAGATAGAGCATTGGGACAGGTCTGCAGAGGGGAAGTCTCCCATCTCGGAATGAGCTGGAAGCTCCGTGAGAGCAGGGAGCAGCCTTCCTCATCTCTGCCTCTCCCACAGGGTACTCAAGTGTGTGGGGGTGGATGAAGCACTGTGAGCCAGGCATCCATCCCCCGTCTCCCCGAGAATGGGCACCTCGGCCCCAGCTGATGCCGTGGGCTTTCCACACACCTCCTCGGGTAACCGTCCGTTTACTCCGCAAATACCAGGGGGTCCCTGGGAGCAGGCAGGGCCCTTCCCTGAGCAAGGGGCTTGGCCAGTGAGCAACTGCAGTGACCATGACCATCGGGCAACTAGCAGCCCTTCTGCTGGCTGTGATGGCACCCTGCTGCTCTTCGCCGCCCCACCAGCCACCCCAACCCCAACCATGGCAGCGACCAAGTAGCTGCCCCTCTGCAGAGGGGAGGCCTGGCGCCTAACTCGAGGAAACCTTAGGTCACGGGAGGGGGGGGCCAGGGGGTGCGATCTCACCAGGTCAGGGAAGAAGGCCACCGCCTTTTTCCTCTCGGGCTTGAAGAGCTGCGGGATGTCCACGATGTCCTGCTCCGTCAGGCCCAGCTCCCGCTTCAGCACCTCCCGGTTCCAGTCGATGCAGCTCTGGGGAGAGCGGGAGGTAGAGTTGGGGAGCCCCTGCCTGTGTGTGGCGGGCCCCATGGGGTCATGTCTGGTTAAGGAGAGGTGAGCTGCCCAGGTGCCCATGGATCAACTCTCCCCACGAACCTTATCTTTGCATCCCTTCATCAAAGACACTGTCCCGTGTCCCACTCCTCAAGGTCCTGTCCCCCTCGCGGGGCTCAACATGAGAGCGTTTCATCCTTTACCCTCTTTCTTCTCTAGACCTTCCCTCCTCAGGGAACTCCTTCAGTCTCACGGTCTGAACACCATGGAGACACTGGCGACTCCCCAGTGTCTATTTCTCAGCCTGCCTGCCTCCTCCTTCACTCAGGGCGGGCCCTCAGCCATCTCCCCCAACCCCCCTTCACTCAGGGCCAGCCCTCAGCCATCTCCCCAGCCCCCCTTCACTCAGGGCCAGCCCTCAGCCATCTCCCCCAGCCCCCCTTCACTCAGGGCCAGCCCTCAGCCATCTCCCCCAGACCCCCTTCACTCAGGGCCAGCCCTCAGCCATCTCCCCAGCCCCCCTTCACTCAGGGCCAGCCCACAGCCATCTCCCCCAGCCCCCCTTCACTCAGGGCCAGCCCTCAGCCATCTCCCCCAGACCCCCTTCACTCAGGGCCAGCCCTCAGCCATCTCCCCAGCCCCCCTTCACTCAGGGCCAGCCCTCAGCCATCTCCCCCAGCCCCCCTTCACTCAGGGCCCGCCCTCAGCCCTCTCCCCCAGACCCCCTTCACTCAGGGCCAGCCCTCAGCCATCTCCCCCAGACCCCCTTCACTCAGGGCCAGCCCTCAGCCATCTCCCCAGCCCCCCTTCACTCAGGGCCAGCCCTCAGCCATCTCCCCAGCCCCCCTTCACTCAGGGCCAGCCCTCAGCCATCTCCCCCAACCCCCCCCTTTACTCAGGGCCAGCCCTCAGCCATCTCCCCAGACCCCCTTCACTCAGGGCCAGCCCTCAGCCATCTCCCCCAGACCCCCTTCACTCAGGGCCAGCCCTCAGCCATCTCCCCCAGACCCCCTTCACTCAGGGCCAGCCCTCAGCCATCTCCCCCAACCCCCCCCCCCCCCTCTCCTGGTACAGGCACTGTCCCTGACACAAGCCTTGCTGTCCAACCCCATCTTGGATCTGTGTGGCAGGACCCAGGAGATTCCGTTCGTCCTTCCAGACACGCTGTACACCTCAGCTCTGTGCCCCAGGAGGACCGTCCCTGGAGAATCAGGTCTTCCGTGCCGCTGGCTTCTGGTTGGGTCCCGCCAATGGGGACACTGTACCTGCACAAACTTATTGAAGCCGATGAGGTTTTCGTTGGAGAGGACCTGGTTGATGGAGATGGTGTTGACCTGGTCGTTACCTGTGAGGGAGAGAGAGAGAGAGAGAGAGAGAGAGAGAGAGAGAGAGAGAGAGGAACAATGCCAGCAGTGAGGGGCCCCTGCTCTGGGAAGCAGCCAGGCAGAGGCCAAGTTCGCAGCTACTGGTCCCTACAGAGTCAGCAGCTCTCTGGCCTGGCTGGCTGATAGGCACCAGCCTGCCAAGCTCAGCTTGGCCACGGGGTAAGTCTAGATGTGGGAGGATGGGGGGCGGGCAGGGGACCACAGCGCTAGGAACTTAAGCCTTTGCTTGAGTTCACTGGAAGTGGCAATGCCTTTAATTACATTTACAAACCCCCCTCCCCACAGGGCACTGGGTGATGATTTCTCTTCTTTGGTCTCATGGAGGGCAGGGCTGGGCCACCCACCTGCCCACCATTGAACCCTGTCCCTGCCCTCCAAGGGGTGAAGCATGGACCCCCCCCCGCCCCCTCCCTGAGGCCTGGCTTTCCTGCCTGCTAGATGGGGTGCCCCAGGAGACAGGGCTGGACAGGGAAGGGGAGGTTAGAGCCAGCAGTGCAACTTCTCACAGCTGCTATTTATCCAGCTCTTCCCTGAGGTCGGAGCTCCACCTTTAGGACCTCATTTAAAACTTGCTGCAACCCTGCCAGGTATGCATTATCCTCCCCCACCACATGCCCCATGGAGCTGCCAGTCCAGGACAGGGAGGCCAGCCCCTCCCCCCCGATGCTGAGGGGACCTGTGACCAACCCTTCCCACACCCAGACTCCCACAGGGGCCAGCTGGCTGCAGCAGTCACCTGGCAGGGACGGGGAGGGGAGCCTGGGGCTGGGCTCCAAGGAGCAGAGGAGTTGGCAGAAGGGGCTCAACCCTGGAAGGTGGCAGGAGATGGGACTGTTCACGGGGCCATCATGAGCCCAGGCTCCAAGCTCCCATTAGCTGCTCCATCAACCACTGGGATTCCACTCACAAAGCATAAATTATCCAAGCCCTAACTGGTTTGGCTCAGTGGCTAGAGCGTCAACCTGCAGACTAAAGGGTCCCTAGTTCGATTCCTTCCGGTCAAGGGCATGTACCTTGATTGTGGGCACATCCCTAGTAGGGCATGTGCAGGGGGCAGCTGATCAATGTTTCTCTCTCATTGATGTTTCTCTCTATCCCTCTCCCTTCCTCTCTGTAAAAACGAATCAATAAAACATTTTTTAAAAAAAGGAATTTCAAGATAGTGGCAGCAGAGCATTAAACCTCTAAGGAGGGCCCTTTGAGCAGAGGGCCCTGTGGGCTACCCTGGTCGCATGCCCATGAGGCTGGCCCTGTCTCCACTCTATCCCTGCCCATCTCAAGCCCATCGTCCACCAGCTGTCCTGCCAGCTGTGCCCCCTCCCCGCCGTGGCCCATGGTGACTGAAGGAGCAGGGCGAGCAGTGGCAGCGGGAGGACTCCTGAATTGAGGGGGACAGCCCTGCTTTAAAATTTTCCAGCCCTCTCTCAAGTCATGATGTGACTTCTTTGCCCTGCATATCAGTGGTGGAGGAGATTGAAGGCTGTGATGAGGGACAGTGGTACCCACCAACAACCCCTTCAAACAGCAGGGCCCTGCCGTGGCCCCACTTCCGCTTTTCCTGGAAGAGCTTGAAGCAGGTGCTGGGGCTGGCCAGGAGCATCCGGAAGCCCTGTGTGGAGAGGGCAGACTCCTCAGCACGGGCCCTGGAGCTCATCCCCGGCCCAGACGCCAACAGCCATGTCACCAAGCCCTTACCTTCCCGTCGGGGGCCGGGACGAAGCTCAGAAACTCGTCCACGTGGCCCACGGCCAGCCAGTCCACAAAGAGCTCCACGGGGGGCTGCACCCTCTGCGCATGGAGGAAGTTCCGCACCACCTGGGTGACCCTGCGGCCACTTGACCTGGGGCCCAAGGGTTTACAAAAGGGTTGCTTAACTAAAAAAAAAGTCTATGCAGAAATGGAAAGACAAGAGTTCAAGCTTCCTGCAATAACTGCCAAAAAGCATGCAGTGCCTTTGTAAGCAGGAAGTACCATACATACATGCATACATGCATACATACATTACATACATGCATACATGCATACATACATAATCCATACAGATGGCATTTGATCCCAAGTCTGATCCCAAGGTGAGTTCTCCAGGAGGCACACGGGACAGGTCACTCACACCAGGGCTCGCCATCCAGGCAAATCCTAAGAACCGCCCTCGCACCCCATCCTCACATTCTCCAAGAGACTGACTGCACCCCTGCATTCCACCCCCGTGGCTGGGTGGTCCTTTCTTGAGTTTGTCTTACATTTCTCTCACTGCAGCCTCACCCCCTGCATATCAGTGGGGAGAGAGGCGGACAAGATCACCCTGGAGGGGCCTTATGGCCCATCATTTTATGGTAGTGAATTTAAATCCCATTCTTCTTTGCCTTCTGAAAAAATACCTAACTTCCTCTTTCTGAGGGATCGTATGTTAGAGGGCAGTTAGTTCCCCGCCCAAAGCTCCTTGAGTCACCTGTTATTTGATCCCAAGTCTGTTCTAATTGCTGAATTTGGTTCACTCTACGCATTGGTCTGTTGCATAGCTAATGACCATCCTATATAATTCTATCTAATAAAAGAATAATATGCAAGTTGACCATACCTCTGCTACCCCCACAAGCCATGCCCACCAGCCAATCAGAGCGAGTATGCAAATTAATCCAACCAAGATGGTGGTTACATATCCAGGCGCAAAAGATGGTGTAGAAGAAAGCCAAGCACTGCAGAAGGGAGCAAAGCTGTGGAGAAGCAAGCAAGTGGGCTGGGGGAGAGGGAGGGAAGCAGGCGGGCCAGGGGAGAAGAGAGGGAAAGAGGCAGAGGATATGGGAGGGGGGGAGGCAGAGAAGACAGGAGAGAGCGAGGCAGAGGAAACGGGAGGGAGCTTTGCTCAGGCTGCAGGAAGCCCTATACTTGCAGGAATCTTCCTGAAATGAGTCTGTAGTCCTGTATAATAAAAGGCTATTATGCTAAGTGTCCTGCTATTCAACCATTTGACCAGTTGCTATGACCCAGATTGACCACCAGGGGGCAGATGCTCCAACCGATAGGTTGGCTTGCTGCTGGGGTCCAGCCGATCAGGACTGGGTGAGAAGGGCTGGACATGCACTGGAGTCCTCCCACGATCCCTCCCTGGTCCCTATCATGCACCAGTGCGGTCCCTCAGCCTGCCCTGTGCCCTCTCCCAATCCGGGATCCTTCAGAGCAGTGGTTGTCAAACTCATTAGTCACAAGAGCTAAATATCAGCAGTACAATGATTACAATTTCTTTTGAGAGCCAAATTTTTTAAACTTCTTATAACACCACTTCTTTAAAATAGACTTGCCCAGGCCGTGGTATTTTGTGGAAGAGCCACACTCAAGGGGCCAAAGAGCCACATGTGGCTCGCGAGCCGCGATTTGCCGACCACTGTCTCAGGGAATGCCGGAGAGCTGGTTTCAGCCCACTCCCCACAGGCCAGGCTGAGGGACCCCACCGGTGCATGAATCCATGCACCAGGCCTCTAGTTATCATATAATCCCTTCTCTTTTCCCTTGGTACCCAGGTGTTACGTTTTAATAAAGACATAATCTGTTATTCTGTGTGTGTTATTGCCATTTCAATTTTCATGTCCTATATCTCCCTTCTCCTGCTCTCAGGAAAAGATTTGATATTAGTCATTTACATCATAGTATAAACAAGCTCTGACTTAGATGCAGTTTCTCCCAGAACTGTTGAGACTTAAAGCTTTTTCTTCTTTTTTAATTGGTAGCAACATCTATCTATTTCCTGAATGGGAAGACCTAAGTCTAGTGATAACTTTGCGTTCTGTGTTACCTTCCCAGGTCTCTCACCCTCTCTGAGCCCACTTATAAAATAAAAGGGCTGAAGGACCTCTTGGGGCCCTGCTCACTCTAGCCTTCTCAAGCCCCCGGGGTAATTGTGAACAGTGTCTGGTGAACAGCCCACTGCCTTCCCTGCCGACCTCCCCCCTGCATCCAGCTCTATCGTTTCATCACTCCTTTCTGGTTCTATCTGAGGAGTGGAATAGCCCCTCATCCCCCAGCCACCCTCACCACCCCCCACCCTCAGCCTCCATCCCAGCAACACCTCTCCCTGCTCCTCTCTCACCCAGGCAGGTTGCCCCCAATGAGGATCCTCCCCAGGGGGTACTCCTTCCCGTTGGCCACCACTGGGGGGCTGACCTCCAGGTTTCCGAAGGAGTCCAGGCCACACACAGAGCTGTCTTGCGGCTCCCGAGTCACATAGCCGAAATCTGGACCCTGATGGGGAAACTGAGTCAGGGTGGCTGAGGGGAGGCAGATGGCCATCATGAAGAGCTTGAAGCAACTTTCCGGGTTCTGAATTCCTTAAAGTTGAGGCAGGGGTGGCTGCCCATTCTTCAGATGGAAATACCGAGTCAAAGACTGGGATCTGATCTATTCACTATTTCAGGCGTGCACAAGGGCCAAAATTGGGACACACACAGGCCCTCTGGCCCTGCTGCCATGTTAGAGCACGTCACTCCCCACGGTCACAGGAGGGGCAGCAGAGAGGGCCCTGGCTGATCCTGCACCCCCATTAGACACAGAGCCCGAAGCCATGGCCACCCCCTTCCTTTGCAGACTTTCTGCCTAGGGCAGGTAATGGCTGCTCGAGTGTGGCCGGTCTCTGGGACCAGAAGGCTGATTATGGCGTTCTGACCCCCAGTCTTCCAGCTCTGGAAGAGGAGAGGGCTTCCCGGGCCACATCTCAGAAGGATGTTAAGAGGTGAGAGCCCTACACCTGTGTGATCCAGTGCATGGGGTGCAGGGGCCCCAATCTCTAGGCACCAGTGGAATCTCCCCTCCTTCCTCAAGGAGATCCTCGTCAGCACCACCATCCCACAGTTCTCCTATTACCAACGCCACCAGCAGGCGTCCTCACCAACTCCTGGGAGGCCAGGGCTAGCATATCATTTCCACAGACGAGGAAACAAGGTTCAGAGAGGGAAAGTGGCTCAGGCCAGGTCACACAGCCTGTGAGTGGCAGAGCCGACCTGTTCTGATGCCAAAACCTGTGCTCTTAACAGCTGCACTGCCCTGCTCCCCTTGCCAGACTGAGCAAATAAAAACACAGGATGCCCAGTGACATCTGAATCCCAGACATATGACAAATATATTTTAGTACAAGTACGTCCCATGCAATGTTGGGGATATACTTTGACCAAACAGATACTCGTTGCTTATCTGAAATCCAAATTTAGCTGGGTATCCCCTACATGTTACCTGGCAATGCTACTCCTATTGTTAAAGATCATGGTTCCCGACGCTGCCCCTTGGACGCCACACCCCTCAGAGTCATGTCCAAGCACCCTCAGGGCTGGGCTGGCCCCTGGGCCACTCACCAGGATCCTCTTGTAAGGGAAGTCCTGCAGCTCCCCATTCCTGGGGGAGTCAAAGACCACCGGGAAGGTCTTATGCGGCGCCTGAACGTAGCCCAGCTCCATCTCGTCCTGCGAACGAGAGAGACGCCCCGCTGCAGACAGACACAACTTCCCACGCTTGCTTGACACAAGGCACTTCGGGGAACACTGCGCATGGGTGTTCTCTGCCTTGGGGAACTTTGCTCTTGGGGGTGAAGGAGGCAGGGGTCGTGAAGCCTGCTGGCTGGAGGAGGTGCTAGAGGCTCAGAGAGGGAGTGCAGTTGCCTAGGGTCAGGAATGAATGAGAACATGGACATGACCTTGGGGGTGTCCCCGTGCTGGGTCAGGGCAGAGTGGACACAGAGAAGGACTCAGGCGGCCCGAGTTGGACAAGAAAGGTGCTGGGCATCAGCCAGCACTTCTGGCCTCCACATGGGGTCAGGAGGGGCTGCCTGCTGGACAGGGATGAGAGGAACTGAGAAGATACAGATCCGCCTCCTTCTCAGACTCGTACATGTGCCCAGGGCAAGTCTGACCCCTCTGGTCCTGGAGGCAAAGGTGGCCCAGCATAGACAACCTACAAACCCCACGAGAGGTTCACTGTTAGGTGTTCTGCCCTACACTCTTGATGGGTACTAACTCCATTAATCCTCCTGACACGCCTATATGGAGGCACTGTCACTACCCCTTGTTACAGACGAGGAAAGTGAGGAACAGAGATGTCTAGTTATTTGTCCAAGAGGTCTAGTTATTTGTCTAGTTATTCGTCAGTAGCACAGCCAGAATCCAATCCAACCTGTCTTGTTAGTAAGCTTAGTTCATTGGAGGGACCTCCAGCCATGACACCTCCTAGCCTGGCAGTCAAGGTCTCCCTCCTCAACTCTGACCCTTGACAGAACCTTGGCCTTGGCCAAAGTGAGCATGTGACATTCTTTCTCATGCCTCCTACCTCTGGGCCTTTGCACATGCTGCTCCTCGGCCAGGACCACCATCCCCTGAGGCCTAGCATGGCCCTTGCCAGCTGTTTGGCCCTGGGTATTTGTACCCCTGGGAGCTCCTCGGGTGGGTGATGACGGGGAGTTGTCAAGAAGGTGGAATGACACTATGGTGACCACACATGGCTAGTAAGCGCACACTGAATGGCAGAAGTCATTCTCCATTCATTTGCCAAGTCCGGTCCAGCTCAGATGCCCTTCCTCCTGGAGGCCATCACTGACCCCCGATAGAGGGGATGCCACCTCCTGCAAACCCGGCTGGCACTTAGCTGGTCCCCCTGCCGCATCTTAGATGGTGAGAGCTGGGATTTCACCACCTTGGGGTTTCTCAGGCTCAACTCTATTGACATTTGGGGCCAGATTATCCCTTTCCGTAGGGGCCAGGAGCCAGTAGCATCACCACATCAGTGTGGCCATCTAAAATGTCTCAGACGGCTTGCTATCCTCCAGGGCAGTGGTCAGCAAACTCATTAGTCAACAGAGCCAAATATCAACAGTACAACGATTGACATTTCTTTTGAGAGCCACATTTTTTAAAAATTTAAACTTCTTTTAATGCCACTTCTTCAAAATAGACTCGCCCAGGCTGTGGTATTTTATGGAAGAGCCATACTCAAGGGGCCAAAGAGCCCCACGTGGCTCGCGAGCCACAGTTTGCCAACCACTGCCCCAGGAGACAAAATTGCCGACTGCTGAGAACCATTAGTCCAGGCTGTCGAGGGCAGGGCATGTGTGGCCACCCCAGTGCGTAGCCCAGATCCTGGGGGGTGAATGGGTATTGAATCCAGTGTATTCCTGGTCTCCAGAAAGTTCTGGAGACAGAGGCGAGCCCTAGGTCTAGAATGAGAAAGAGCAGGGGCAGGGAGGGCCACCCAGCACCCAGGTCCTCCTGGGTGTTCCCCGTTAGCCCCCGCCCCACCCCGTGGGGACAGGCCAGCCTCCCCTCCCGGCCGCTGTCCTAGCTGGGCACTGCCCGCTGGCGTGGTACCTGGATCCAGCGGTCATTGCGGTTCTCGGCCTGCGGGCAGATGGTCAGCTTGCAGCCGGCCTTCATGGCCAGCTCCGCCACTGCATCCACGAACCGAGTGTTGTTCCTCACCCTGCAGACAACCGGGCAAGAGGCTCAGGACAGAACCAGGCCGGGGGGGGCCACCGGGGTCGGAAGGACGCCTGTGTTCCCCAGACTCACTGGCACACATACACCTCGAGGGGTGGCAGGGTGCTGGGCGTCATGATCCAGGGGGCCACTCGGAACACGACCGTGTCAGTGAAGATCGGGGACTCGGAGAAATCCTGCGGGGGGAGAGCAGGGAGGACAGAGCCCGGGCCGAGGGTCCAGAGGCCGGGCTGACCCAGACCCGGGGGCCCTGAGCAAGCGCTTCATCTCGGGTTGTAGAGAGGACGGCAGGGAACATGGGGGGTGGTTTCAGGGTGCAGGGGTGGGGTGTGGGCGGCTGGGGTCTGTCCCACCAGCAGTGCCCGTCTCTCCCAGAACAGAGCCTTTCCGTCTGCATCTCTGCTCGGCCAGCCTACCTCGTGGGAGTCGTCCAGCAGGGTGACGTGGAAGGAGACGAGCCCCGGGAAGCCGGCGTCGGGGAAGGACAGGCCCTCCACGAAGAAGCGCTCCTCGTCCCCGTGGGAGCGGGGCACCTCGTAGGACACCTTGTCCCGGCCCAGCACATGCCTGTAGGCCTCGCACGAGTCCTCGGGACCTGGGAGGGGACCAAAGTGGCCGCTGTGGCTCCCTGGTGGGCCCGGGGAGCGTGAGGGACGCAGGAGAGCTGTGTGACCTCCCCCAGGCCAGAAAATTCCTGCACCTCACCTCCCACTGGCAAAGAGGGGAAGGATGCTTAATACGCCGTGTGCGCAAGGCTGGGGGTGGGGGACAAGTTGGCAGCATCTAACAAAGTCATGTGTACCCCTAACCAGCCGTTCCGCCTGTAGGTATCTTTCCTACAAATACATACACAAAGGTCTTCACTGGTTGTTTACATGTTCATCCAACAAACATTTACTGAGCACCTACTATGTACCTCTGAGGCACAGTGTGGACTCAGGACTCAGCCATGAGCTAGGTCCCTGCCCTCAATGAACCTAATGTAAGATCAGCAGCCGAATGACCCAGGGGACAGGGTCGGGGACAGCATCTCTCTGCTTCAGAATGCCATAGAGCTGGGGAAAAGAATATAGCAGACCAGACAAATGCACAGAAAGAGGGGTGGAGTATATAGTTCAGTGAAAGAAACAGGTTGGAAAGCAGAATAGACACACCACGCATGCACACGCATACACACACACACACACACACATACACACACACACACACACAGAGGCACATTTAGTGCATACAGAAAAAGCGGTTAGAACACACACCAGATCCTTAACAGCGAACACATTTTAAGAGTCAGGTTTAGGGTTAGGGATAGAGGACTCATTTTTTTACTCCAGATGCTTTCATACTGTTTGGTCTTTTTAAAAAGTGAGCATCTTATTACTTGTGTCCATTCGTATTGTCAGAAGCTCTTTTACATCCTCGCGTGGACTTGCGATACTGGCATGGTGGCTACGTGAAGCAGTCGTGGTTTTTCTCCGGGAAATGCACCCCGAATTCTGCAGGGCCCACGCCCGTGGTGCCCGGGACTGGCTGAGGAATACCTCGGTAAACAGCGAGGAATAGATGAAGCAGGAAGGACGAAGAGCCACCCCTGCTGAATCTGAGAGGTTGGCCCCCGGGGGGTTGTTACACTGTTCTCCCTGCTTTTGTGCGCATTTGAAATACTTTGAGAGCAAACATTCCTAAACATGCTTGAAATACACTTTAAAAATTCATTCACCCAATAAAACAACCTGGGGCCACGCCTGTGCTTGAGATGCCAGCTGGCCTGGCCCAGAGCTCATGCATCAGACTTGTCCTCAGCCCCCAGGGCACCCAGGAGCCTGGGCAGCGGGGGAGAGGCGTGAACTCACCGCAGGCGTGGAAGACCCGTGCCCGCTTAGCGTCGTAGCTGGAGGTGTGGAGGACGAGTCTGTGGTCATCGAAGAGGGCATCGGGGCCCTGGGTCCGCAGGACCATGACGGACATGTCTTCCAGGTCTGGGGAGCCAGACAGAGAATTTGGGGAAAGGGCCTGGCCCACAGTAGGTGCTCAGGTAATGGTAGCATCCCCTGCTCCCCTGGAGGGAGAGGAAGGTGAGGGCTTCTTTCTTGAGTTCCATCCCGGGGTGTGCATGGTACCAGGGATGCTTCGAGGGGCAGCTGCCAGCCCGAGGCAGGTTGGGGAACCGTCAAGGTGTGTCTGGGAGCTGGACCTCTGGCCCCAAGCTTTGCCTTCAGAGCCGTGCCTATGGGTTGGAGTCCCTACAAACTAGGTGAGCAATGACCCTGGACACCAGGGACACGGGCTACCCTGGGCCCCTCACCTTCCAGGCAGCGTACGTGCTGGTCACAGTTGTCCCGGTCATCACAGTTCAGATCGTCCCTGTCACAGTTCACTAGCAGGATGGCCCCATACCCATTAGGCCCCCAGACCCACTGGCGCTGCCAATGACAAAGCAAAGCTGGTGATGGGGGGTGGGACCAAACCTGTGCCTCCCTCCCCAGCATCCTCCTGGCTGGCCAATCCCATCCTGAGGACAGGCCCACTCTCACTGAAGTGCCTCCTGCTCAAGAAACAGCAATGACTCAGCAGGTGTAGCTCAGCGATTGAGCATCAACCTAAGAACCAGGAGGTCCCGGTTCGATTCACAGGCAGGGCACATGCCTGGGTGGCAGGCTCCATCCCCAGTGTGGGACACGAGGAGCTAGCCTGTCAATGATTCTCTCTCATCCTCTCTAAAATCAATAAAAATATTTTTAAAAAATAAAGAAAATAAACAGCCATGGCTCCCTATTGCCCACATCATCACGTCCAAACTGGCAGCTGTCTTTTGTGGCTGGCTGTCCTCTTTCTCAACAGGCAACCTCCTAATTCTAAGTCCATCCCTCCCTCCAGCCTCAGCTCCTGCTGTTCCCTCCACTGGGACTGCCCTCCCGCTTACATCCCTTTAGAGCCCAGCTCACATGGACTCACTTCCAGAAAACCTTCCTTGCTCACCCAGCCCACCTTGACCTTTTCCTCCGAACTCCTACCGCATGAAGTGCCACCACAATTCAGCCCAAAGTTCTCTAACAGTTTCATACTTGATAGATTTCCCTTTACATCTAGATCTAAGGAGTTAGCACACTGTGGCCGATGGGCCAAATCTGGCCCTTGGCCTGTTTATAAATAAAGTTTTATTGGAACATAGTCATATGCACTTGTTTACATACTATCGCTCTTTCACACTATAATGGCAGAATCAAGTAGCCAAACAGAGACTGCATGGCTTGTGAAGCCTAAAATATTTACCACCTTGTTTTTACAGAAAAGGTTAGCGGACCCCCAACCTAGATTGAAAAATACAGAAGGACGGTCCCACAAAGCAAGGCCTAGCCTAGGGCTGAGCACGTGCATGCTTCACTGTCCCTGATGATGACTTTTTTCCTGGCAATAGAAGAGTCCCACCGTGCCCGGCTCCCCTGACCTCAGCATCGGTTGGAAGCAGGGGGTGCCTGTCACAACCCCGCCTCTATGAACCCAGCCTAGTGCTGTCCCAGACTCCACACCCCTTTCTGGGCCCAGGCGAGATGTCCTACCTTCTCCACAAAGCTTCTGTCCTGCCTACCGTCACAGTTCAGGTCGCAATCCAGAGTGATGTCTGCAAGGGGAGGGCAGAGGGTAAGTCACCACAGGGTTCCCAGGAGGTCAACACAGGCCTATGCCCTTCACCTTCTACCTTCTGCTCTCAGGGCCCACCTGGGGCTGGGCAAACGGAAGTAATTTCCAACAAGACCCTGCCCAGAGGTGGGGGCATCTGGAGCCTCTCTTCCTGGGTTGGGGAAAGGAAGCGACCTTGGGGAGGAAGCAGGGTCAGAGTCAAGGTCCAGGACAAATGCTGCCCCCTCCAGGGAGCCTTCCCTGATCCCTCCCTCTCCTGTATCCCTACAGCCCTGACCGTTTGGGGCACACCCTGCTCTGAGCTCAGGTTGCCCTGGCATTCTTGGTCTGTGTGAAGCTGTCTCATCTCCTTGGGATGGGGGAGTGAGCCTGGACTTCGGTGTCAGACCGACGCGGATGTGAATCCGGGCTCCGCCATCTGCGGGCCATGGCCCATCTGGGCTTCCCCTGCATCCCATACTCTTAAATCCCAGCTTCCATCCCACTTTCTGAACATGTCTCCCGAGAACTGGGGCAGATTTTATAACACAAATGGGGCATGCACGGGAGAGAGGTAGGGGGAGGGGGAAGAAGGAAAACATCTGAAATAATTTTTAAACTTGAAAAGGTCCCCAACCACCATGCAACAAGTGAATGGATGTATCCCACAAACAGAAGGTGGGCAAAAGAAGCCCCACTGAAAAATACTGCGTACACTGTAATCCCATCCATAGGAAGTTCAAAGAGCGGCGAAATAGACTAGACTATTTGAGTATGCATACTCAGGTGACAAAGCCACAAAGAAAAGCAAGAAAATACTAGCACAAGGTAATGGCTACCTCTACAGGAAGGAGGCCAGAGATGAGAGAGGGGTACATTTGGGGGAGATTTGGGTACTAGTCATGTTCTATTTCTTGACGTGGGCGATGGCTGTCCATTTGCTTTGTAACTATTCATTAACGTGTGTGTTTAAAATAAAGCTGTATTTTCTGGCTGGTGCGGCTCAGTGCTTGAGAGCTGACCTATGAACCAGGAGGTCATGGTTTGATTCCCGGTCGGGACACCTGCAGGCTTGGAGGCTCCGTCCCCAGCCGGGGGTGTGCGGAGCATTCTCTATCATCATTGGCGTTTCTGTCTCCCTCTCCCTCTCGGAAATCAACACCAGAATCAAGCTTTCTGCACTTCTCTGTGTGTGTATTTTCCAATGAACAATGTGTGTGCCCAGGGAGGGGGAGGCAGGGAAAGAGCCACCCTCAGTCCTAACTAAAAGAAGGCGAATTAAAGCAGCCATGACAGACAGCCTCCCTGACGGGCACAAAGGGAGGAGGCTGGTGGCGCACAGCGTTGGCAAGGCACACCCTCAGGCTGTTGGCAGGTATGTAAAGTGGTACTGTCTTTTTGGAGAGCAATTTGGCCATGTCTATCAAAATTTATTTACAATGCGCATTTTCCATAACTCAGCAGTTCTGCTTCTAAAATGCCTCCTGAAGACAGAGCACTTTTAACTTTCTTGCTCATTGCTCTTGGGGTGCTTGTTCCACCCGGAGTGGTGCGAACGCCCTCTCCCCCTCCCCCTCCGCATGCACGGAGCTCCGGCTCCACAGCTTGGCAGCACTAAGTGCAGCATCCTTCCTGTGGGCTCTGATCCCTGGTGCTTTCTCTCCTGGGAATTGCTTGTTCGTATTTTTTGCCTATTTCTAGTCGCTCGTTTTTTTTTTCCTTATTGATGGCAATGTGCCACAATCTCTATGCTCAAGGAAGCCATATGCAGTGCAGATTTCTTCTCCCAGTCCCGAGTGGGATTCCTCTGTTGTATAGAAGTTTTAAATTTTAATGCAGCCTAACATCCATCTTTCCCCTTAGGGTCTGCGCTATTGTTTTTCCTTGTTAAAGACAATATTGACCTTGAGTTTACCGATATTCTCTTTTGAAAGCTCTAAAATATTGATTTCACCTTAAGATTTTTAACCCGCACTAGCTGGTTTGGCTCAGTGGATAGATGTCGGCCTGCGGACCAGAGTCCTGGGTTCGATTCCGCTCAAGGGCACATGCCCAGGGTTGTGGGCTCAATTCCCAGTAGGGGGGGCATCCAATCAATGATTCTCTCTCATAATTGATGTTTCTTTCTCTCTGTCCCTTCCTCTCTGAAATCAATAAAAATATATTTTTAAAAAGAATTTTAACCCATATGGAATTTATTTTTCAGTATAGTACGAGATATAGTTCCAAGTTTATTGATTCTCATGTGGTATCCATGTGAGCAGGGGTCTATAGCCAGTTCTCTATTGGTTCTCTGCTCTGTATTTAATCAGACTGCCTCCGCTACTACAACTTGGAGAAAAGCCATTGGTACCACGTATCTCTCCCTCCTGTTCTTCCTCAAAATTGTCGTATCTATCCTTGCCCTTTGCACTTCCATATGAAATTTAAGGTCAGCCCTACAAAGTTCTATCTAAACTGTTTGATACTGGTCCACGGCTGTTGAAACTCTGTTCTGTTATTTTGTTAGTTTCATTCTTTCTTTCTCTTTGTGTTTCAGTTTGGTAACTGTTGCCCTGTCTTCGAGTTCACCAATGCTTTCTTCAGCTGTGCCACGTCTACCTCTGGAACTCTCAAAAACGTGTTTCATCGGATTTTTATTTCCAGCATTTCCATTCGAATCCTTATTATAGTTCTCATCTCTCTGCTGAAATTTCCCATATATTCATGCATGTTACCACCTTTCCCTCTATAGCCTTTAACATATTAATCACTTCATATTTCCTGTCTGATAATTGCATGGAGTTTATATATCAGTTTGTAGAGAATGAGCCCCCCAAAATTTAAGTTGGAAAAAACAAGTTCCAGTTCATGTCTATATATGCTTCCATTTTCTTACAAAAGGGGGGGAATAAACACGCATGCATGTGTCTACTTATATGAGCACAGCATTTCTTAGAAGGATGCTGGGCCTGGGGAACCTGGAGTCTTGGATCAATTTGGAGGGTAGGGGCACTGACCTCACACATATAACTATAGTCAGCCTTCTGCAGACTCAGATTCCCAACCATGGAGTCGACCCTTGAACAGCACAGGTGTGACCTGCCTGGGTCAATTAAGTTGCATAGATCAATTGGGGGGGAAATTGGACCCATATATAATTGGACTCACGCAGTTCAAACCCATGTTCTTTAAGGGTCAACTATATACTCTTTTTTACTGTTTGAAATTTTAAAATGTGCACTTCTTACTTTAAAATAATAAAACTCATGGATTTTGGTAACAAGATTCTTGCTCAGTGTCATTCCCAACCACTTCCCATCCTGCCTTTGGCGAACGGCCCTTGGCCACACCCACACCATGGCCCCCAACTTACCAACACAGGTGAGGTAGAGCACTGTGTACGCCAGGGGCAGGGGCTTATGTCTGGAGTAGTAGGAAATCTGAACCTGTGGAGAGATGGGCCCTGGGTCAGGTTGGCTGAAGCCAAGAACCCCCACCCCAAAGCACAGGCCTTGGAATATCTGGCAAGGAGGGGAGGAGATCTCTGTGCACTAAACCTGAGTTTACCAACTCAGTTCTTCCTTTAGCCTTCTCTGTGCCATTTATTTGTCCATGCCTTGGTTGGCCCATCTGTAAAATGGGCCTATTTGTGAGGAATTCTACGGAGTCCTGGTCCCAGTGCTGCCGATGACTACCGCATGATTCTGGCAAGCCCCTCTCCCCTCTGAGGCTCAATCCCATCATTTGTACAACGAGGAGTTCAGACTGGGCTGGGTTTGGGACACTCCCCAAGCCAATGTTTTATCTCAGGGACTCAGACAGGCCTGGACTCAGAGAGCCCAGCACCTCTGGGTTGTGTGATCTTGGCCAAAGCCCTTCACCTTTCCCAGATGCCTCAGTTTCCTCATCTGAAAACTGGGGCCATACAGGTTTCTAGCTCAGAGGACTGTAGTGCAGCCTAAAACAACACGCGTAAAAGACTGATCTCACAGGAAGGGCCAGGAAACATCAGCTATCATAAGCGGTGGGCAGGCGGCATTGTGTAAGGGCTCAGATTCAGATGCAATATGTGGAAATATCCTGGGAAAAGTTGCTATCTGCTCTGGGCCTCAATTTCCTCGGCTGGAGAGCGGGGGATAATAACAGTTCCTACCTGCAGGGGTGATTATAGGCTGAGAGGATTAAGGAAGGAACGCATGTGACATGCTCAGTACTCAGTAACTGTCCCAGGCGGGGCCGGAGACGGTGAGGACGATAAAGCAGTTGGAGCCTGATGCATCAAAGCCACCTTGTTGTGAGGGCTGGATGGGCTCTTGGGCAGTGCTCTTAAAGGGACAGTTTTCCAAAACATCGTTCCTGACATGGAGTGTAACTCCATCACTCCCATACGACAAGTCCTGGTTCCCATCAGCCATATAAGGTGGCATCGCCTGTGCCGAGCTCAGGGGCCACCCCACTTCTCCCACATTCTAAGTGTATCCTGTCCTGGGGCAGAATGCTGCCTACAGCCGGGGCAGGTTAAAGACACCCTCGTTAGCTGAGTGAGCAGAGAGAAGAGGGAAGGGAAGTCATTATGCCCCCCGGAAGGGAATGGGAAGAGGAAGAGAGTGGATTAAAGGAGGAGACAACTTGGGAAGATGTCACCGTGGGAACGGGGACTCACCAGAAAGAGCATCCCTCCCTGCCCCGGGCCCTGCTTTCCCTCCTTCACGCAGAGCTGCAGGGGTAACCTAAGCAACCCTCAGCCCACAGGTGGGGAAACTACTGCAGCAGAAGACACACCATGTGTGTTGTTGTTTGTTGTTGTTTTTCGTTAATCCTCACCAGGGGTTATTTTCCCCATGGCTTTCCAGAGAGAATGGAAAGGGGGAAGGAGAGAGGGGGACGCAGAGGGAGAGAGAAACATCGATGTGGAAGAGGCACGTTGACTGGTTGCCCCAGGCACCTGGCCTTGACCAGGAATCAAACCTGCCGCCCTCCCGTGTGTGGTCGGCAAACTCATTAGTCCACAGAGCCAAATACCAACAGTACAGCGATTGACATTTCTTTGGGGAGCCACATTTTTTCAACTTAAACTTCTCCTGACGCCACTTCTTCAAAACAGACTCGCCCAGGCCGTGGTATTTTGTGGAAGAGCCACACTCAAGGGGCCAAAGAGCCGCATGTAGCTCGCGAGCCGCAGTTTGCCGACCACGGCTCTAACCACTTAGAACCACTGGCTAAGACCACACACTTCGGCTTCTTGTTTGTTGGTTGGTTTTGTTAATCCTCACCTGAGGATCTTTTCCTATTGATGTTTAGAGAGAGTGGAAGGGTGGGGAAAGAAGCGAGAAAAATGTCAGTGTGAGAGACACACATCAGGTGGTTGTCTCCCAAATGCACCCGGACCAGGAGGGGGGCTCACGCCTGCAGTCGAGGTACACACCCCGATACTGACGCTCTGTCCACTGCGCTACTGGCTAGGGCCACACTTTGTGTTTTCTCAGTCACAGCGCCGGCTGGCTCCCGGGCCAGGCACTGACCGTGCTACTCTGTATTCTGGGTAAAAAGAGGGCCCAGGGAAGCTAGATCACTGTCTGCCCGCTGCCCCCAGACCAGAGACCCACTCACATGACTGTCGTTGACATCATTGCTGGGAGAGTTCATGGCCACGATGATCTCCAGCCCTGCGTTGCAGCGCCACCGCCTGGTGTCCGCACGCTCCCGGCCCCTCTCCGGGCTGGGAGAGATGAAGATGTCCACGCCGGGGGTCCCGTAGACCTCGAACATCTCTGCGCCCTCCGGGACTGACCTGGGACGAACAGGGAGCCATGGGAAGTTCTAGGGCCCGGTCACCTGGGTCCGAATCCCAGCCTCACCATTCACTAGATGTGTGACCTGGAGGGAGTGGTGTGGCCTCCCTCTGCCTCAGTGTCAGGAAGAAGGTCAAAGGAGTGGGCATCTGTAAATTCTCCACAGCCCTTGTTCAGATGCTTGAGCTTTGGTTCAAAGTCTTGCTTCCTCCAGGAAGCCCTCCCTGACCACCCCAGGCCTCTCAGATCCAGTAAGCTCCTGGGAGTCAAGCCTCAACCACCACAAATGTATACACAGCCTTGCATTCCAAGGCTCCACATGCATTCACATTTCCCCTGTGAGATTCCCAGGCATTAACTGAGGGATTAAGAAGTCTGTGATGTTATCTGACCCTGGGGCTGCATTTCCCCACTCCAGCTCATCGGGGAGATCTGTTTGAAATCAGTGTGGCCATCTTCTTATTGTCTGAGGGGCGCCCACTGTGTACACAGGCACTGTTCTCCCCAGAGCCTTCGATCCCACTGGGAGCTCTGAGGACAGAGCTCCGCCCAGGGCAGCCAGATGGGGCTCAGGGCCACCGGGTCAGGGGCGGGGCCTGGGCCAGAGTCAGGAGTCAGATACTAGACAGGCTGGGCCGCACATCAGCGGGTGACCTTGAGTAGTCGCCTGGCCTCCCTGCACTCGGTCACCTCACCTATAAAGGGAGATAATGACCCCCCACTTAGCCAGACTCACTGGCCATCATGAGGCTCAAACGTGGTCACTGGAAGGAAAGGCCTGGAAAACTGCCCGCAGGGTGGGGAAGGGGTTCTTAAAGTGGATTAAGGCACAGGAAGCCGGAGGCAGTTTGAGAGTGGGAGGGGGGCTGTCTGAGAAGGCCCCCCTGAGAAGGCAGGTGAACCAAGACAAGGATACACCTGCGGGGAAGACATTTTACCACGGAGCCTGCGGAAGTCACGTTTAATAAACAAAACCGGCTGTTTCATCCCACCCCTCTGTGATGGGGAGCCAGCGATGGCTTGAGTAGGAGGTGGTTAAGCCTGTGGACTTCGGGGCCAGGTCACCTGGGTCCAAATCCCAGCCTCGCTGTTCACTAGATGTGTGACCTCGAGGGAGTGGTGTGGCCTCAGTACCAGCGTCTATAAAGGGGGGATAATGAGAAGATCAAAGGGGTGGTGGGGGGGGATAAATGCTCAGGGTGAGCGAAAGTCAGGGTCACTTGAACCCATGCCCTCATTTCACCGCTGGGAAAACTGAGGCTTCAGAGGAGAGGGACTGGACAAAGGGCTCCAGACCCCCAGGGCAGTGCTCTGCCCCGTCATGGAGGCTGCGTGTCAGGAAGATCAAAGGGATGGCCAATGGGAGGACCTGTGTCAGGTGCAAGAGGATCTGGACGCCCCACTTCCTGGAAGTCAGCAGAAGTGGCCAGGCCCCCTCAAGCTGCTCTGGCCGGTGTCCCCCGGCCCAGCCCCGGGAGGTGCATGTGGCCTGGAGCCCTGGTTTCTCCCCAGACGAGGCTGTCCGCACACAGGACAGGCCAAGACCTCCCTACCCCCTTGCCCCGAGCCCTGCCAGCCAGCCGAGGAGGCGGGGAATGGAGGCGAAGTGCGGCAGGGGGTTTGCCAGGGGTGGAGGCATTTCCTGGGGTGCGGGACTCTCAGTGCCGGAACTAGAAGGTCTTGGGCAAACTGGGACAGCTGGTCACCCTCACAGTACCCAGCCTCGGACCCACCTAGTGATTCCAGAACGACAAGTGCTGCCGGCAGGGCCCCAGAACCTGCACTCTAAACCACCCTGACGCCCAGCGAAGCCAGAAGCATAGCTAAGGGTGGGCTGCCTCAGAAATGCTGGAGCCCAGCGCCCCGGGGCACACGGGGATACGCCGGGTGAGCCCACCCTGCCCTGGGAAACAAGACAAGCCAGGTCTCCCCTGGTGTCTCGTGTCTCCCCTTCAATGCTGAGAGCGGTGGTGAAGGCAGCTCCCATAGCCATACCATCCCCGCTTCACAGATGAGGACACTGAGGCTCAGAGATGACAGGTGACTTGTCACACAGCCAGGACTCGTGGCCAGCTCTGTCCCCACTTCCTTGCAGACCCAAACCCATCAACCTCTGGAAAGACAAAAGCAGACTTTCAGAGCCAAGGAACAGACAGGAAAGGTCCTGCGGCTGAAAACACACAGGTCGACAAGATGACCGACAAGAGCGCCACTGAGTGGCCCGCAGGGGCAGGGGAGACCAAGGCCCGGGCAGCTCTGGCTCCAAGGGGAGAAACCAGCTGCTCCTCCCGCTCAGTGAGGCTCCCAGATCCTGGCCTCTCAACAGAACCAGGGTCAGCACGTCACTGGCCCTCCTTCACCCCACGTTCTTCCCGCCCCGGGAAAGTGCGGCCACACTTGATCTTGAAGAGCTGGCCCCTCCATATGCCGGTCAGCGCTCTCGGTGAAAATCGGCTGCAGACAGCGGGAGCTGCTTTGTCACCTCAGAGGCCCCTGGGAGCAGAGCTGGAAACCCACGGCTCTTCAGGGTCCATGGGGAAACTGAGGCCCAGGAAGGAGCAGGAGGTTGTTCCCAATGACACTGAAAATGACGGCAGAGCTCAGGTCTCCGGGTCCCTGGCCCACAGGTGCCCAAGCCTTCTCACCCCATTAGACCACCTCTGCTGAGCAAGGGGTGAGGCGGGCCAGGTGCCCCTCCACCGAGGGCACCGACTCTCAACCCTGGCGGTACGTTCATGCCTGGGGCACGGCTCAGCGCATGAGTCCCTGCCCGGGAACACAGAGCCCCCTCGCCCAGTCAGGGGCATCTCCAACTCAACACGAAGCAGGGAGACGGGATGTAATCCACTGCCTCAGAGAGCGCGGCCCGGCATCTTGCCTGTGCTCATCCTTCAAAGCTCTGGCTGGTGCCCTTCCTCCAGGAAGCCTGCCCTGACTGCTCAGCCTATGCTAAGGTCTCTTTTCTCATCTCCTCCTTCTCCCAATACAGCTCAGAGGCCGCTCCCCAGTGTATGGCAGGCTTGGGGACACCTGAGGCTGTCCACAGCGTCAGGATAAAGCCTTCATAGGGTGACAACGACGATAATCGTGGTGACAGTCACCATAACTGAATGTCCACCACATGCCAGGTGTGTTCACCGGCATGCTCTCCCCACTTAGTTTCATTCGATCTCCCCAAGAGCCCCGGGAACTAAAGGCCGCATTGTTTGGGTTGCATCCTGGCTCTGCACTCCTCACTGGTTGTGTGACATGGGACAAGTTACTTAACCTCTCTGTGCCTCAGTTTCCCCATCTATAAAATGGGGAGGATGATCATGTCTGCCTCCCAGAATTATTAAGAGAATTAGTAACACAGGTAAAGCACCAGGCAGTGACTGGGTGGAGCAGGCTCTAAGTATCATTGCTGATTATTATTATTCTTATATTATTATTATTATTATTATTATTATTATTATTATTATATCATCTCCATCATGCAGAGGCCTCAGGTAAAGCGACTTTCCTAGGGTCAGATAGCTGCTAAAATGTGGAGCCAGGACTGAGTCACCATGCCCCCTGCCCCCTCTCCCGCCGGCCCACGGTCCGAGCCTCAGGATGGCTCAATCATGGCCTCTGCAAGCCGGGAGAGACCTCAGCGCCCACCCAGGGCTGCTCTGTCTGCCAGGCAGGAGCCCCTTCCGCAGCCCCCCTCAGGGCGGGGGGTGACCCAGCTTCTGCAGGTTGCAGGATGGGCCCCGCAGAGCACAGGGACCACGCCTGCCTCTTCACCTTTGTGTCCCCCGAGCCTGGCACACACTAGACCCCAAAAGAAACACCAAGAGGGGCTGGTCGTTGAGACCCAGGAATCCCTCGTTGGAAGGTGCAAGAGGCTCCACCCTGTGGCTAACCCACCCACAGCCCCCTCTGCAAACCCCCACATGGCCCACCCCCTCCATTACCCCAGACACTGCTGCCTTTGCCTCTCATGACCCCAGTCTGTCCTCCATCCTCTCAGGAAGCTCTTCAGGGGAGGAGCTAGCCCTGGGCTTCCCCGGGCACATCTGCCCCACGGGCAGGAGGCGGGGGGCGGGGGGCAGATGAGTCACCCCCATGGCATGAAGTGCTGGAGAAGGCGGTTGTGCCTGGCCTCACAAGTACCCCTCCTGCCTCATCACTTCTGGAACAGTCTCTGTGGCTGCCCTCTTCCTCAGAAGCCACCAAATCCCCTTCCCACCCCTCACTGCCCACCCAGCCTCAACCCGGCTTTAGCTCCCAGGACCTCGCTGGGCCGGGCCTGCTCAGACTTGGTTCCCTCCCAGGACCAGCTCCTCACCCCTCTCATCTGCTACCCTGAGACCAAGCGATCTCTGCTTCGGACTAAGTTCACGCCGCTTTTTAAGTTTTCATCGAGGACACTGGTTCTCAGCTGGGGTGAGCCCTCCACCCCGGCACAGTTGGCAATGCCTGGAGACATTTTCGGTTGTCACCAGTGACAGGTGCTCCTGGCACCGGTGGGTAGAAGCCAGGGACACTGTTCAGCCTCTCAGAGCTCGGATGGGTCACCGGCTCTCCCGGCCCCGGGAACCACCACGTCCACAGCCCTGAGGCCGAGAAGCCTGGTCGGTAAGATGGGAGCAGTGACACGGCTCTGCCTTCTCCCCTCCTAGACCCTTTATTACTTTTGTCCCCCAAAACCCTTCCCAAAGTCTCCCTTTCCTCCTGGGAGAGGGAGAAGGCGGGGTCTCGTCTCAGCCACCGGCCTTAGGGGCATGGGCATATGGCGGGGGCATAATGCATGGGCATCAAACAGCTGGAGGAAACCCCTTCTCCTCAAGGGGCGGGCAGCCAAAGTCATAAGACTTCCGGCCATGAGTGGGTTTAAATCCTGACTTGGCCACTTAGTAACTGTGGGATCTGAGCAAATGGCTTGCCCTCTCTGTGTCTCGGTTTCTCACCTGTCAAATAAGACGAAGAGGAATAAACTTAGCTCATACGGTGGTTGTGAAAGTTAAATTTAAGAGGCTTGTTAAGCTCTTAGAACAGTGCCTGGCACTGAGTAAGTGCTATCTACATGTAAGTAATTGGGAAACACACACACACACACACACACACACACACACAAAATGATTGACGCTCTGTTTTCAGGCTCATCGGCAGGAACTGGGTATGGGGAGGGGCAGCATGTCTCTTCCTAGTCCTACGTGCTCAGCCAGACTCAGCCCAGCCTGCAGGGTCCTACAGATGAGAAGCTGCATCAGCCCCATGGCTCCAGCACCCCCCTCCCAAGGCCCCTGGCCAGAGCTCAGCCACTATAATCCTCCCCTCCTTGGGTCTCCCACACTTTAAGTTTCCTGGCTAGAGTCTTTCCTCCCCAAAGGTGCGGACTCAAGGTCCTGTGATTGGCTGGTGTTCCAAGGCCAAGGTCAGGAGAAGGCAGCCCAGCCAGGCCGGACCCTGAAGATGTCCTACACGGCTCATAGGGAGAACCCAGGGAGCTCACACCGAGGGCCTGCGGAGCCCAGGCCTCTGGCTCTTACCCATAAATGTCCACCAGGGTCTCCACGCCAGCCACGCACACCGCGCTGGTGGGGTGCTCCAGGGACACGCGCACGATCCTCTGCAGGGACATGCTGGCCTTCGACTGGGCTGGGGCCACAAAACCCAGCACTGCCTACCTACAGGCCCCTGGACAGGGGTTTAAAGAGCCTGGCCCGGCCCCTCCAGCCTAGGGTGCTAGCTCATTGGCTGCCATCCTGGAGGCCAAGCCCCTTCCTAGAGCCAGGATCTCTGGATTGGCTGGAAGAAACCCGATTTGCATGTGAACTTGTTGCTTCCACCCCAGCACTGAGGGAGTTAATTTCTGGCTTTAAAGGGGAGCAAGTCTCCACAGGTACCTGGCCAGGGCACTGGGGCCTGGGGAGAGAGGGAGTGAGGGGAGGGTACAAAGTTATGCAGTATTGGTCTGTGTCCCTCACTTGCCATCCTCCTCATCCCCTTTTCCTGCATTTTCAGAGTAAAGTGGGGAGCTTCTCTAACCTGCTAGGGAGTTGAAAAATGCAGATTCCTGGGCCCATCCTCAGTCTGATGCATCTGGATTTTTTTTACAAGCGCCCCGAAGAATGTGGATGCACTTTGAGGAACTCCGGCCTCTTTCTTTAAGCGTGTGGGTTCTAGAAGCAGGATTGGATGTCAGCCCTGGCTCAGCCACATGCTGGCGGGGTGAGCTGGGGCGAGTCACTCGATTGCTCTGTGCCTCCCTTTTCACATCCGACAAGTGGTTGCTGTGCGGCTTACATGAGACAGCACGGGTAGAGCGCTCGGGCAGAGCTTGGCATTATTTCATGATGAGCATTGTTGTTACTCTTTATTATTATTACTGTCATTGTTATTATTAGACACCAAAGCCTCTGGGAAGGGGAAGTGATGAGGGTGAAAAAGCTCTCTGACTTGGGGGAGCTTAGACTATCGGAGCAGGCTTGCTCTTCAGGTGGGGAAACCGAGGCCAGGGCAGACTTTTAGGCACCTGGAGGGACAGCAGGAGCAAGGGCTCTGGCAAGAGGGGTCTTGGGTTCAGACTCCACCATGAACAGGGCTCCCGGGGCCTTGGTTTCCTCACCTGTAGACGACGTGGCTAATCACCAGCCCTGGCAGAGAGCGTGGCAGGGGCACGCCCTGCCCCCAGAGGCTTAAAGGTGCTGAATAGAGGTTTCCTCTCTTCTCCCTGGTGCTGCTGATGGTGAGGCCAGGTGGAGACCAGGACCCGCTTCCCAGAGTCCCCAGCTGAAGCTCTTGCCGAAGTCGGGGACCTCAGCAGGACTCTAAGACTGGCGCTCCGGTCTCCCAGCTTCTGGCGGGGGAGCTCTTCTCAGGGAGAGGGGCTGGGCTGCTGGGTCCGGGGGCAGCCTCACGTTTGGGGCTGTGAAAGGCTTGGTGGCTGACTCGGCTCTGGGTAAGAGTTTGAGCTCCGGAGGAAGAGTCCTAGACAGTCTCCTCAGCCCACAGTGAGCACCGCTGGGAAATAGATACAGGAAGTGGGGGGCTCTCCCCTGACCCCAGGCCCACTGCGCTGGGAACAGAGCCCTGACTCCCCCTTTGCAGCAGACCCAGGCCTTCACCTCTTCCCAGTGAAGACCAGCTTTTAGGAACAGATGGCTCGTTCAGACTAAAGTGTCAATGACCGATGGCCTCCCAGTGCACAACAAAGCGAAAATAAAGTGAATGAGTGGGTGAGTGAGTGAATGTCAGAGGGTGCAACCTGAGGCAGCCACAAGCGTGTAGGAGAGACTTTCAGCCCTGAAATCGGGCCGCTGAGTAACGCGGTGGTTTTGGAGGCAGAAATGAAAGGGAATCCATGGCATGGGGCCCCGGCACCCGTCCCACTGGGGGCCTCTGGCCTCTGTCAATAGCCCCCCGGCCTTCCCTCTGAGAGACAGCGGAGGCGGCCCAGGAAGGGAGGCGACATGAAGAGGCAGGGCCACCTCTGCTGACAGCCAGCTCAGCAGGGCCTGGCTCCAGGCAGCCGGCATGTGCCAGCTGCCCTGACGGAGCAGCCCGCCTGGCGACCTGGTGGTGTGGTGGGTGAAACCTCCTCCCCGCCTCCTCACGGCCCAACAGACAAGCACGAAGGAGGCGGCCACTTGAAGAAATGCACGTTGACATTTTTATTAACCAGGAAGGAGGTGACCAGTCACCTGGATCGGTTTCAGAGGGGATGTGAGTGTCCCCCAGTGGCCCCTGCGGCAACGCCAGCGCTTCGCACACCCAGTGCTGCTCTGGGGACCCGCTCCCCATCTCTCTGCTTTACCCCCTTCCCTCTCCACCCTTCACCTGGGGTCCCAGTCCCTCAAGATCCCCCTTCTCTTCTTGGCTCCGTCCAGGTTTCCTCGTGATTATGATCAGAGAATGAGCTGGGAGGACCAGGGCTTGCAGACGAGGTCCCGACAGAGCCTTCCAGAAGAGGGAAGGGTGGTTCCATTTTTATCAGTTTCCTAAGCTGGGTTTCACATAAGCCGCTGATTACTAAGTGTCCCAAGGCTAATAGGGTTTAACAGCGGCTGGCTCCACCCAGGTCTCACCAGGAGCCACTGAAAACCCCGAATGCAAAGGCCCAGGGGCTGAGGGGGCCCTGAGGTGGCCCCTCAAGCAGTGGGAAAAAGAGAAGAGCTCTGTCTGGGGCAAGGGCCACTTCTCACCCTGCACGGGCCAAGCCTGCCTGTCTGTGCCTGTCTGGTGACCTCCCCCGGGCCAGACCCTTAACCCTGTGACCCGCTGCATCTTCCCTTCTAGACAAGGGGACCCAGGGCTGTCATGGGGGTTTATTCACAGGTGAAACCCAAACTAAGTTCCCCGTCTTGGGGTTGCTGAGGGAGCCTGGGCCAGCCTTCCCCTCCCACTGCCTGCAGAAGGAAGGGAATAATTAGAGACTATTAAAGGGAATTAAACCCCACCTTCAGAGATAGCCTAATGGCCCCCCCACACACACCCTCTGCTCACATCCGGACCCCTCCCTGCTACATCTGGAACAGCCGGCTGCCCTCACACGTAGACCCAGAACCCAAGGCCCAGGAGCCTGGGATGCAGAACCTGGCATCAGCTTCTGTCCCGTGCCTCCGGCCTCTCTGCCAGCCTGCCCCCCCCCCCCCCTGCTGCCAGGTTTCCTGCCTTTGATGCCCTCCCCGGCCTCCCTTTGACCTCGTAGCATTTTGGAGCCGGAAGCAGCCAGCGCTCCTAATTAAAGGCTTGCCACACAGATAACGAGCACCCTTCTGAGGACAGAGTCAGGCATTAAAGGGTTTCTGTTGCTTTTCTTTCTTTTTAAAGCAAACCCTCCACAGCTGGCTTCTCCTGTCCTTATCGGCCTAAGTAAACCGGCTGAGGGGACTGGGGGAGGGGGGGGGGTCCACAGCCCGGGGGTCCCCTGCAGGAGAAGACAGCCCAGGTCCTTGGTCCTACCGGAGCCACAGGTGGCCCAGGCCCAGGGCCCTCACATCAGAGCCCAGGCTCCCCGGGCCCCATTCCGGGCAGTTGGAAGAGAGGACTGACAACTGGCAAGTTCAAAGGGCCCTCAGGACAGGGGGGGGGGGGGGGGGAGGGCGATGCAGAGCAGACTCCTGCCGAGGCCAAGCATCGCCGTCCTCGAACACGCCAGCGCTGTGGGTCTTCTCCTCTGGGAGCTGTGATGGGGAAGGAGGAGGGAAGACGGAGGGTGGTCCTTGTCAGGCGGGCAGGCTGCTCCAGAGGTAGGCTGTGCGGTGCCCATCCTGTGCCCCCGTGCCCACGGTGACCAGCACATGTGCAGGCACTTGAGGGGTGTGCCTAGTAGACCTCCCCCTAGAGGGTGGAGGCCAGGCAGAGGTTCCTCGTTTTCACTCCTCACTCCGGGGGCTTCCCAGCAGGCGGGCGGAGAGGATGGCGGGGAGGGAGCAGGCTCAGGGCACCAGGTGCCACCACTTGAAGGAGAAGGGCTGCCGGCGCACGTTGGTCCCGCAGTGGATCTCCCCGAGCAGCTTGTGGTAGGACAGGAAGTCGTCGATGAAGACGCAGTGGAGGCCCAGCGGCTCCAGCAGGGCCCGCACCTTCTCCTCCAGGCAGCAGCGGCCGTTGATGAGGGGCCCGTAGGGTTTGGGGATGCCCAGGTACTTGCCTAAGACCACCATGTTGACCTGCAGAAGTGACAAGGCAAGAGGGAGGCCCGGCTGGCTGCCGACACTTGGCGCACGTGGGGAGCCCTTCTGGCCTGCGGCTCCGGCAGACACATCCCCGGGGCCTGTCCCACCCTGGCCAGCAGCCTTGGGCCACCAGGGCCGGGGCTCTCTCAGAACGAAGGGCCCACCCAGCTGGTGGGGCTCAGTAGTTGAGCATCAACCTACGAAGGAGGTCGTGGTTTGATTCCCGGGCGGGCGGGAGGCAGCAGATGGATGATTCTCTCTCATCATTGATGTTTCTATCTTGCTGCCCCTCTCCTTTCCTCTCTGAAATCAATAAGGAAATACTTTAAAAGAAAGAATGAAGAAGGCCTATGGAAGGAGAGAAGACATAGATTCCTGGTTGGAAGAGAGGATTGACAACCGGCAGGACTCTTAGGAACACATGTGGGAAATTCATATAAAGACACACCTTCCTCTAGCACTTCCTTCCATCTACCAGAAAATTGTCATAACAACTTGGTTAGAACAAGAGTTTACCATCATCTGTCAGAAACTTGTACAAAAAATATGCCATCGCCCTAGCTGGTTTGGCTCAGTGGATGGAGCGTCGGCCTTCGGACTAAAGGTTCCCAGGTTCGATTCCGGTCGAGAGCACAGGTCTGGCTTGATCCCCAGTAGGGGGTGTTGCAGGAGGCAGCCAATCAGTGATTCTCTCTCATCATTGAAGTTTCTATCTCTCTCTCCCTCTCCCTTCCTCTCTGAAATCAATTTTAAAAATTTATACATACACACACACACACACACACACCATTTCTACGGTCTGCGGTGTGACTGTCCTTGTAGGGCTGCTGCATTTGTTCAGTGCGCAGCTTGCTCAACGGTCCCTGGAAGCCCTGATAATTGCCACCACGTGCTGAGCATCTACTATGTGCCAGATAATTCATCACTAAAGCCCCCGCCTTCCTCTGAGGCTGTGGCTGGGACAGGTTAAGTAACAAGCTCAAGGCCACACGGAGAAGGGGGAGGCTGAAATTTGGCCTGACCCATACCAAAACTCACACGCTCTGTCCTGTGCCCGAAGGGAGCACTATGGCGGCCTGGGGCTGAGTCTGGGGTAAGGAGCCGGGAGCCCTTGGGGGTACCTAGGTTTATCTCCAGCAGCATCTCTGCTTTCCTATTTGGGGACCCTGGCTGGAGGCCCTAGAGGTGGGGAAGGGACAGCTCCCAGTGCGGGGTATGGAGGTTTCTCAGAGGAAGGTCCCTGCTTGATGGCCAGGGGAGGGGACATTCTGGACCTGCTTGTAGACCGGTGGCCCTCAACCTCCCGAACGCCGCAGCCCCTTAACACAGCTCCTCACGCGGGGGTGACCCCCCACCACAAAATTATTTTCGTTGCTACTTCATAACTGTCACTTTGACACTGGTGATGAATCGTCATGTAAATGTCTGTGTTTTCCGATACTCCGTGGTTCTCAACCTCTGGGTCGCGAGCTAGCGGGGTCGCCCAAGACCATGGGAAAACACAGATATTTACATTATGATTCATAACAGTAGCAAAATTACAGTTATGAAGTAGCAACGAGAATAACTTTATGGTCGGGGGTCACCACAACATGAGGAACTGTATGTATTAAAGGGTCACGGCCTTAGAAAGGTTCAGAACCACGGCTCTAGAGGGCAGTGCTGGGTCATCTCCGTGTGGGGTGGACTCTGTGGCGTCCCATTCTCCAAGCCCTAGCCCCTCACCCCCAAGTCTGCCCTGCAGAGCCATCTAGGCTGAGACCAACATTAAGCTGGAGGGTCTCGGGCCAGCACCATGGCCTTGGCCCTGAGTGACCCACTCGCTCACTAATGGGCCAGAATTTCCCAGGGAAGAGGTGGGGCCAGAAGACTGAGGGGAGGGAGAAGAGCCAGGTACAGGGTTCAGGACAGAGCCAGCCAGGGAGGGCCCTCCTGGGTGAGGACTCGGGAGACTGGAGGCTGCCCCCTGGCTTGCTGGGGACCTCGAGCAAGCCAACCCCTCCCCTTTGCGGCCTCAGTTCCCCCATCTGACAAATGAGGGGTTAACTGAGCACTCCCTACAGGCCGGGACCCTGTGTGTTGGGGGGGGGGGGGGAGGGCTTCTGGCAGGTGTGGGCAAGGCCACAGCCAAAGGAGGTCTGACCAAGGTCATGGGCTCTGACCCAGGCCTTACCAGCAACCCTCAGCCAGACCAGAGCTGGTCACCCCCTTAGAACTGTGCTGTCCAGGACGGTAGCCAGTAGTCACCTGTGACCGTTAAAATTCAAATTAAAGAAAAATTTGGTCAGCTACACTGGCCACGTCTCAAGCGCCCAGTAGCCACATGTGGCTCAGTGGCTCCCACGTCATCCTGTGCAGATACAGAACGTTCCCATCACCACAGGAAGTTCTCACGGCACTGCCTCGGACCGTGGTTCTCCCCGGGGGGGGGGGGGGGGTGATTTTGCCCCCGGGGCATTTTGGTTGTCACAACAAGGGGGGTGCTGCTGGCATCTGGCAGGTAGGGACAGAGATCCCGACAGCCTTTCCCAAGGGACTAATGGGCACTTTGACCATGACTGTGCCGATAGCATCAGGCCCCTCCCAGGGGCCAGGCTGGTGAGCTCACAATCTCTCACCTGCTTGTCAGCTGCCCCGTTAATGACAGCCCGGGAGGTGGCTGCCACCTGCCCCACCTGCTGGACTCAGGAGCCCCCCTGGGGAGCAGAGAAGGTGGCTGAGGCCCCCGAAACAGAAGCCCCAAACATTTGGAACCAAACCACACTTCCTTTTCCCCTTTGGGGGAAACCAGGCCCTGCGTCGTGGGGCTGCCCTGGGCCTGCGGGATGTTGTGCAGCGTCCCTGCCCTCCCCCACCGGCTGCCGGCGGCACCCCCTTACGGAGGCGATCCTAATGCCCTGGGGGCGAAGTGGCCCGGGTCGAGAGCCCCTGATGGAAGGTCTGTGTTGGCACAGAAAGCACACACGGGCTGGAGGGTGCGGGCCGCCCCGCCGGTGCCACCTGTCCCTGTACAGAGGTTGCTCTCCTCTGGAGGCCCAATGGGTTCCCACCAGGCCCCTGCAGGCCCCAAGCCCCAGAACGACCCCCTGCTCTCACCATGTCGGGGAAGAAGGCTTCTGCGTGGGTGCCCTGCAGGTAGAAGAGCTGCGGGATGTCCACAATGTCCCGCTCCGTCAGGCCCAGCTCCCTTTTCAGCACCTCCCGGTTCCAGTCGATGCATCTCTGGGGGAGTGAGGGAGGATCCAAGGCTTGCAGAGGGCCTACTATGTGCAGCCTCTGCACCTTTTGGCTCCTTTTAGGGCATTTGATCTCCGAGCCATTGCTACTCCAAGGTGGGGAAACCGAGGCTCAAATGACCTTCCCTAGGGCCCTACCCTACCCACAGGTCTCGGCAGCCCCCAGCTGTTCTCTCTGGATGACGGGGGACCCCCAAGAACAGGCAGCAGGCCGGCCCCTCACCTGTACAAAGCGACTGTCGCTCTGGAGGATTCTGTCAGCCAGTATTTCATTGATGCTTCTCTTCACCTGCTGCTCTAACCCTGCAGGAGAGGGGGAGAGACTGTGCCTGGGCTCAGGGAGTCCTGCCCAGGCCACTGTGGGCCCAGGCCTTCATGATCTGGGCCAGAATTTCCTCCCCACCTCAGTGCCAGGGCCTGAAGCAAGGGCGGAGAAAGCCAGAGAAGGAGACCCTGATAGGACCTGGCTCTGGCTGCCTGTAAATCCTGGGGATGGATCACAGACCCCTTGGGAAGGGACACCGGGCTCAGGGCCTCATAATCGCCATACGGTTACCGTTATTGAACACCCACCGTGTTCTGGGACTCCCAGTGAGTTTATTATCAACCTTTAAAGCACTGCTAGGTAGAGGTCATTATCCCCCCCCAATTCAGAAAAGAGGAAACGGGGGCACTGAGAGCTTCAGAACGCATCCATGATGTCACAGCCAGCAAACGGCAAGACCAGGATTTGGGCCCAGGTCTCTCCAGGCCGCAGGCTGCTCCACATCCTTCCCAGGCTCCGTTCCTCAGGGGAGAGCTCTGAGCTCCGTGGTGGGGAGGGGAAGGTGCTCAGGGGGCCAACGGACCTTTGGAGGGTCTGTCAGTTCCCAAAGGAGGGTCTCCAGAGGGGCCCTGACCACCCACCTGGCTTCTGGGCCCTCTTCCCTCAAGCCCCTAGCCCTGCGGCTCCCTGTGGCTCCCTGCAGCACGGCCCTGGGGAAGCCACTTCCCTCTGAGTCTCGGTCTCCTTGTCTGTGAAAAGGGATAAGGAGAGGGCGTGGGAGATCCGAAGGGGTAAGCACAAGTGCCCAGCACAGATGGCACAAGGGCATGCTCACTGCTTCCTGTTCTTTTTCTCTCCCGGGTGTAGCCAGGGACCATATGGAGGCAGTCACCCCCTCGGGTGTGCCTTGAGCCAATCACCACCTCTCAGCTCCCCTGTCCTGGCCCAAGAGAGGGAGCGCCCTCATCCTAGCTCCCACGAGAGTCAAGAGAATTAGTGCGTCAGCTCTGAGCTCAGATCTGCAGACTGGGCCTGCAGACGGGGCACCATCAGGAAAGGCATCGATGGTGCCCAAGGCTGGCAGTGTCTGGGCAGCGTCCCCACGGGATGCCCGGGTCATGGGCACTCACCATCAAACTGGACCGCCGTCCCATAGCCCTCCGCTTTCTTCTCTTGGAACAGTTTAAGGCAAGCGCTGGGGCTCGCCAGGAGCAGCCGGAAGCCCTGGCACAGAGGGAGGGAGAAGAGCTCAGTGCACGGGTTCCCCCGAGATGCCGGGGACCCCAAACATACTGGGCCTGAGTTCAGAGGCCAAACCGTGCACGGGACACTCCTCTCACCTCAGCGTCACCCACCGGCTACAAAGAACGACCAGCAGGTTCTCCAAGCTGGCTCAGGCCTCTAAGCCTTTGTCCACGACCTTCTCCCTGCCTGGGGGTCCTTCCCTGCTTTACCCACCTTGGAATTCAGGCCCCTCCCAGGCTGCTTGCTACCTGAAGGCTGTGCCCTCCCTGGCCATCTCTGCAAGGCAGTCAGCTGAGGGATTAACATATTGGCCCAGAGCCCACTGTCTGGGTTTGAATCCTACCCCACCTGTTAATTGCTCTTCTGAGCCTCAGTTTCCTCATCTACAAAATGGGGACAATGATAATAGTACCCACCTCATGAGAATTAAATGAATGAAAACATCCCATCTAATAGAGTAATATCCAAATTGACCATCACTCCAACACACAAGATGGCTGGCCCCATGTGGTCAAAGATGGCTGCCTCTATGTGGACACAAGATGACCAGCATGGGAGGGCAGTTGGGAGGAGAGGGAGGGACCCAGGCCTACAGGGAAGGGCAGTTAGGGAAGACCAGGCTTGCAGGACAGGGTAGTTAGGGGTGACCAAACCTGCAGGGGAGGGTAGTTGCGGGGGGACCAGACCAGCAGGGGAGAGCAGTTAGGGGCAATGAGATTGGCAGGGGAGGTCAGTTGGGGGGGCGGGGGACCAGGCCTACAGGCGAGGGCAGTTAGGGGTGACCAGGCCAGCAGGGGAAGGCAGTTAGGGGCAATCAGGCTGGCAGGGGAGCAGTTAGACATCAATCAGGCTGGCAGGGGATTGGTTAGGGGTGATCAGGCTTGCAGGCAGAAGCAGTTAGAGACAATCAGGAAGGCAGGCAGGTGAGCAGTTGGGAGCCAGCAGTCCTGGATTGTGAGGGGGGTGACCAACTGCCCATTTAGGCCCGATCCTGGAAATCCCTCGAGGGGCCTCAGATTGGAGAGGGTGCAGGCTGGGCTGAGGGACACATACTGCCCCCCCCCCACCCCGTGCACAAATTTCATGCACCAGGCCTCTAGTGTACACATATTAGGTGCTTAGTAAATGTCACCAATTTTTTATGAGTGTCATCTCACCAGGGTCTTGGCTGAGGGGTGGGGGGTAGGGGGAATCAGAGGAAACACCCAGTAAGTGTGAGAATGTGTGTGAGGAGTGAGCCACTGAGTGCCCTCCTGACCCGAGCTCTGACCTCCTCCAAGATCAATGCCCCCTGGTCTCAAGGGTGCCCTGCCTCCGAGCTCAGCATGGATTAGGCGTGAGTTGGCCCCAAGTAGCTTTGCCCTGTTTCGTCCCATCAGGCCAGGCAAGCGCAGAGGCGGTTCACGCAGGAGAGGGGGCACACCTTTTGGTCGGAGGTGGGCACAAAGGTCAGGAATTCATCCACGTGGCCCACGGAGAGCCAGTCAGAGTAGAGCTCCACAGGCGCCTGCACCTGCTGGGCCTTCAGGAAGTCACGCACCACCTTGGCCATTCGCCGCCCACCTGACCTGCCGGGGGAGGGGAGAGTGGCCATCAGCTCCTGGCGACCTGTGGGTGCGGGGCTCCGATGCAGGGCCCTGATGTCTTCCACGTCTCCGAGTTGTCGAGGCTGCAGCGCATCTGAGGATGTGGGATCTGCATTCTGACAAGCATCTTAGCTGACGCAAAAGAACCACTGGCCCACTCAGTTCGTGGTTCTTGAGATGAAGTCTGAGCATTTTCAAAGCACCCTTAATTAGCAGATTCAGGGAAGGAGGGAGGGACGAGGGTGGCCTAAAACAGGGGACCGGGGTGCAGGAGCTGGAGGCCAGAGCTGTGGGAGACGTCACCCAGGCAAGGGCCATGTCCCCGCTTCACAGAGGAGGCAGCGGAAGCCTTGTCCAAAGTCATAACAATAGATGATTCTCTGGGCACTTTCCACTCTCCTGGACACAAGTAACCCTGTGCAAACACACGCACAGAGATTTTTTCCAATATGTTTTACAAAAAAGGGGTCACATTTCCTGCCCTGGCTTGTCAGTTTAAGGACGTACGGATGAACTCCCAGCCCGCATCCAATCTGGGGGTTCTGCCTTAAACAGAACACAATCCGGCCTTGCCCAGGCTCCTCCTCTGCCACCACACAGCCAGTGACACCCCCCTCACCTAAGTCATCCCCGTGGCCTGTCCCTTTCCCATTCTCCCTGCTTTTGGCCTTGCTTCTCCGCAGCCTAACCAGAGGGAAGCTTTTAAATATGTCAGAGCATATCCCTTCTCTGGACAAAACCCTCCCATCCCTCCCGTCTCACTAACTGTAAGTACAGAGTCTTCACAGGGACTTGCACGGCCCCTCCCCAATTCTGACATCCCCCCCCCCCTCCTGCCACTGTCCTCTTCAATCACTCAGCTCCAGCCTGACCTCCTGCTGTCCCTCGAGTATAGCAGGTACATTCCTACCTCGGGCCCTTTGCACATGCTATTCTTCCTACCAAGAATTGCTGCCCAGTCCCCACAAGTTTAATTCAAATGCTACCTTCTTCCACTATGAAGCCTTTGAAATTAAAACAATCCCTCAACCCTCCTACCAGCTTTATTTTTTCTCGACATCATCTGGCACTGTTTGGCCACACTTGATGTCTTCTTGTCTGGCATCCCACTAGGATGCAGATTCTAGGAGGGCTGGGATTTTTGTCTATGCTCACCCCGTATCTCTTATATAAGAGATGCTGAAAGTATATCTGTGGATGGTATTCATTCCTTTGGATCACTGTGTGCTAATCCAGGGCCTGTCTAACTCGAATATGTCATAGACACCATCTAGAAGGAAGTCCCCATAAGGTAGAACCACCAGATTAGACAACACTGCTTTGATTTTGGGGATGGGATTGTGGTAAATATTTTTCTTATATTTCTGTTATCTCAATAGAGTGCTGGTAATTTTATTGTTTACTCATTTATTTATTTAACCCTCACCTGAGATATTTTTCCATTGATTTTCTTTTTTCTTTTTTTTTAGGCAGAGTAGAAGAAAGAGGGAAAGACAGAGAAACACCGACATGAGAGAAACACATCAGTTGGTTTCCTCCTGCACGTGCCCCAAGCAGGGCCCAGGCCAGGGAGGCGTCTGTAACTGAGGTACGTGCCCTTGACCAAATCGAACCCAGGACCCTTTGGTCCTCAGGCCGAGGCTCTGTCCACTGAACGAACCAGCGAGGGCCAGTGTTGGCAATTTTAAAAGACTTCTTACGAAACAGTGAGATGGCAGAGGAGAATTAGACTCTAGAAACTGCATCTGAGCAGAAAGCGGTAGGAATCAGAGAAAGGGGGCTGAGGAAGGGCAGAGTCCCTAATAGGGGTGCTCTACAGCCATCTGCCCAGAGGCAGGGACAACCCAGGAGGCATCGGACCTGGTCTTCGAGGTACATCAAAGCTGCCACCAGGAGGCAGCATTGCACAGAGATTGTTCTAAAGGTGAGCGCAGAGCGCGCCCACGATTACGCATGGGCTGGCATTTGTTGGGCACCGTGTGCCCGCCTGAGGCTCCCCTCACTATCCTAACCAGCCACTCGCTCACCTGCAACCCATGCCGAGCCCTGAGCCCCCTCGAGCTTGGCTAGGACAGCAGATGTTTTGACCTCCTACAGGGAGAGGGCAACAGCTCTATCTCCTGCCTCTGCCTCAAACTGCACCTCTCCCAGCTCTTCTGATGTCCAGGAGGCTGGAAATCTGGCTTTCTATGTGAGGCTCCTGAGACGTAGATACATATGTACACATTTCATGACGCTCATACAATTCTAGGCACGCTAAACACATGAACATCAGTTTGTGGGTGTCCTCCTAAGATTCTGTGAGCTTCCAAATCGAAGAGTCTAGGCCAGTGGCCGGCAAACTCGTGAGTCCACAGAATCAAAGATCAACAGGACAACGATTGAAATTTCTTTTGAGAGCCAAATTTTTTAGACTTACACTTCTTCTAATGCCACTTCTTCAACATAGACTCCCCCGGGCCACGGTATTTTGTGGAAAAGCCACACTCAAGGGGCCAAAGAGCCACATGTGGCTCTGGAGCCGCAGTTTGCCGACCACTGGTTAGGCCTCTGAGTCTCTGATTCTTGAGTCCGTGTGGGAAGTTAAGACCACCTCTCAGACCGAAGACTTGTGTTCGCGGGGAGGGAGCTGGAGGGTGGGTCTGCGGTCATGTCCTCCGCCCTCCGCCCCCCTCCCACCTGCCTCTCACTTGGGGAAGCTGCTGCCGATGAGGATCCGGCCCAGGGGGTACTCCTTGCCGCCCACGGTCACCGGAGGGCTGACGTCCAGGTTGCCAAAGGAGTCGAGGCCAGAGGCGCCGGTGAAAGGGATTTCCTGGGTTACGTATCCAAAGTCGGGGCCCTGTGGGAGGACCAGCAAGACAGACACCAACCCCCCAGGAGGAAGGGTCAGTTAGAACAGGAAAACCACTTCTATTCACTTTTCACAGGGCCACCCCCCCACGCCCCCACCCATTCTCTGAGCACCCTACGATTCAAGTGCAAGCCAATGAGAGAACAATCACTGGAAAATCCCCCTCCACCCAGTGTTTGGAAATGAAGCGACGCGCTTCTGCAGACTACATCCCTTTCAGAAAGGCAGTAAAAACACAGCAGATCGAAGCTGTCCTTCTGGGAAGCACTGAGCTCTGAACACATATTAGGAAGGGCAAAGACTGACAACTCTTAGCTTCTTATCCCACTGGCGGTGAGGGGTGGGGTGACAAATGAACTCAAAGGAAGTAGAAAGAAGGAAAGGATGGAGATGAGAGTGGAAGTCAGTGGGAAAATGCCTTAACACAGACTCACCCTCCTGGGCCTTGTCCATGACCCTGCCAGGCTGGGGTGAATGTCCTGCTCTGTGTGCCTGAGCACCCAACTTCCTCACCACAGCCCCCTCCCCCAACTCAGACACCGGGGTTATCCGGGCAGCGGGGGCGTGGGGGCCGGTAACAGGCAGAGCCCCTGAGCTTTAGGACCTGTCTAGGTTAGCCCAGCAGTAAAGTGCAGGAGCTATGGAGGCAGCCTCTCTGGTTTTGCATCTTGGTGCCACCACTAGCTGTGTGGCCTTGGGCAAGTAGCCTAACCTCTCTGAGCCTCAGGAAGGAGAGACTTGAGGTGCCCCCTGGGTTAAATGAATAACTTGTAAAGTTGGAGAGTGCCTGGATCTCGGTGCACAGTTGTTAGAGCTGCTCTTGGGTGTAGGAAACAGCACCCACCTGGCACACAGTAGGTGTTCAGAAAATCTTTGTTACCTGAAGAGAGGCCCCAGCTCATAAAAGTAATAGCCGTGAGGATTTAACAAGGGTGTGTTCCCCTGAAAAGGCAGCTTGCTTTCCCTAGGGATGACCCTTCTGTTGGCTCCCCCTTGGGGGAGAAAGTCCTCAAGAAGACTTCATTAGCTAGCCCCTCCCAGAACATGGTGCAATTTGCATTCTTTTTGCATATTTGCTCAAACCTCCCATTGACACCCCATTTGCCATAGCCCGCCACCTGTGTCCCTTTTGCCCCCTAAAGGACCAGGACTGGCAAAACTGATCCGGGTCCCATAGGAGGAGCCACCCAAGGGTTTCCCACTCTGTCCTTTGCCACATACCAGGATCCTCTTATAGGGGAACTCCTTCAGGCCCCTGTCTCGGGGGGAGTCAAAGACCACAGGGAAGGATTTGTGGGGTGCCTCCACATAGCCAAATTCCATCTCGTCCTGGGAAGAGAGACACAAAGACTATAATGACCTCCTTGGTATGGTTTTTAAGAATGGGTGATCCTGGGGGAACCAAAATGGTGGCATAGGTAAACACCTATCTTGCCGCCATACACAGCAATTTCAAAACTACAACTTAACAAAAGAACATCATCCAGAATCACCGGAAAGCTGGCTGAGTGAAAATTCCACAAATAAAAGTGAATATAGAACACTGTGACTCAGAGGAGCGGCAGAGGACAGCGTTGAAGATACACATGGAGAGAGGTTTGGAGTCGTGTGCGCACCAGGGAATAGGGCGGGCGGCTGAAAACCGGCCGGTTTTCTCAAACGGGGGAGACAAAGATGTCCCACTGCACTGATTCCCCAGCTCCAGGAGAAGTCCAGGGAACCTACAATCATACGGGGTAAACTCCGGACAGTAGGGAGGCACGCTGAAACTCCGGCGCTGCAAGGGTCTGCAAGCTTGTGGGGAGGGGGAGCTTGTGCAGAGTGTGCGTGAACTTGGGAACAGCAGAGCTGCGTGACCGTGCAGAGAGCACTCATGACTTACTCTCTCGTTTGGGAAACCACCAGACTGGATTGTTTTACAACCCTGGGTGAGATGTTGGGTGTGCAGACTCACTTGGGGAGAGGCTGAATTGTCTGGCAGCGGGTGGAACTCGGCCGCAGCTCTCTCTCAGAGGTGCTGGCAGCCATTGCCACCCGGCACAGAATCCCAGGAGACGCACAGGGCGGAGCTGACATTGCATGCTTGGCCCAGAGACTCCTCCCATCCAACCTGAACCTCATAGCCAATTGGCCTGGAGGTAAAACCCTCCTAGTGCTAACAACAATAATCTAGGCTTAACTCCAACAAGACTGTGCAATCCATATCCACCTCAGGTAACTGGGGAGGCTGAGCCACTGTTCCTTAGAGGACATCTACCACACAAAGCTAATCGACCAACTCAGGAAAGGAGTTCATCACCACCATGCAGAAACATGGAAAGAGCCAAAACCAGTTTGGCTCAGTGGGTAGAGCGTCAGACTGCGGACTGAAGGGTCCCGGGTTCGATTCCGGTCAAGGGCATGTATCTTGGCTGTGGGCACATCCCCAGTAGGGGACGTGCAAGAGGCAGCTGATCGATGTCTCTCTCATCAATGCTTCTGACTTTCTATCCCTCTCCCTTCTGCTCTGTAAAAAATGAATAAAAATATATTTTTAAAAAAAGAAACATGGAAAGAAATCAGATGTGAAAGAAATGGAGGAAGAAAAACGACTGGACATAGAGTTCAAAACCATGGTTATAAGGCTTTTCAAGAGGCTCCTAGTAAAGGCTGAGAACTACAAGGAAATGAACAAGACCTATGAGGAAATGAACGAGACCTACGAGGATATGAACGAGACTCTCAAGGATATGAAAAAGGACCAACTAGAAATTAAGCATACACTGACTGAAATAAAAAATATTATACAAAGACCTAAAAGTACTCTAGAGGACCGCAAGAACCAAATTAAAGATTTGAAATACAAAGAGGTAAAATCCACTCAGCCGGAAAAGCAAGAAGCCAAAAGAATCCAAAATATTGAAGATAGTGTATGGGGCCTCTGGGACAACCTCAAGCATACCAACATCCGAATTATAGGAGTGCCAGAAAAAGAGAGAGAGCAAAACAATGAAAACCTATTTGAAGAAATAGTGACAGAAAACTTCCCACACCTGGTGAAAGAAATTGAGTTAGGAGTCCAAGAAGCGCACCAAACCCCAATATATAGGAACTCTAAGAGGACCACACCAAGGCACATCATAATTAAAATGCCAAGAGCAAAAGACAAAGAGAGAATAATAAAAGCAGCAAGAGAGAAACAGTTGGTTACCTATAAGGGAGCACCCATACGATTGTCAGCGAATTTCTCAACAGAAACGATGCAGGCCAGATGGGAGTGGCAAGAAATGTTCAAAGTGATGAATAGCAAGAATCTACAACCAAGATTACTCTACCCAGCAAAGCTATCATGCAGAATTGAGGGTCAGATAAAATGCTTCGCAGATAAGAAAAAGCTAAAGGAGTTCATCACCACCAAACCAATATTATACGAAATGCTGAAAGACATTCTTTAAGAAGACGAAGAAGAAAAAGGTAAAAACAAAAATTATGAACAACAAATACACATCTATCAACAAATGAATATAAAAATCAAGTGAATTAAAAATCTGATGAACAGGATAAACTGGTGAATATAATAGAATCATGGGATAGAGAGGGAATGGACTGACAATTCTTGGGGAGAAAAGGGGTGTGGGAGGTGCAGCAAGAGACTGGACAAAAATCATGCACTTATGGGAGAGGACAGTGGTGGGGGGAGGTAAGGGTGGAGGGTGGGATTGGTACCGGGTGGTGGGGAACTATAGGGGGGAAAAGGGGGGGGGGAAACAATGTAATTAATAAACTGAATAATAAAGATTAAAATATTTTTTTAAAAAAAGAATGGGTGATCCCCCCAGGCCTGGGGCAGGGTGGGGCCGCAGATCCTCCCTAAGATCTGGGGGGTGCAGGAGAGATGGAGGTGAGACCCCTACGGACCCTAGCTGGGAGAGAACTCTCTGGGACCAGGGCATTTGGAGGGAAGCAGGAGAGACTGGGGTGATGCAGGCAGCGGGGAGCGTTCCCCTAACCTGCATACCCCCACTCTGAGTCCTGGGTCCCAAGTGTCCTAGCTTCTCTAAGCCTTTCCCAAAGCCCGGCTCAGGCCAGCTCAGGCCGGCTCACGCCGCTCGGGCCACCCCACTCTCCCCCAGGGTCCGCTCTGCGCCCACCTGGATCCAGCGATCATTCCGATTTTCGATCCAAGGGCAGATGATCAGCTTGCAGTTGGCTTTTGACACCAGGTCAGACATGTCCTTCAGAAATTTCTCATTTGAGCCATGAGGGTCGATCACACTGCAAACAAAGAGAGAGGGGAGGGTAATAACGGCCTCTGATCGTGACCTTGGCTTTGGGGCCAGGAGGTGGGGGATGGATGGGGTGGCCTTGATCTAGTCTGTGCTGGGCCCTGTGTGGCCCTTGGATGCAGGGGTTCAATCACAGCCCTGCCTTAGAGAGGCTCACAGGCTGAGAGACGGACTATGTCCCATTATCACATCAGGTGACAGGTGCAAGGTGAGGGGCAAGCCCAGGGCTCCAGAGTCCAGTAGTGAGGCACCAGCAGGGGCAGCCATAGTGGAGGTGACCCACGGACTGGATCTCACTGGTTAAGGTGGTGGCCAGGGGGACTGGTAGCCCATCTACTCCTGTGCCACACACCTGACCTCAACGGAGGAGTCCGGGTGGGGTTAGGGAGCCAAAGGAAAGAAAGAATTCCCTCTGAGCACCCACACAAGGTGAGCAGAGCAAACCTGTTTGGCCACACCCTCCTCTGCCTATTGATTTATGTTTCAGGCCAACAGTGGCACTTTCCACTGGTCTGACCTCGATGCAGGGACCTGGGGTGGCCTTGCCAACTGAGGCTCACCCAGCCATCGAGGGGAGGGGCCTGACAAGGATTCTGGGAGGTGGCAGCAGGACAAGGACCTGGGATGGGCCAGGGCTCTCAGTCCACCCGGAGTCTGGGTTCCCATGTTTTATTTTTCAGGCCCAGGCGTACACCCACATCAGAGAGAGGCCAGGTCTCCTGCAGCCACCAGCAGCCCGAACAGGGCCTTGTCTCGCTGCCTAGACTGACCCCAAAATGTTCTGGGGCTGCCACAGGTAGGACAGGGTAGAGGCAGGGGCACTGGAGGTTGAGTCCGTGACCTCAGCCAGGGCCTTAGCTGCTCTGGGCGGGTGCCCGCTGCTGTCCTGCTCCCAGCTTGCACCTGTGGGAGCTCTCAGGGATTCCATCCAGTCCGAGTGAGGGGCCCACCACAGTATAGCATCTGTTCCTGTCTCCACGATTCCAGAGATGGCAGGAGAGCTGCAGGGGGGTGCGGCCTCACCTGCACACATACAGCTCCAGGGGGGGCTGGGTGTTGGGGGTCATGATCCAGGGGGCCATGCGGAAGGCCACAGTGTCTGTGAAGATGGGCACCTCGGGCAGGGTCTAGGGGGAAACGAGGACTCAGTGGTCCCGGAGCCTCCAAACTGGTCCCCCAAGTCCCTCAGCCCCTATCCCAGCCCCCAATGCCATACATACCCCGACGTCCACCAGGCTGACGCTGAGAGAGACCAGCCCCGGAAAATCGGCATTGGGGAAGGTGAGCCCCTCCACATAGAAGTTGATCTTCTGCTCCCCTGGCTGCCGCTCGACTTCGTAGGACAGGTGCTGGGGCCCCAGCACCTGCTTGTAGTTTGAGAGGGAATGCCCACCTAGGGGAACCAGAGGTAGCTCAGGCATCCAATGCGAGTACAGGGGTGTGGGGCTGTAAGGACAGGAGGTGAGGAAACCAGGGGCACAGCCACCTCTGTGTTCGATCTACTTGGGCTCCTCTCCAGCTCTGCCTTGCACAAGCTGTGTGACGTCGGCTCAATGACTCAACCTCTCTGAGCCGTAGTTCCCCATCTGTGAAATGGGCTAACATTATATTTCTCATGAGGTGGATATAGGCTTTAAAACAGCTGGCACAAGAGGTGAAGACAACCCAAATGTCCATCAACAGGCGAATGGATAAACAAGTTGTAGTATGTCCGCACGATGGAATATTATTCATGCAGAAAAAAAGAACGTAGTTCTCGTAGATGAACCTATGAATGAACCTGGGGTGAACCTTAAAAGTACTAAGTTAAGTGAAAGGAGCCAGATACAAAGGCCACACAGTGTATGATCCCACTTATATGCAGTGTTCAGAATAAGGAAATCTGTGGAGACAGAAAGCAGGTTAGTGTTGGCCAGGAGCTGGGGGTCGGGGGGAATGGGGAGTGACTAGTAATGAGTACGGGGTGTCATTTGAGGGCGGGGGAATGAGAATGTCTTGAAACTAGAGAGAAGCGGTGGTTATACAACATTGAGAATGTATGAAGTTCCACTGAATTGTTCCCTTTAAAATGGTTACGTTTATGCTATCTGAATTTCACCTCAATTTTTTTTTATTGCATTGTAACCCTGGCTAGGTGCTCACTGGTCGGAGCATGGTCCCGTGCACCAAAAGGTTGCGGGTTCAAGTCCCAGTTAGGCACATACCTAGGTTTCGGGTTTGTTCCCTGGGGGGGGGGGGGGGTTATACAGGAGCCAACTGACCCATGGTTCTCTCTCACATCAATGTTCCTCTCTTCTAAAAATCAGTAAAAACGTATCCTTGGGTAAGGATTTAAGAAAAGAGAGAGAGTAGTAAAGTTGAGTGTGAAAAAAAGTGGTAGTTCTGTCCGCCTCCTCCTCTCCTGGGAACTGTCCGTGGTGGTTCTGGCCTCGACCCGGGAGGTGCCCGTACCCGCACCGAGGCTTGATCCTGCGCTGGTGTCACCTGTTCCCACACCCGGCCCCTGCCTGACCTGCCACCACTGAAGCATTGAAGGGACACTCTGGTTCCTGCCAGCTCATTTAGCCAGAACAACAAGTTCTGGGTCTGTTTGAACAGAAATGCATGAAGAGGAAGAAGGAAGGGGCAGGAGAGGCCTCTTGCTATTAATAAAAATGAGTAAGGGCACTCAGGGTTAAGGATGGGTATGTTTTAAGCCACAGACTTGGATTAATTAAATCTCTGGAAGCAGAGTTCCAGGAAAGGCCTGGGCCTCAGCTTTGCTGGTTCCTGCACCCCCTTCATCCCCACTGGACAGAGCTTATCTGGGCATCGGGGGTTCATCCTGAGCTGAGTGACCAGAGGGAGGAGGAGAGGACATGGGGGCAGTGGAGAGAGAAGGGGCTTTGGCACTCAAGAGACCTGGGTTTGAATGCTTGTTCTACCCTGCAAGTGGTTGTGTGACCTTAAGGCAGTAAATTCAAGCATCTGAGCCTCAGTTTACCCCTCTGTAAAATGGGACTAGCTATCGAGCCTCCTTCTTGGTAACATGTCGTGTCCAGATGGAGTGGCTGTTTGTAAGCAGTAATGAGAGTTAGGAAAGGTGAGGGAAGGAAGGGAGAGAGGTGGACGAGAGGAGAAAGAGTTTGGGAAGCGGAGGATGGACGGGACAGGACACCAGGCCACTCACCCCGAGCACAGAAGACGCCCACTCTTCTGGAATCAGAAAACGGCACGTTCAGGACCAGCTTGTGGCTGTCGAAGAGCCTGTCAGGGCCGCCGCAGGTCAGCACCATTGGGGACATGTCCTGCAGGTCTGAAGCGAGTGGCACCCTTGAGACAACCCTCCCTCCACCCCACTGGCCGGCTCCCGTCCCATCCCCTCTGACCCTTCCCCCCCCCCGCACACCATCGCCCTGAACCACACCACATGTCCCTCCTGTGGCTCACCCTCCAGTGACGTCAGCTGGCTGCTGTCAAGGTCGAGCCCCCTGGACGTGAGACCATCCCGGTCACAGTTCACCAGCAGAATGGCCCCATAGCCCTCGGGGCCCCAGTGCCAGGTTCTCTGTGTGAAACAAGAGGCCTCGGGGTCAGTGGGACCCAGGGGGCTCTGGGAAGGGGCTCTGGACCTGGCCAGGGCTGGCTGCTCTGTCAGCTTGGAGACGTTTGTGTCCTGTGTTTGCTTGAGGATTTACGTGCCCAGCAGGCATGGCTCACGGTGGAGCTTCGACCTTTGAAGCACAAGGTCACGGTTCGATCCCTGGTCAGAGCACCTGCCAAGTTGCCGGCTCGATCCCCAGTAAGGGGCATGCAGTAGGCAGCCGCTCAATGATTCTCTCTCATCATGGATGTTTCTAACCCCCTCTCCCTCTCCCTACCTCTCTCTCTGCAATCAACAAAAAAAATATTTTTAAAATAAATAAAATGGTTTTTAAAAGAAGATTTACAGAGGGCTCAGAGATTTGGGCACTGAGCTCCCTCCAGGTCTCTAGACCCAGTGCCGCTCCACCCTGTGGGGTGAATGACCTGCGCCACCGTACAGGGCGCCCCACCCAGCCATCAGTCACCGCACTCAGAACAGCCCTCGCCAGCCTGCGGGTGTCGGCCCTGCCCAGGGCACAGGCTGCCTCGCCCTGACCTCGATGGGCTTGGAGAGTCCTGGAAAGCCCTCCTCCTGCCTGCACGCTCCGGGGGCCTGTGCACCCACAGTCCCGCAGGCCCCGCACAGAGGCCCGAGCAGAGGCAGGAAGGATGGCTGGAGCCCTGCCTCGGTGGTCGATCGAATGGTCCACGCTCTTCCTGATGCACCTCTGCTTTCTGCCCACCAACCTGCAGTGCAGCCTCAGGCTCCCACCTCCCAGGAGAGGGGAGCGAGGCTGTGGGACGTCACATGGATGGGATTCAAACTCTGGTCGGGGGTATTGCTAGCATATATGACGCTTGAGTTCACCCCTCTGGGTAAGGGCTGCCCTGCACCAGGCCCAAGACATGCCTTGTAAGAGTGTCCCCACTCACCACCTGATCAGGCAACCCATGCAGGCAACGCCCTCACAGCCATCCAGGGCGGCCCGCCCCCCTCCTGCCCGTGAGCCCTGTGGTCCAGGCTTCCTCTGTGGGGTCTTTCTCTGCAAACTGCATCTCCTACCCTCCAGGATGGCCCCAGGTACTTCCTGTGGGTACTGCCTTGAGCCCCCGCCCCCGCTCCCCCTCACTCTTTGGGGTGTAACTGGGCTGCCCACCCTGCCTCCTCCACTGGGAGCCTCGCCTCCCCCTCGCCTTCATTCAGTCACTCAGCAACCTTTAGAAAGCACCTGCCATGTTGGGGTTCCAAATGCAGCCTACGGAATAGAACACCAAGCAAATGAACCGGCCCCAAGTCCAGGGTGGGATAAGGGAGACCCAGAGGGCGAGCTGCTGTGCATCACAGTGTAAGCTACGCCCACTTGGCAATCTGACAGTCCCCTGCTGGGTTCCACAGACCCTCTCCATCCATGGCCCTTCTGGAGGGAGGACCCACCCCCACCCCACCTCACCCCACCCCAAGCCCATCCCCAGGTTTTCCTGTCTACCCTGCTGGCTTGGGGGAGCCAGGAAGCCTCACCTTGTCGCCTGGGCTCCGCTTTGCCTTGCCCTTGCGGGCTGTGTCAACATCCAGGGAGACGTCTGGAAAGGGATGGAGAGGAGTTGCCCAGGCTCACCGCGCCCCACTTTCTGCCTACAACATCCAGTGGAGGCCCTGAGAAATGGGAAGCCCTGCTCTGGGGCGCCCCGGGGCAGCCCTGTGTGGTGCTGGGTGTTGGAGGGGCCCACGTCTTCGTGTCTTGAATTTCTTGCTCATCTACACTCACTGAGTTGGAGGCTCTGATCCCCACGGTTGGGGACTAGACCTGAGGCTCTGGATGCTAGTTTCATAGCTCTCAGGACCAGCTGCCCTGGTGCTCAGGCTGGGGGGGCGCGCGGGTAGGGAGGGCATGTGGCTGTCCAGGGTTTAGTGCTGGCCTGGGGGGCATGCAGGGGGAGTGATAGGTGGGACTCCAGGTGAAGGGGTGCACTGTGGGTCTAGCTGTTGACACATGGCCAGTGCAGTTTCTGGGTGCCTGTGGCCCTAAGTATTGCTGGGTCTCCGTCTCTGATGTTCTGGGAGCCACACCCCTCAATGGTGGAGGAAGCAGCTGGCCATGGGCTTGCACGCAGGGCCCCCCTAAGACCCTCGGAGGGTCTGGGGCTGTACAGAGAGCTAGGGAGGCGGCACGTACCGACGCCGGTGAGGTAGAGCACGGCGTGGCCCAGGGCGCGGTCCTCGTTCTGCCCGAAGTAGGAGACCTTCACCTGTGGGGACATGGTCAGCCCTAAGCCAGCACAGCTGCCCCTTCAGAGATGGCAGTGACCAGGGGTTTGGGGGCGAGCCACACCTCCCAACAGCCCTGCTTCGAGGCAGGGCAGGCCTGGGGTCCCCAGGTCCCCCCTGCTACCGCAGGCCCTTGTCTCATGGGCTCCAGGCTTGGGTCCCGAGCTGCCTTCTCCAGCTGGAGAGGCTGTGGGTGCCTCCCCAGCTTCCAGGGCCAGGCAGGGTGGGGGGCAGATTCTAGAAGGAGCAGGTGGACCCTCAGGAATTCATGGGAGAATCTCAGAGAGAAAGAACGAGAGGAGGAACATCCATCGCCATTGACTTAGGCCAAGTTGCTCAAGGCGTGTTTCTTCGCCTGTAAAATGGGAACAATGACCTCCATCCCATGAGAACAGGCGGTGGTGATGAGCTTTTCCCAGGATCCAGAACCCATGCCCAGCGCTCTCTCCAGGCCACTTCCACGGCCCCCCAGAAGGGCCCCGGTTAGACAGGGCCCCTGTGCAATGAGGCCGCCCAGGGCTCTGCTGGCAGGCACATAGCGTGCAAGCCAAGGGCAAGGTCGGAGCCCAGGGCGGGCTCCGGGGCCTCTGCTCTCCAAGGCTGCTCGTGGTCCCCGCCCAATCAGCGGTCACTGTGTGCGGTGGGAGGCTGGGGCGAGGCAGGAGGCTTCCTCTGAGCAAGGGCAGACTTCCCACTTGTGCCCGTGTGGGAGACACCGCCCATCTAGGTGCGGACCTGCGTCTGCGCAGGTGCGAGCACAGGTCCAGCCTGCACCGGAGCGGGGGCTTGTTCGGGCGTCTGGGTGCAGGTGGAGCACAGGATTGGTGTGGGATGGTTGTGACCCACGGGAGAGGAGCCGGCTGTGTTTTTAGGGAGAATTCGTTCACGTGGACGTGACCCGTTGGGCACTGGGCGGCTTGGTGTTTGGGTGTCTATGGAGTTGTGTCAGGATGTGCCGTGTGGACGCAGGTGAGTGGGTGGTATGTGAATGAAGAACGCTGTGGGGGCTCTTACCTTGGGTGCAGGTGGAGAGATGCAGCCCCTTCCTCTGGGGAAGGGCCTCTTACCTTGAGATCATCTAAGGCCTTACTGGCTGTTTCCACGGCTACAGTCAGGTCCACGTTGCAGTCCAGGGGCCAGCGGGACTTGTCTGTGGGCACTGTCACCCGTGCTGGGTCGTAGATAATGAAGATGTGTACCCCGGAGCTCCCAGAGACCCTGAAGGTCTCGGCGCCCTTGGGCACATCGCTGCCGGAGAAAGGAGACGGTGGGGAGGGGGGAGGATCCAGGCCTCAGGAGTGTGACCAGAGCAAGGCCACCCAAATGCCACCCAACAGCTGGGCTGGGGAGTGGTGGGGGAGGGCCACGGGCCAGGAGGCCAGCCTGCTGGGCACTGGGCAGCCTAGGCTCCATCCAGCTGTCCTCTGACCTTTGTGTGACTCACCTGGGCACCTTACCCCCTGACCTCAGTCTCCCCATCTGCAACACGACGGGACGGAGCAGAGCCCTGGTGCTGAGCTTCGTGTAAGTGGAAGAGCCCTTTCAGCAGACCTCCCTGGGAGCCCGAGACATCAGACCGCCCGAAGGGAGCTGGGCCCTGGCTATGCTCAGTGGTTAGAGCAGTGGTTCTCAACCCCCCTAATGCCGGGACCCTTTAATACAGCTCCTCATGTTGTGGTGACCCCCAGCCATAAAATTATTTTTGTTGCTACTTCATAACTGTAATTTTGCTACTGTTATGAAACAACTCATAACAGTAGCAAAATTACAGTTATGAAGTAGCAAAGAAACGATTCGTAACAGTAACAAAATTACAGTGATGAAGTAGCAACAAAAATAATGTTATGGCTGGGGGTCACCATAACATGAGGAGCTGTGTTAAAGGGCCGAGGCATTAGGAGGGTTGAGAACCCCTGGGTTAGAGCCTCAGCCCACGGACCAAAGCATTCAATTTCCGGTCAAGGGCACGCACCTGAGTTGAGGGTTCACTCCCCACCCCCAGTCCGGGTGCCTGCAGAAGGCAACCAAGCTGTTCTGTCTGTCTCTAGCTCTCTCTCTCTTTTCCTCCCCTCCCTCGCTCCCTCCCTCCCACTCTCTCTGAAAAGCAATGGGGAGAAAAACCTCAGGTGAGGATTTTTTTTAAAAAGGGGGGGGAGATGGGGAAGGGCCACCACACAAATTCAACCCTCCCGTTTCACAGCAACCCCAAGACTCCAGGAAGCGGAGACAGCACCCCTCCAACCCACCCCACCCCAAGGCTTCCCGCTCTCATGCTGCCGACAGGAAATGCACCATCAGTGCCACTCCCCGGGTCGCTGGGCAGCCTCCTCACTGGTCGCCGAGGCCTACGGAGCCTCTCCGGCTGTTCCACACTCAGCATACCTCCGTCACATTGTGCCGTTCCTTTTGTTCAAAAACAGTGGGTCCTGTCACACTCCACAAAGCCCCCGGTGACACACACGGTCCCTCCTGATGGGCTCCCTGCCCCCTCCCCGACCTCCTCCTCCCACTCCGCACCCTCCCTCTTGCCCACTCTGCTCAGCAAAAACACTGCCTTCCTGCTCTTCCAGGGAGCTGCCAGGCTGGCCTGCCCTAGGGCCCTTGCACTGGCTGCTGCCTCCACAGAGAATGCTTTTCCCCCTAGTCCCCAGCCATCCACAAGGTCCCTCCTTAACCCACCCCCCAACCCGCTTCAGGGATTGGCTTAAATGTTACATTCTCAATGAGCCTTCCCATCACCCCATTTAATCTGCAGCTCACCCGCCTTCTGCCCCACTCCCCTGTCACTCTGCTGATGCTCGCTCATTCCGTTTATTGCCCATCTCTCCTGCTGGAAGCTCAGCTCCACGAGGGCAGGGAGTGTGGTCTGTTTTGCTCAGCGCTGTGTCCCCAGCACCAATAACAGTGTCTGGCACGTAGTCGGTGCTCCTAAGCTTTTGTTAAAGCACGAATGGGTTCCAGTACCTCTACTCGGGCAGGGAGACTCGGCCCATCTGTACCCAGGAGGGATCTAGAACTTGGCTGGTGTCAGTACCCAGGGCAACTTCTTCCTGTCCACCTGGTTCACCACATCCACCTGATACCCCAGGGCTCTGGGCTCCAGAAAGGGGGATTGAGAAGCCTCCGTCTGCCAGCCCCCAGCCCGGGGCACTCGTCTGCCAGGCCTCCATCCCGCTCCTCACCCGCCAGCTGCTCCAGCCACAGGCACAGCGCGTAGGGGCCAGCCTCCTGGGCCGTAGAGGAGGCGATGCTCTGCGACTCCGGCCACAGGCACCCAGAGCGAAGCCAACAGGGCCTCCACGGGTGCTGTCCTTCGTCCCCTGAGTAACCCTGAACTGTGCACCCTCTTGCTGAGCGCTGCGCTAAGGCCCTGGGTTCCATGAGGGCCTGGGGCCCCTGGAGCTCGCGGCCCCGAGAGGAGGTGAGAGGAGGGAGCCACAGGTCCATGCTTCTCCCTCCCTACACGGCCATCAGCAGGGCAGAGCCATCAGCCTCAAGGTCACCTCCCAAGATCAAGTCCACGTACCCAGACCCACTCGACTGCAAAGTTGCCAGGGCCAGAGGGGTCCTTTCCTAGACCCCTGAGAACCCACCCAAATATGAAACCCTCTTGGGGGTGGGACAGGCAGGCACGGGAATTTTGGGGAGTCCCGGGCTGCCCCTAGTGTGTTTTGCCTCCCCAGTTCTTCGACCTGGTCCCTTAGGCTCAGGCCCCAGACACAAACAAAACCCCACATGCAGCCCTGGCGTGCCAGGCGAAGTAATGGGCTTGAAATATCCCTTTAAGTGAGAGGAACTACAGTCATTACCACACGGGAGACACTTCACGGTAATTATCCCGATCTTGATCATCATTTCCAGGGTCGCGCTGAGTCTGTGACCTCTCCCACCCTCTGCTCCCCAGTGCCCTCCCCCCATCTTTGTGGGAGAGGGGTAGAGGGGATGTGGGAGGGGATGTGGGAGGGGATTAGAGGGGATGTGGGAGGGGATGTGGGAGGGGATTAGAGGGGATGTGGGAGGGGGTAGAGAGGATGTGGGAGGGGGTAGAGGGGATGTGGTAGGGGGTAGAGAGGATGTGGGAGGGGGTAGAGGGTATGTGGGAGGGGGCCATCTTTGGCATTCTTAAATATCCACTTCAAATACCCCCTCCTCATGGAGCAGAGTGGGGTGTGGACTCTGTAGGGAGTGTGGCCTCAAATCCCCCCTCAATATCCCTCCACAGTCACATGGATGTAACCCAAAGAGCTACTTCCTGGGGCTGTCGGGGGAGTCCATGAAATGATGATGTAGTGCAAGTGTCTGGCACACAGTAGGTGCTTCATACATGTTAGGCGCCATCATTGTCATTCCTATAACTCTTCCCTCAACAGCCAGCCCACGGGAGCCAGAGCCCGCGTCCTTGCTCTGTCCCCACAGCACTGGTTCGGGCCTTCCCGGGCCCCTTCCCAGTGTGTCTGTGCTGGCCAGACAGCTCCCTGCCTGACTCACGCTGCCCCTCCCTGCACCCCCTGGCGGAGCAGGCCCAGTGCACCAGGCCAGGAAAGGGGTACAAGGAGAACGGAGCCAGTTCTCAGAGAATCTCACGAGAGGAGGCACAGAGGGGAGGACCGGGAGCTGCAAATCGGCAGGTCATCCTCAGTGAGGCCCACTTGCTCTGGCGTAAGGAGGGCATGTTTCACGGCTAACGTGGGGGCGGGGACTCTTGGGGTGGTGTTTTCAAGCACTTATTTTGTGCGCCAAGCTTCATTTTTGACACCTGCGACCTCACCCACACTTCACAACAACCCTCCCAGGTATGTGTTATTGTCTGCTTTTGGCAAGTGAAGAAATCTGAGAGGTTACGTAACTCCCTGGGTCAAAGAGACGAGGAAGCAGCTATTTGTCTTCTACTGTATGCTGTCCCGGCTGACCTTAAAATGAGTGTGCGTGCCTGAGCACACCCCCAGCGGGACCAGAAAATGTAGGAAGGAAAAAGAAAAGTGTAGACACTGCAACACAAATTTCTTCATCGGGGTCCTTGGCGCCTGATAGGAAGGCCTAAGGCAGGATAGAGGACAGCGAGGCAGAAAAACCATGTTCCCTCTGCTCCATCCACGTACCTGAGCCTCGCAGGAGTGAGGCTGTGCAGCCCGGGAATGTGCTCGTGACTCGCTGGGCCCTGCCTGCCCCAGGAGAAGGGGACCGTAGGGTATCAGCACAGGCCTTGGCTCGGAAGGACTCTCGAAGGTCACCCTGGTCAGCCTCTGCCCAGCACAGGACTCCATGCTTAAACACTTCCCATAACAGGCAGCTCACTACCTGACACCCCTCTGTGCATTGACAATGCGGGTAATGAGAAAGCTTTTCCTTTGGCCTGGCTGGAACCTGCCTCCCATAAGCTCCCACTCGCTGGGGCTCCACAGGCCACACTTTATTTCAAGTTTACCATCTGGTTTCTAAATAAAGAACAGAGGTCATGGCAAAGTCCCTCCCGTGCCATCCATCCTACCTGCCACTTAGACTTTACCCCTGGGGACAGAGCTTAGGGTCTGGGCAGGGAGGTCAGAATGGCATGGACCCAGCCTGCAGGTGGGTGAGCAGGTGGGTGGGTAGCAAAGGACCAGTGTGCCTGGAGGGTTGCCCACGGCACTGTGCCAGGGAGAGGCGAGGGCAGGAGGGGAGAATAATGCAGAATTGAATGGAAAGGCTGAAGAGCAAGCCCGTGGGCAGCCGTGCCTCCTCTTCACACCTGGCCGGCCGCCTGAAGGCCAGGAGCCCCGAGGTGCCACCTTGCAGATGTCCTGGACCTGAAGGCCCCTGAACCGAAGCCACAAGAGATACCATGGGACCAGCCAGCAGGTCCCGGCAGGTGGGGTCAGCCCCGCCAGCTCCAGTCCTGAAGGATGGCAGCTCCCAGGGGCTCATGGGTCTCCTGTTAGTGCTGCCAGCTGCTCAGCACTCACTTCCTGAGCACCTACTGTGCATAAGGCATTGCACTGGGCACCAGAAAGGATGGATGAGTCACCCCAGGGTGACAAGGGCCCAGACGGAGAGGGTACATCGCAGCCTACAACACACTTATCCTCCATTCCAGTTCCATCTCCACGGCCCCTGTATGCTGAGTGGAGCAGTGGGGGGGGGGGGCTGATTTTTCCTCTCCCCATTTTACAGAAGATGGACTGAAACTCAGAGGAAATTCCTCCTTCCCCAAGATAACAATTATGGGTGACTTATGCCTGCCACTGTTTGGGAGTGAGGGGACCACACTCAAAGCCTGAAAGGAGGGCCCAGGTTGGCCAGGCCTTCTTTTAAGGGGACCCTTACCTGCCCAGGAATGGGGCTGGGCAGAGGGGAGGCAGCTTAGCCCAGGAGCCTTCCCGACAGGGGCTGGGGCCAGAACAGCCCTGAGCGAAGGCCCTGAATGGAGAGTCAGTCAGGGCCATGAATCACTTCTCCCCTCTCAGCCGGTTTCCATCTGTAGAATGAAGACAAGCCGGCCCGAGCTCTGGGATCCTACCACTCCTCATCAGCAAAGTGGGGGTCAAATTCACAGGCAGTGTTTATCGCCATCTAGCACAGGGGCAGGGTGCGGGGGAGAAGACTCGGAGACGCTAAGCGATGGCCAAGTTCACAGGGTCTGTGAGGACCAGCCTGGCCCCGGCCCCCGGCTGGTGGTGATGACTAAGAGCTGCCCTGTCCTCAGCTGCCATCACGTGATTCTCCCCTCCCTCCAGCCCCACGTCCCACCCTCACACCCCTGAGCATCAGGACCACTTGGCAGAGCAGAATAGCTGCCTAGAAGCCACAGAGAGGGGCAGAGCAAAGGAGAGGACAGACCATCCCAGAAAGCATTCTGGCATCGAGGCGGAATCTCCATCACCAGTGAGTGACACCCCCATTCCTTACGTCTGGAATCTTCTCTCAGACCCTCCAGCCCACCCAGGGCAGAGGGGTGGGGTCTGGAGGAGAAGGGAAAACTGGAGGTTGGAAGTGACAGGAGCTGGGAAGGGAAAGGAGACAGGTGAAGAATCGGGGTGATGTCAAGACTGGAAATGATAAGGAGAGGGGGGCACAGGGGAGTGGCGATGGAGCCAGCAGCAGGCGGGAAAGAGGGGCCGATAGGGCTGAAAATGGCAGGTGGCAGCAGGGGTCGGGGTCAGATAACACCCCCCCCCCCCAGCTGAGAGGTGGCCCTCTCTGATGAACAGAATTGTACGTCTCAAGAACACACCCTCCACCTTCCCACATCCAGAGTCTAGAGCTCACGGACCTCTTGTGGCCCCGGGGAACTTATGGGGGACCCTCGCCTCCTATTTTCCAAGAACCCTCAAATTCAAACGTCAACACATGCAATGGAATGGGACACGGAGCAGGATGGAGGGGGGAGGAGAGCAGTCCGCACGAGGCGTGCAGCCCGTGTCCCAGCCCGGCTGTCGAACCTGCCAGTCGCCGTGATTAACCCGGCATCAGCCCTGTGACTAAATTACCACGTGAAGGGCACGACGATGCCTCACTGCGCTTCTGTGCACGTTAAAAGCGTTTGTTCACTCCTGAATAATGAAGGAATTAAGAACATACTAGCCACAAGTTTCAGAACTCTGTTCCGGCAATTTCTTGTGGTGAAATAAGGGAGCCCCCGAGAAAGGCAGCCGCTGGGCCCTCACTCTGGCTCCTCTGAGAGGTCCCATAGCGACCTCCCCCCGCACTCCTTGAACTCTAGTCTCAGATCCCAAGGGTCTCTTTTGCTTTGATGCTTTTGCAGGGCTGAGGGAGGCTTAGGAAAAACTTCAGGAGAATATCCCCGTCCCCTACCCAGCCAGCCTCCTCCTCCACCCCGAAGTAACGGTCATCATGGCCTCCAGGCGAGGGTTCAGGTTGTGGCCTCTGGACAGACAAGGAGGGCCAGGCTGGACCACTCATGGATTCCCTATGTTGTATGAGTCCTCTGGGGGCACCTCCAAGCAAAGATGTGGACAGCCAGGGAAATCTGGCCAGACGTGGGTCAGGGTGATGAGCTGGCCCCCTGGGGTGAGGGGTCAGGGTGATGAGCTGGCCCCCTGGGGTGAGGGGTCAGGGTGATCAGCTTGCCTGCTGCAGGGAGGGGCAGGATCTGCAGCACATGCTACAGGGGAACTCTAAGGGTTTCTTGGGCTGAGACACCCTGGGGCACATGATCACCCAAACACAAATATCTCTCCAAACCACCAGTCCACTCTGCACCTGGGAGAATGAATCACTTCCCTTGACGTCACCCCCACACGCCCATCTCCACGGGCTCTCCGGGAGGGGTCAGACTCCGGGCAGCTGGGGTGACGGCACACCTCCTCTTCTGGGAGGCTCCGCCTTCCACCAGCAAGGGAGGCTAGAAACCCCTTACGTGGCCTCAGCTGGCTATGCACCCAGTAAGGAGGTGGGGGAGCCCCAAGTTCATGATCAGGTGCAGCCTTTTCCCCCTAGCCGGCCAAGGCCTTGCAGTGAGCCTGGGGCTCCTCTTCAAACTTCCCCAGTTTGACAACACCACCCCACTTTGTGCACCTCCCATGACACTTTCTAGTCCCTTTCTGCACCCTCGTCAGGCCTCGCAGGCAGGGAGTTCTCTAGGTCTGTAGTCGGCAAACTGCGGCTTGCAAGGTGGCTCTTTGGCCCCTTGAGTGTGGCTCTTCCACAAAACACCACGGCCTGGGCGAGTCTGTTTTGAAGAAGTGGCATTAGAAGAAGTTTAAGTTTAAAAAATTTGGCTCTCAAAAGGAATTTCAATTGTTGTACTGTTGATATTTGGCTCTGTTGACTAATGAGTTTGCCGACCACTGGTCTAGGTCACTTTCAACCAATCCGCTGCCGGAGCATCTCCTGCTTGCCGTGCAGAGGCGCAGCGGCTAGGACCCGAGTCACCACCAAACACCGGGCAGAAGGCTCCTGGGCTCTTGAGTGAAGGCCTCTCGGCGTGCTCACTCAGGACCCAGAAGCAACGCCCCCTCCCAGAGTCCAGCAGAGCCCGGAGCTACAAGCAACCCAGGGGCCCGCACTGGAGCGGCTCAGGTGCTTGGTCCCAAACGAGACACTGTCAGCATCATCCTCTGTCCCCACCACATGCACCCTGATCTGCCCTCTGTCTTCCCGTGCTCGAGGCATGATGGGAAGCGCAGGTACTGGAGGAACCCTCCAGAACTGTTATTGCTGTGAGTACTGTCCATGCACATCTCATATATCCTCCTCCTAACCCAGTGGTCGGCAAACTCATGAGTCAACAGAGCCAAATATCAACAGGACAAGGATTGAAATTTCTTTTGAGACCCAACGTTTTTAAACTTAAACTTCTTCTAACGCCACTTCTTCAAAATAGACTCGCCCAGGCCGTGGTATTTTGTGGAAGAGCCACACTCAAGGGGCCAAAGAGCTGCATGTGGCTCGCGAGCCGCAGTTTGCCGGCCACGGTCCTAACCCAATATGGTGCGTGCTATTGTTTCTTCATTTGTCAGTTGAGGAAACTGAGGCTCAGAGTCGTGCAGCAGCTTGCCCCGGGGCGGGGCACTCTGCCGTGAATCGGGGAGCTAGGATGAGAAGCCAAGTCTGCCCAACTCCAGAGTCTGGGCACTTCACCTCCATGCTGAACTGAAGGGGGGACGCAGCTCATCTTGCTGGGAGTAAGAGAGGGCTGGGGACTTGGCCCGGGCCAGATGAGTCAGTGGCCGAGGGGAAGGCTCCCAGAGGTCCCCACGTCTAACTCCATCAGAGGTGACTTGGCTCCCAGTCAAATGCTCACCAAGGGCCTGAGGTTCTGAAATCACCTTCTAGAAACAGCCACCCATTCGATGAGAACAGGGCTCTGGAGTCGGGAAGATGGGGGCCAGTAGGGACCTCTTCCCTCCCCTTGGTGTTAAAACGGAGTTGCTGGAGAAAGTACGGGAAGCCTCACTCAATTAGAATTTCAGCTGAACAGCAGATTTAAAAATACAAGTACGCTGAAACCGGTTTGGCTCAGTGGATAGAGCATCGGCCTGCGGACTGAAGGGTCCCAGGTTCGATTCCGGTCAAGGACATGTACCTTGGTTTCAGGCACATCCCCAGTAGGGGGTGTGCAGGAGACAGCTGATCGATATTTCTCTTTCATCAATGTTTCTGACTTTCTATTCTTCTCCCTTCCTCTCTGTAAAAAAAAAAAAAATCAATAAAAATATATTTTAAAAATAAAAATACAATTATGTCCCATGCAATGTTTTAGATGCCCTTTATCCTAGGGGATACGTTCCAAGACCCACAGTGGACCCCTGAAACCGTGTGGGTGGCATTTATACTTAACATGTTTTGTCCTGCGCATACATACCCACGGTAAAGTCTAATTTACAAACTAACACAATAAGAGATGAACAGCAATAACTAATAATAAACTACGACAGTTATAACAAGATCCTGTAGTAGAACTTATGACTGTTGTGGCCTCTCCTCTCTCAAAATACCTCACTGCTCGGGGCTCACCCTCCCGTTTCTCGCGCTGTGTGAGAGGCCACGAAGCCTACCTGACCAGACGCAGGCAGGTGGGCGCTGGACAAAGGGATGACTCACAGCCCGGGCGGAACGGAAGGGGGCGGTGAGATATTTCATCACACCCCTCAGAATAGTGCAGGACTTGAAACACCTGAATCCTTTATTTCCAGACTTTTCCACCTGCTATTTTCGGGCCACGGTAGACCACAGCGAACTAAAACCGCGGAAAACAAAACTGCGGATCGGGGAATCGCTGTACTTAACAACAACAACAACAACAAAGTTGCTGTTTCTCTGAAACGCAACCCTCACCAGAGTCCTCTGTGTTCATTTGCTGAGTCTGGCAACCCCCCCCCCCCCCCCCGCCCCTCCTGTGTAAAGGGCAGGAGACGGGGGAATAAAGTGCAGTCACAACACTGAATGGAACAACGATGGATGGTGTCAGATGGGCACTAGACAGATCCGGCTAGTCACCTCCTACGTTCTATAAATGTCTAATCACTATGCTGTACGCCCGAAATGAACGTGATATTGTGTGTCGACTGTAACTGGAAAAAACTGGCCCACTCTCCCTCCCAGGAGCATGCCTGGCTTTCGCCTCCCCCCCCCCCCCCCCCCGTCTCCCCCACAGGTGTGCACCTCCTGAACTCTAAGGGACCCCAGGAGGCTGGCAGCCAGGGGAGCAATGGCAGCAACCGCTGGTCCCCGAATCTGTCCCCAAGGCCTCTTTTCTCTGACCCTCCAGGGAGCTGAAGCCGCCCTGCCTGGGCTCACTTCTTCCCCACACATGTCTGGAGCCCGTCTCTCTGCTGTGGCTTCTTCTGCCCTGGGCCCTTCCTGTTTCACTGCCTCCGGCTTTAATAAACATGCTCTCAACATCAGAAAGAAAAGCATTTTCTGTAAAGGAGCAAGAGAAAATGGGGTCTCCGCTGGCCACCTGGTTCTGAGGGAACCAACCCCACAGTGGGGTGGCAGCGGGAGGGGGCGCAGGGGGCCCAGTATAACCTCCAGGGCTCCTGGCTCTCCTTCCCCAGCCCTGTCACTGGGGCCTCAGGCCACGGCACAGAGAGGGCCGCCCCGGAGGGCTTCTGGGCCAGAGGCTCACCTGAGGCCGGGTGGGAAGCCGGGCCCAACATTCATTCTCCAGACTGGAGGGTGCTGGTACTGAGACCAGGAGAGCCGTAGGAGCTCAGACCCCCACCATGTAACAGCCCCAGCCCCCTCTAGGAGGGGGTTCCCGCTTGAGCCCCCATCTGCAGGGACACCGGTCCTATCCGTACAGCAAGATGGAATCCACAGCTCATCTGTCAGAGCTGGGAAGGCCCCAGGAATCCTCAAGTCTAACTCCATCAGCGGCCAGGTGAGGAGTCTGAGGCTGCGCCAGGTCCCTGGGCCTGAGCCCATTTTGGCAGAGCCAGGTCAGGGAGGATTTGGGCCGACCGAAGCTGCTGCTGCTGCTGCTGCTGCTGCCCCTCGATGTCATCGCTGCCGCCATTACTTCCACCCCCACCCCAATCGTGGCCAACACAAGCCCCAGTCTTGTTGCCAGTTCTTTTCTTTTTATTAACTAATTGAATCAGCCCCTAATTAGTCCCTCCTGATGCCTATCACCCTGATTAGCCGCCAAGAATCAAGTTGCCACACACCTCACCCCTCCACCTCAGAGAGGTGAGTTGTTGACAAGAAACTGAGGGACGCCTAGCCCTGTTCCCTGGTTTGAACAATTCGTTCTGATGCTCCACACAATTTCCATCAGACCCCAGAACGCAGAGCCCAGGGCTCAGAGCTGGAACCCTTGTCCAGGGGCTCGAGGCCAGGGTCCTGACCCTAGTGCCCAAGAGCCAGGGCCCCAAGGTGGACCTGATACCCTAGAACCTCCTTCCCAAGCTCTACAGCCAACCGGCAGCTGCACGACTGTCAAAACAGGTACCAGGCGCCCATCCCACAGCCACCCCAATGCCTCCACTCCTTCCCTCTGCAGCCAGGCGAGCGCCTCTCGGTTCTCACCTGCGGACATCCACGAAGGTCTCCACTCCCACCACACACACCGCCTGGGTGGGCTTCTTCAGGGACAGCCGCACAGCCCTCTGGGAGGCCATCCTACACCCCGGCTCCCGATCTCTTCGCCCCCGGTGCCCCAGGTCCTCTCCTGGGCACCTGGGAGCCGGGAAGAAGTGTGAGTTCTGATGGGTCGTGTTTTCCTCCTCCTTTTTAATTTCACCCCAGAGACCTGATTAGCCTGCCTGAGCTAAGTCCCCACCTCCTGGCCCCACGCCCAGTCCTCCTCACTCAGGCCTGTCAATCCGGAGCCCTGGGGAGGAGGCTCCAAGGCTTCTCTGGAGGATGGAGAAGAGAGTTTCAGCTCGTGCCCCTGGTGGGGAGCTCAGGTGCCAACACAGGACTACCGAGCTCCCATCGGCTCCCTGGCTCTGCCTCTCTCCTCAGACTCCTGGTGCCTGACCCCAGACTGTAAAGATGTCAGCGTCCTCTGAAGGCTGACTATGTGCCAGGTGCCGGGTAGGCAGTTTACAGATCTTATCTCATGTGACGGGACAGTCAGGCAGCATATAAAGCCTTGCGAGGTCGGAATGCCAGGGCTCCAATCCGCTCTGCCTCTTACAGCCTTGACCTCGGTAGTTCACTTCTCTGTGGCTCCAGCTCCCCATGGAAAATGACAGATGTGGTATGGGGACCGCATACCATCTAGCATGGCACCTAGCATTCAGTACAAGAAATGCTAGCCCTACCTGGTATGGCTCAGTGGATAGAGCATCAGCCTGCAGACTGAAGGGTCCCAAATTTGATTCCGGTCAAGGGCACATGCCCAGGTTACAGGCTCAAACCCCAGTAGGGAGCCTGCAAGAGGCAGCTGATCAATGATTCTCATCATTGATGTTTCTAGCTCTCTCTCTCCCTTTCTCTCAGAAATCAATAAAAATGTATTTTTAAAAGAAATGCCAGTAATTATCAGTAGGATCTCCATTTTACGGGAGGAGAAGCACAGCTACAGGTCACACTGATAGTAAGCGGGAGAGCCAGAGTCGGCGCCCAGGTCCTCTGACTCCAGCACTATTCTACCCCCAACATGTGAGGGTCTGCCCTCCTCCCTCGACTCCAGAGGTGTCGCTCAGAGAAGGCGCCCTGAGCAACGGACTGGGGAGGGGTGATTCTTTCTGAAAATCCCCTCCTTTTAGCATTGGCAAGTGCTGGCTCCCGCCTGTGCTTGGGTGTTTATGGAATGCCATTCATTCATTTGACAGTCATTCATGGAGCGCCAGCTCTGGGTTAGCCAATCCTTAGGGCAATAGGGACACAGGCGCTGGGGATGGACAAAACAGGCCGCAATCCCTGCTCTGACGGCATTTGCATTCTAGAGAGGCAGACAAAGGGAGTAGAGCCTGCTTTGGCCAGGCATTAAAATTCAACTTTTCCTACGTAGAGTGTGGGTAACAGACGGTGCAGTGAAATTCTCCCAAGCAAAAGATGATGGTGGCTTTTTCCTGGGGGGAACAGTGAAGGTGCTGAGAAGTGGTTGGATTCTTGAAGCTGAGTAGGTTTGCCGATGGATTGGATGTGGGCATGAGCAGGTCACGGTGTCTTAAGAGAAATGTTCTCAGAGCCAGGGGAAAGAGGGAGAAATAGCAGAGAGTGGGCAGAGAGGCGGAGAGGAACATCACTTTACAAAATGAAAATGCCAGAGCACAGAGAAAGAGAGGAGTCAGGAATGGCTGGAGTGTTCAGGGCCCCAGCAACTAGAAGGAGCAAGTTGTCATCAGAGAGACGGGGAAGGCTAGGCGTGCAGGCTGGGCAGAGGGTTGGCTGTTCCATGTTGGACTTGTTAGACATGAAATGTCTATTAGACCTGTGAGTGGAGATGATGAATTGCTGGGGCATGCTCCCTCCATGTGGGAGGTTGGGGGTGAGGATGAGGAAAGTTCCCTGAGGAATCACAGAACACCTCTCCTCAGACACGGAGTCCCCTCATTCCGGGTAGTCATTGCACAGATGGAATAAAGGATGCACAACCAGAACTCCCCCCTCAGAGATCTGGGGTGGGAGGATGGCAAAGAGAGAGAGGGATAAGAATGGCCACTGTCTGGGAACCAGTCTGATGTGGCCAGAGGGGGACACAGGCTCTGCCTCCAGGACCCCCCAGCCTGATGAGGGAGATGAGAAACATTAACACAGCTTCAACATTTATTTGGTTACTTTGGATTTTGAAGCTCTTCCTGGAATGATCTTTCTTACTGCCAGCATATCTGATTATAAATATTCGTGGGCTACAAAGTTTATTACACCCAAAGGCAGCAAGACAAAGTCTAGGTTTGCCCACGGATACAGAACCCAACATAACCGTGCTTCAGGGATGTGAGGTCATTAACCAGGACCAGAGCCATTTTGTTCATATGTAATGTAATGTAATGTGGCATGTAAAATGCAGATTCCCTAAGGGCACATGGCATAGTTCCATTAGAGAAGGATGGGTGGATGAGTGGATGGGTGGGTGGTTGGATGAGTGGGTGGATGAGTGGGTGGATGGGTGGATGGGTGGGTGGGTGGGTGCATGGGTGGATGGGTGGGTGCATGGGTGGGTCAGTGGATGGGTGAATGGATGGATGGAAAAGATGGGATGGTGTACAAAGAACTATCTACAAAAATGATGATAATGGTGACAATGATGGCAGCAATGACAACAATGATGATGATGATGATGATGATGATGATGACAAAATGCGAGCAAACACATACAGAGCCCTCCCCACATACCAGGCAATATTTTAAGCCCCTTCCATGTCCTGACTTATCTAATCCTCACAACAATACCAGGTGGCAGGTACCAATTAAGCCTGGAATCCCAAGTTCAAACAGACCACAGCATGTGTGTGCAGGAGGTACCTTCTGCAGGTTGTGGGCAGGGCAGGGGCCAGAGCAGGTCACGGTGTCTTAAAAGAATATTCTCAGAACTGGCAGATAGAGGGGGGGAAATAGCAGAGAGTGGGCAGAGAGACTGAGAGGAACATCACTTTACAAATGAAAATGCCAGGGCACAGAGACGCCAAGGAACCCTTTTAAGATTCGAAGCTGGAAAGTGTGGAGCCAGGATCAGAGCCCAGGCCATCTGACCTAAATGGGCTCATAATTTTTGGCTAGATCCCTGAGAGGTAGAATATCGGGTCATTCTACCTTCTTCCTCATGCTTTTGTGTTTTGTTTGAACAGCTTTGGAGAGCAAAAGTTTTTACTCTTGGGGAAAAACCAGAAGCATTTCCTGTTCTGGCCTTCCTGCCCACCCTCTGCTATCTGCTCCCTGCCTCCCTCCCTCTTTCCTCCAGCTCTGAGAACATTTCTTTCAAGACACATGACCTGCCAGGACCTCTGCTCTGCTCAGAAACCTCAAAAGTCATCTCCTGTACACCCATTCTGTGGTCTACTTGAACTTGAAATTCCAGACTTAATAGGTTGAATTTGGGAGGCGCCGGGGCAGGGGAGTGGAATGACATCACTGAGCCCTCTCCCCTCCCGGTAGAACATACCATACCGCTGGGAGGGCCTGTCCTGGTCAGCCTCACACGCAACCCCATACGGAGGGGGAGGCCTGCCCATGGCCGGGTGACTTTGGGACTCCAGCTCGATTCCAGGATGTCCCGGAACAACCCAGGGAAATGCAGCAGGAGGTGTCTGATGCTGGTACTGCCGTGTCTACGGCCTCCTTTTCCCCATTCCTCAGCAATTTCTTCCTAGCATCTTCCATGCACCAGGCAATATTGTTGGCCCTGGGGATACAATAGTGAATTAGACAAACCACCTCCCTGACCTCAGGGGGCATACAGAGTAGCAAGAGAGATAGAATAACCGCAGGATAGAGACTAGGATGTCAGGAGGGGTGAGACATGGGGAAGCAGGGTACAGGAGCAGACTGGATGGGCTGCTGTTGTGAGTGGGCTGGATAGCTTATGGTTATCTGGGGAAATGACAGTGGAGCTGAGATCTGAAAATAAGACCTTGGCGATGTCATAGGCTCTTCCAATCCTATCTAATAAAAGAGTAATATGCAGATTGACCATCACTTCAACACAAAATGGCTGCCCCCATGTGGTCAAAGATCCTACCCCATTGTGGACACAAGAGGGCCACCACAAGATGCCCCCGCAGGGGATGGCAGTTGGTAGGGACCAGGCCTGCAAGGGAGGGCAGTTGGAGGTGACCAGGCCGGCAGAGGAGGGAAGTTTGGGGTGACCAGGCCTACAGGGAAGGGCAGTTGAGGGGGGGAACCCAGGCCTGCAGGGGAGAGCAGTGGGGGGGGGGGGTACCAAGCCTGCAGGGAAGAGTAGTTAGGGGCAAACAGGCTGGCAGGGGATCAGTTAGGCATCAATCAAGCTGGCAGGGGAGTGGTTAGGGAATGATCAGGAAGGCAGGCAGAAGCAGTTAGGGGCAATCAGGAAGGCAGGCAGGCGAGAAGTTGGATTGTGAGGGGAATGTCTGACTGCCTGGTGGGATCAGACCTAAATGGGTAGTCGGACATTACTCGAGGGGTCCCAGATTGGAGAGGGTGTAGACTGGGTTGAGGGACACCCCCCACATGCACAGATTTCATGCACCGGGTCTCTAGTTTCAAATAATCTAGGATTCCATTGACCTAGAAGTACCTCCTGTTCAGTCTCCTATTTACAAATGGGGTTGTTGAGCTAGACCGTTTCCAAACTCAGATGCTTTCAGGGGTCAGCATAAATGTGTGAAGCTGCCAAATGTGAGACAATAGGGAAGAGTGGCAACTGTGGCAAAGGGAATAGAGCTTTGGCCACACTTTAAAATTCAACATTTCTTACAAACAGAACACTGTGGGTCAAGAAAAACCCATTTGTAAGTCAGACCCGACCATGGGCAGTTAGTTCCAGACCCCACTGCCTATGTCTGGATTGGTGGGTAAGGAGGGTGATGGAGGGAATAACGCTAGTTGGGGAAGTCTTTTGATGCTGATGAGAAGTCACTTGGGCCCAAGTGAGTCTTGCCACCATCAGGCATGGACCTCGCCTGCCTCAGGTCTTGTGACCAGTCAGAGTGGGTTCTGGGCTGCCTCATGATTGCTGATACCAGCTCTTCCACTCAAGGGGATCCCCCTCCCCAACACACCCAGTCTGTGCCTGAGTTTGCTTGAGACAGCCATGGAGGAGGGGGGATCTGCAGAGCCAGCTTTGGCCTTGCTCAGCGCCCCAAGCACAGGGACAGTGCTCTGCAGAATCCCCAACTTCAAGCTGGAAGGAACCCTAGAGACCGTCAATCTAGCCCTCACTTCCGGCTGGGTAAACTAAGGCTCAGAGAAGAGACATGACATACCTGTGATGACCAAGTAAAGTCACAGGAAGCAGAGCCTGGGCCCAAGGCTTTCATTCATTCCCTCACTGACAAAACATCTATCGGACACTGGATACAGGTGCTGTTCTAGAAGTCGGAGTTCTCACACCTGTTGAGAACTCCCAGCTTCTTATATTAACTTACTCCCCTGGGGTCCTCTAGATCATCCGCAATCCCTTCCTGTGCCCCTGGAGCCCAGGGCAGGAACCTGGGCCCCCTGGGGGAGAGGTGAAGAAGGAACCTCAGAGGCTCTGACTCAGCCATCGTGAGAAAACTTGGTACACACTGCATCCTGCAGGGCAGAGAGCCTGGGGCCAGTGGCCCTAATAGCAAAAAGTCGTGAGGGTCACAATTCAATCCATTCGGTTCCCCCAGAGCCCGAACCCAAGTACAGGACATGCAGGAGGCAGCTGATCAATGACTCTGTCTCATCGCTGATCTTCCTATCTCTTTCTCCCTTTCCATTCTTTTCTAAAATCAATAAAAATTTGAAAAGTTCTATCTAATAAAGGGGGATGATGCTAATTGACCAAGACATCCTCATAAAGATGGCACCACAGCCAATAAGGAGGGGATATGCTAATTGACTGCCATGCCCTTAAAGATGGCAGCGCCCAGGCCTCTCAGCCCCCCAGCTGCCCAGGGCCAGCTCGAGAAATGACCAAACAACTGAACAACCAGACTGCCTGAAAGCATGGTTTATGGAGAAGGTGGGATGTGTAAACACGTGGTCCCAAGGAAGTTTTGTAAGAACCACCACAGGGGATGCGCCGAGCACCGCCAATGCAGGTGTGGGAGGCAGGATGGGAACAGCGGAAGCCAGTGTCGCTGAGCACATCCGGTGAGCCAGCTCCGGGCCGAGCACGTGTCAGCACCATCTTCCAACCTTGCATCAAACCTGGGAAGTGAGTTCTCATTTCTGCTTTGAAGAGGAAGGACTCCAGTCTCAGGGAGTTGAAGCAGCAAGTCCCAGGTCTCCTGCTAATGAGGACGGAGGCCGAGCTGCTGCCCCATCCAGGGAATAAGATGTTAATTGGTACGTTCTCCTGCCTCAGAGGATGGTGAAGCCAGGCTCGCTCGTACCTCGTGCACTGCCTGCTGGTGCCAGTGCTGCCAGCTTGGGGACCACTTGGCCTCAGGCTCCTGTTGAATCACAGACGCCCCAACATCCCCCCTGGGAAGGGCAAAATTGGCCTGTGTCTGGCCTACAGGAGGACTCACCAGACACCCCTCCCAGCCTCCTCATACCAGTAAGGTCCTTGGGGCACTGGCTGCCCAACTCTGTCACCCTGGCACCCCATCAAGCCCTGGAGCCTCCTGGGACCCAGGCCCAGGCCACTCAGCCCTTGCTGGCTTTCACTTGGTCTGAGTCCTGGGGCCACCCCAGGGAGGGCCCTGATGACTGGGGTGGGGAAGTGGGGTGCATACATTCCTAAAACATCAAGGGAAGATAAACCTGGAAGTGTGTGGATGCACGTTTAAAACAGATAAAAGAGTAGACACTCAAGACCAAGCAGAGTTGGGGCTCAAAGCTCACCTGCTCCCCCTCCTCCTCCACCAGTCCCTACAGCCCCGTGAGGATCCCGGTTTGTCGTGAATAATGAGCCCAGAGAGAACCAGCACTCCACCCAAGGCCACACAGCCCAATCTCTGGGGAGAAAAGAAGGAGCTCTGGGATATAGGTGGTCAGTAGTTGGGCAGGCTAGGCCAACAGTGGACAGAGCTCTGGCCCTTCACTGACTGGCTGTGTGACCCCACGCAGCCACTTGACCCCTCTGGGCTACTTTGGCCTCCTCTGCAAAATGGGGCTTGCTGTTTGGACTGCACTTTACAACACGGCCTCCTTCACACCTTCTAGGTGGTGGCCAGGCTGATCCCCACTCTGCAGGTGAAGAAACTGAGGCTGGGAGCCTTCAGGTGACTCAGCCCATGAAACGGGCTCCAGCACTGCTGGGGTCCAGGCGGAAGGACAGGGACAGGGAGACGGAGGCCCGGAGAGGGAGAGGTGCGTATCTCGGGACACCCGGTAGTCAGCTGCAGAGCAGGAGGCTGGGAGCCAGCTCCCGGCACCTTGCCTGGCTCCAAAGAAAACAAAGTAATCTCCTTAAGTCTTTAGTAAGGGAGCCAGGTCTTACCAGATGGGCTGTGGCCAACACCCTGGAAGCTGTCAACACCCCTGCCACATCCTCCTTCCTGCCCACCTTTCCGTCTTTTCTGGGAGAGGCGGAAAATGGGGCCTCCCTCAGAACCAGGCCCCCCAGATGGCACCGCCCCCTCCCCACCCCTGGCCCTCCAGCCTGGACTCCGGTGCAGAACGAACAAGAGGCAGTGGAACTGTTGTGACACCCTAACTTTGCTGACGTCAGCAACATGAGAACGCAGGCTCCCCCAAAAGCGCGGCCCCCCTACAGCAGGGGGCGTGGAACCTCTTTTCTGCCAAGGGCCGTTTGGAGACTTACAACATCACTCGCTTCATGTAACTCACTGAACAGACATGTTTGCTGCTGTGAAAAACGCTCCTAGCTTTCCTGAATTTTGAGTCCCACCTGCGGTTGCCTTGGCGGGGCCAGACCGAATGATTTCATGGGCCTTATACGGCCCTCGGGCTGGACGTTCCCCACCCTGACAGGAAGGAGGGAGGACACACACTGAGCACCTGCTCGGAGCACTCCCCAGAGCTCACGTGGCCGCCTGCATCCCAGCAAGGCAGGTACAGGGCAGCAAAGCATGGCTGAGAGAGGGGCCACTGCCCAGGGTCACACAGGTCAATCAGGACAGTCGTCCGACCCCGAGCCCATGCTCCCCAGCTGCTGCTCTCCACTGCTCTGCACCCACCCCTGCCCTGGGTCAAAGGGTAGGTCCCCCAGCCCAGAAGAGGGGGACACTCCTGACTGAGACCTCAGACAAGTTGCTTGAGCCCTCCTGGGCCATGGTTTCCCTACCTGTATAAGTCGGGGGACAGGAGACGGTGTGATGGTCTCTGAGTGCTTCGGGCACTGGCTGCCCAACTCTGTCACCCTCTCTCCCCACCCATCCCTGCTGGCCTTGCCCGATCTGAGTTCTGGAGCCAGCCTGGGGCAGAGGCCCACTTCAGAGGGCCCCGATGACTGGGTAAGGAAGTGGGGCGCATACATTCCTCCTCCTGGGGGTCCATAGTTGCCTCTTCCTGACCCTCGCCTTGGCCACATGCCCTCTGGGGCCTGGGGTCCTCACTTCCACCCTCCGAGGTGACTGTGATGCTTCATGGGCCGATCAGGATTCCCAGGCCTCCAAGAGACAGCACCCACGGATCTTGGGGGGCAGGGGAAGGCATGGATGCAGTGATCTGCGTGGTCCCCTGTTCCCACCTCCTGACCCAGGAAGGCCGACATTAGGCAGAGACAATGGGTCACACACTAACCCCAAGACTTCAAGAGGGTGGGGGCAAGAGTTTGGGTCTGCACAGTCAGCAGAGGCCGTGCATGGGTGACCACCCATCCCATAGTGCTGCCAGCCCTCCCCCCACCCCGCATTGACCTCTTCCAGCCCCCCTGCCCCAGACCTTCACCCCCTTCTGTCTGTGCCCATGGGTTCTGCTTATATGCATGCAAGTGCTTTGGTTGAACTCTTCCCACCCACCCCTTCTCTCTGAGGGCCTGCAGTCTGTCCCCTGCTTCTGTGTCTCTGGGTCTATTCCAGGGCTGGGTTTTCAGTCCCGGGGTCACACGCACCCCTTGCTTCTCTGTCAGTCCCCTGGCAGCCTGCTCCGAGGTGCTCCCGGCATCTCCTTCCTAGACAAGCTTCAGGGAACACCTCACAGATCACAGCCTGAGGCCCTGGGCGGCCCCCGCTCCCTGCCAGCACCCTCTGCCTCTGCCTACTGCCGCCCTCTGGACACTGCCCCCGGCCTGCGAGGCCCTGTCATCTGTGCACCTGGCTGCGGAGTTCCTGCGGCCTGGACCCCCCTCCGCATGCAGGCCCACCAACCCGGCCCCTGCCTGCCCCTTCCCTGCCAGCGCTGGCCTGCGCCCTGTCCAGCTCACATCCTCCCAAGTCCCCTTCCGGATTGGCAGGCCGAGGGCCGGGAGGGGGAGTCTGGCTTTGCCTGACATGGCACACACTGACCCCAGGAAGGGTGAGGACTTGAAAACCGGACCCTGCTCAGCAGCGAATTCCCCAGGCCTGACCCACCCCTGCTCCCCACCAGGGCACCGCCCTCCCCCCAACCCCCCCCCCGACCAGGGCCCCATCCTCCCCCCCACCAGGGCCCCACCCTCCCCCCACCAGGGCCCCACCCTCCCGGCTATGACTCACCTCTGCTGAGCACTGGGGACCAGGTTCCGGGACCAAGACTTTGACAATGTCCTGCCGAACACCCAAACCAGGGTGGAAACCAGGGGAGAGGTCAGCAGGTGAGCTCGGGGTCAGCCAATGGGGCTGGTAGAGTCAAGGAAACTTCTAGAAGCAGTGTCACTGCCAAGAATTAAAGCCCCAGCCCAGAAAACAAACATGGGGAAACCTTGCCTTTCACCTGCCTGGGTTCTGAAAAAACTCTTCATTAACCTTCGTGAAGAAAACCCTGTGAGCTTGGGGAGAGGGTCTGGCCCCTTCGTTTCCTTCTCATCAAAACGTGTCTCCTCTGTCAGACGTGAGTTCCCTTGGCGGGCAGGGCCCGCCCCCCGCCGTGGACCGGGTGCCCGGCACCGGCACACAGAGGGCCCAGCCCATCCGTCACTGCCACCCCCAGCTGATGACTACAGGAGTGACATTTCCACTCAGAGGAGAGCACACACAGAACGCCTGTCTTGGCCAAGGCCTGACACCCAGAGCAGAAGAGAGATGCCTGCGAATCGACGTGAAGGGACAAACCACAGGCCCTGTAAGTGGAGTGAAACTCAAACTCCACCCGCCCCAGATCCTGAGCAAGACCTTTAGGGGGAGTCTGCACCCGCAGCTTCCCGGCTGCCACCAACCCACACCTGCCTCCCCGAGGCATGCACCCACGTGTGCCTTTCCTGGGGTGAACTTTGGAGAGTCTCATGGGGAGCGCCAGGGGAAAGGTGAAGGGAAGGAGGGATCAGCGCTGAGAGGACGGGGGGGGGGGGGTGAGAATAGGGGTTCTATCCACCCCTGGCTGGGAGGGGAGGCCCCCTAGAAGCTGTGTCTCCCCAAGAAGTAGCCAAGCAGCACGGAAGGGGCACCAGACCAGGAGTCGGGAGCCCTGGGTTCCAGCCCTAGCACCCGGCAGACTGGCTGAGCGACCTTGGGCGCAGGTCCTGACCTCGGTCTTCACATCTGTGAGGAGAGGATTGGGCAGCTGATCCTCAGAGTGCTGTCCAGCTCTGACTCAGTGAGTGACTCAGCCCATCTCCTGCTCCCCCGCCCCCACTCCCCCCCCTGCCAGTCAGCCCAGCTCCCCCAGCCTCAGTGACACCCGCTCCCCATGTGACCCACAGTGAGGCCAGTCAGGGTGGGAGTGAGGCTGAGAACCAACCAGCCCCAGCCCAGGCCTGAATCACCCAGCCCGACCCTGGCCCTCTGCCCTGGGAGCTCCAGGTGCCAGCGTGGCCGGGCAGGGCGAGCACCTCGTTCCGAACCACTGCTTTCCTGAGCACCTGCTTTCTGCTCCAGTTCCCCTGAGACCGCGTGGGCCTCCATCCTCCCAGATGTCCAGCACTGGTCCCCAAGCGCCAGCCACACAACACCCGCCTCCTGGATGCTGGCTCTGAAGGAGAAAGACAGGCGGGTTGTGCAGAGCCCGTGTTCTGTGGGATCCCAGACTAAGTGTAGACCAACTGCCTGTCCCTCAGAAGCTTCCTGTCTGGTGGGGGAAGCACAGTCCCCATCCTGGGGAAGCTTTCTGTCTGATGGGGAGACACAGTCCTATCCTGGGGAAGCTTCCTGTCTGATGGGAGAGGCACAGTCCCTATCCTGGGGAAGCTTCCTGTCTGATGGGGGAATCACAGCCCTGTCCTGGGGAAGCTTCCTGTCTGATGGGGGAATCACAGCCCTGTCCTGGGGAAGCTTCCTGTCTGATGGGGGAGGTACAGTCCCTGTCCTGGGGAAGCTTCCTGTCTGATGGGGAGGCACAGCCCTGTCCTGGGGAAGCTTCCTGTCTGATGGGGGAGGCACAGCCCTGTCCTGGGGAAGCTTCCTGTCTGATGGGGAGGCACAGCCCTGTCCTGGGGAAGCTTCCTGTCTGATGGGGAGACACAGCCCTGTCCTGGGGAAGCTTCCTGTCTGATGGGGAGACACAGTCCCTGTCCTGGGGAAGCTTCCTGTCTGATGGGGGAATCACAGCCCTGTCCTGGGGAAGCTTCCTGTCTGATGGGGGAGGTACAGTCCCTGTCCTGGGGAAGCTTCCTGTCTGATGGGGGAATCACAGCCCTATCCTGGGGAAGCTTCCTGTCTGATGGGAGATGCACAGCCCTGTCCTGGGGAAGCTTCCTGTCTGATGGGGAGACACAGTCCCTGTCCTGAGGAAGCTTCCTGTCTGATGGGGAGGCACAGTCCCTGTCCTGGGGAAGCTTCCTGTCTGATGGGGGAATCACAGCCCTGTCCTGGGGAAGCTTCCTGTCTGATGGGGGAGGCACAGCCCTGTCCTGGGGAAGCTTCCTGTCTGATGGGGGAATCACAGCCCTGTCCTGGGGAAGCTTCCTGTCTGATGGGGAGGCACAGTCCCTGTCCTGGGGAAGCTTCCTGTCTGATGGGGAGGCACAGTCCCTGTCCTGGGGAAGCTTCCTGTCTGATGGGGGAGGTACAGTCCCTGTCCTGGGGAAACTTCCTGTCTGATGGGGAGACACAGTCCCTGTCCTGGGGAAGCTTCCTGTCTGATGGGGAGGCACAGTCCCTATCCTGGGGAAGCTTCCTGTCTAATGGGGGAATCACAGCCCTGTCCTGGGGAAGCTTCCTGTCTGATGGGGGAATCACAGCCCTGTCCTGGGGAAGCTTCCTGTCTGATGGGGGAGGTACAGTCCCTGTCCTGGGGAAGCTTCCTTTCTGATGGGGAGGCACAGTCCTATCCTGGGGAAGCTTCCTGTCTGATGGGAGAGGCACAGTCCCTATCCTGGGGAAACTTCCTGTCTGATGGGGGAGGTACAGTCCCTGTCCTGGGGAAACTTCCTGTCTGATGGGGAGACACAGTCCCTGTCCTGGGGAAGCTTCCTGTCTGATGGGGAGGCACAGTCCCTATCCTGGGGAAGCTTCCTGTCTAATGGGGGAAGCACAGCCCTGTCCTGGGGAAGCTTCCTGTCTGATGGGGGAATCACAGCCCTGTCCTGGGGAAGCTTCCTGTCTGATGGGGGAGGTACAGTCCCTGTCCTGGGGAAGCTTCCTGTCTGATGGGGAGGCACAGTCCTATCCTGGGGAAGCTTCCTGTCTGATGGGAGAGGCACAGTCCCTATCCTGGGGAAACTTCCTGTCTGATGGGGGAATCACAGCCCTGTCCTGGGGAAGCTTCCTGTCTGATGGGGGAATCACAGTCCTATCCTGGGGAAGCTTCCTGTCTGATGGGGAGACACAGTCCTATCCTGGGGAAGCTTCCTGTCTGATGGGGAGACACAGTCCTATCCTGGGGAAGCTTCCTGTCTGATGGGAGAGGCACAGTCCCTATCCTGGGGAAACTTCCTGTCTGATGGGGGAATCACAGCCCGGTCCTGGGGAAGCTTCCTGTCTGATGGGGAGACACAGTCCTATCCTGGGGAAGCTTCCTGTCTGATGGGGAGACACAGTCCTATCCTGGGGAAGCTTCCTGTCTGATGGGGGAGGTACAGTCCCTGTCCTGGGGAAGCTTCCTGTCTGATGGGGAGACACAGTCCTATCCTGGGGAAGCTTCCTGTCTGATGGGAGAGGCACAGTCCCTATCCTGGGGAAGCTTCCTGTCTAATGGGGGAATCACAGCCCTGTCCTGGGGAAGCTTCCTGTCTGATGGGGGAATCACAGCCCTGTCCTGGGGAAGCTTCCTGTCTGATGGGGAGGCACAGTCCCTATCCTGGGGAAGCTTCCTGTCTGATGGGGGAGGTACAGTCCCTGTCCTGGGGAAGCTTCCTGTCTGATGGGGGAATCACAGCCCTGTCCTGGGGAAGCTTCCTGTCTGATGGGGAGGCACAGTCCTATCCTGGGGAAGCTTCCTGTCTGATGGGGAGGCACAGTCCCTATCCTGGGGAAGCTTCCTGTCTGATGGGGGAGGTACAGTCCCTGTCCTGGGGAAACTTCCTGTCTGATGGGGAGACACAGTCCCTGTCCTGGGGAAGCTTCCTGTCTGATGGGGGAATCACAGCCCTGTCCTGGGGAAGCTTCCTGTCTGATGGGGAGACACAGTCCCTGTCCTGAGGAAGCTTCCTGTCTGATGGGGAGGCACAGTCCCTGTCCTGGGGAAGCTTCCTGTCTGATGGGGGAATCACAGCCCTGTCCTGGGGAAGCTTCCTGTCTGATGGGGAGACACAGTCCCTGTCCTGGGGAAGCTTCCTGTCTGATGGGGGAATCACAGCCCTGTCCTGGGGAAGCTTCCTGTCTGATGGGAGATGCACAGCCCTGTCCTGGGGAAGCTTCCTGTCTGATGGGGGAGGCACAGCCCTGTCCTGGGGAAGCTTCCTGTCTGATGGGGGAAGTGCAGCCCTGTCCTGGGGAAGCTTCCTGTCTGATGGGGAGGCACAGTCCCTGTCCTGGGGAAGCTTCCTGTCTGATGGGGAGGCACAGTCCCTGTCCTGGGGAAGCTTCCTGTCTGATGGGGAGGCACAGTCCCTGTCCTGGGGAAGCTTCCTGTCTGATGGGGAAATCACAGCCCTGTCCTGGGGAAGCTTCCTGTCTGATGGGGAGGCACAGTCCCTGTCCTGGGGAAGCTTCCTGTCTGATGGGGGAATCACAGCCCTGTCCTGGGGAAGCTTCCTGTCTGATGGGGGAAGCACAGCCCTGTCCTGGGGAAGCTTCCTGTCTGATGGGGGAATCACAGCCCTGTCCTGGGGAAGCTTCCTGTCTGATGGGAGATGCACAGCCCTGTCCTGGGGAAGCTTCCTGTCTGATGGGGAGACACAGTCCCTGTCCTGAGGAAGCTTCCTGTCTGATGGGGAGGCACAGTCCCTGTCCTGGGGAAGCTTCCTGTCTGATGGGGGAATCACAGCCCTGTCCTGGGGAAGCTTCCTGTCTGATGGGGGAGGCACAGCCCTGTCCTGGGGAAGCTTCCTGTCTGATGGGGGAATCACAGCCCTGTCCTGGGGAAGCTTCCTGTCTGATGGGGAGGCACAGTCCCTGTCCTGGGGAAGCTTCCTGTCTGATGGGGAGGCACAGTCCCTGTCCTGGGGAAGCTTCCTGTCTGATGGGGAGGCACAGTCCCTGTCCTGGGGAAGCTTCCTGTCTGATGGGGAAATCACAGCCCTGTCCTGGGGAAGCTTCCTGTCTGATGGGGGAAGCACAGCCCTGTCCTGGGGAAGCTTCCTGTCTGATGGGGGAAGCACAGTCCCTGTCCTGGGGAAGCTTCCTGTCTGATGGGGGAGGCACAGCCCTGTCCTGGGGAAGCTTCCTGTCTGATGGGGAGACACAGTCCCTATCCTGGGGAAGCTTCCTGTCTGATGGGAGATGCACAGCCCTGTCCCGGAGGACTCTCCTGTCTGATGGGGGAGCTCTCAGGAATCTCTCTCCCTGTCGGGGGAAGGGACCGGCTCTCTCTAACGCACCTTTGCTTGCTTCTGGCGAAGACCTCCCACGCGCTATCCCCCTGGAGCCTCGTCAGCATCCAGGAGCGAGGCCAGCCGGAGATTGGCTCTCTGACCACCGGGGACATTGGAGAAAGAGAAGCGGCAGAGGCGAGGCTCTACGGCAAGGGAAGACTGGAGCCCAGTTTACCTCCAGAGGGAAGGAGGAAAGCGGAGAAGAGGGGTGAGTCGCTAAGGAAGCCGGCTCCCCAGGCCCTTGACCCGGGAAGGCTGGGCGGCCGGTGCCCTCTGCCCCGGTGCCCCTGTGAAGCCTGACTCAGGGCCGCCAGAGCAGGCCTTTCTCGAGCCGGTTTGGAAGACGCTTTTTATTCGAGGGAGGCTGCTGCCCTGCTGGGCGTTTACGAGCGCGGTTTATTGATCTGGCCCAGGGAGCCCGAGGCACGGCTTTTGCATGAGCCAAGGGAATGCCTGCCACAGGTATTCTCTGACAGCCACAGCTGGGCGAGGCTGGACCTCTTCAACGGTCAGAGCCAGAGGGACTCCAGGGCTGAGCTGGCCACCCCCTGCCTCTTACAGAAGGGAATAGCGAGGATCAGAGACGGGCAATGACTTGCCCAAGGTCACACAGCACATCAGCAGCGGACCTGGGGCCTGCCACTGGCCCCCTGACCCATGGGCTTTTATGAACTGTTATGAAGTTCATATTTAAGTATTTTCCAGGACATATGCTTTCATTTCTCTTTGGCAAAGGTGTGGAATTGCTAGCTCGTATGGCAAACACATGTTTAATTTCATAAGGGACCATGCCTGGTCATTTCTAATAGTCTCATATCCCATGTTCCTGCGTTCAATGCTTTCTTTTATTTGAGTTGTTGAGTGCCCTTCTTTCCTAAAACGCATGCTCTAATTCCAATGCAGGGAGTATTTGCAGGCCCGAGTTTCCTGCTTCTTGTTCTAGTAAAATTTGTTCATTGAATCTTCGATTTTTTATTGTGAGCTCATGAGGACTCCATCGGCGGGAATGTTAAGAGGCTCAGATTGCTACGCTTTCCTCCAGAGAGGATTGTGGTTTGTTTTGTACTGGACCCTGGGAGTGCTATTCAGCAAGAATGACTAAGTTCTCAGCTCGAGGTCTCTGAATAGAGCAAAAAGTAGGGACCGGGGCTCTGACCTCATTGAGGGATCAGGGAAGACTTTCTTTCCCCTCCATCCGACGTCAAAGCCACGGCCACCCATTTCTCTTGCCACCTCCTTTGGGAAGACAGGTCTGTCTCAAGTTTACCCTTTCAATCGTGGCGTTGCCTGAGGAGGCTCTGACCCAGTGAGGAACCTCAGATCCCGTGCTCTCCCTGGTCGCGTCGTGGGCGATGCCTCCGTCTCACGAACATCCGTGAAGAGCAACGCTCCACATGGCTGGTCGAAGCGGGGTGCAAAGGGCACAGCCTCTTCGGAAAACAGTGCGGAGGTTTCTCCTAAAGTGAAGAAGCGTGTGCTTACCATACGCCCCGACAAGCTCGCTCCCAGCTCCGTACCCAAGTGGACTGAGCCCTACAGCCACCCCATAACCTGCACACAGCGTTTGGAACAGCTCTATTCCTAAGTGTCACAAACCACCCCGCTGGCCTGCAACAAGCGGACGGGTAGACAAGCCGTGGCACACCCGTGCCGGGGCAGACGCTGCTGGCACACACCATCACACCTAGGACCTTAGCCTTCTGTTAAGAAGAGCCAAACACAAAAGGTGACCTACTGCACTGACACGACCTTCAGGAAAGGGCAAAACTAGATTAGGGTGGGAAAAAGATAAGTGACTCCAAGCGCTTTACACTCAGAGGGCTGAATTTCACTCTCTGTAAATCTGGCCTCAATTTGAACACCAACAAAGGGAGGAACCAAGATGGCGGCACAGGTAAACACCTATACTGCTGCCTCGCACAACCATCTCAAAACTACAACTGAAAGACGAAACGGGCGTCCTCCAGAACCACCGGAAGGCTGGCTGAGTGAAAATTCTACAACTAGAAGGAAAGAGAAAAGGACACTGAGACTCAGAGGAGCTGCAGAGGGCAGAGTGTGGAGACTTGGAGACGCTCGGAAAGGGTGGGCGGCGGAATATGCAGCTGGTTTTCTCAAATGGGTAGGGAGACAAAGGCTCCCCACTGTGCTGAACTCCAGTTCTGGGGGAGATTCGGGGAACCCAGACTCATACAGGGTGAAACTGGATTCTCAGGAGGAAGCACACTGAGAATCAGGGGAACTGCTGAGGCATGTGAGCTCGCAGAGAGGGCAGGCCGCTGAGTGCGTGGCTGGCTCTCTTGTTCAGGAGGGAAACAAAACCTCCCAACTGCACTGTAGTCCAGCTCCAGGTGAGACTTTGGGTACCCAGACTCATTCGGGGAGAAACTGGACTGTCTGACAGTGGGCAAAACTTGAAGGCAGCTTGCTCTCATAGGTGCATGCAGCCATTTCCATGGGACATGGGTGGGGCTGATGGGAAACCAAGGCTTACTGCTCAGCCCTGAGACTCCACCCTATCCAAACTGAGCATTGAAGCTCTCCCAGCATAGACACAGCTGATCCTCACAGCCAATTGGCCTGGAAATCAATTTCTCCCAGTGATACCAACAACAATCTAGGCTTAACTACAAGACAGTGCTCCCCATAAAGGGGTGCACCAAGAGTGTTCACCTCAGGTAACTGGGGAGGCTGAGCCACTGGGGCCTATAGGACACCTACCACACAAAGCTACTCGACCAACTCAGGGAAGCAGCAAAAATGCGAAGACAAGGAAACAGATCACAAATGAAAGAAATGGAGGAAAATGAGTGATTGGATATAGAGTTCAAAACCACAGTTATAAGGCTTTTCAAGAATTTCCTAGAAAAGAATGATAAATTTAATGAGACCCTCCAAGACATAAAAAAGGACCAACTAGAAATTAAGCATACGCTGACTGAAATAAAAAATATTACACAGAAACCTAACAGCAGACTAGAGAACCACAAGAATCAAGCCAAAGATTTGAAATACAAAGAAGCAAAAAACACTCAGCCGGAAAAGCAAAAAGAATCCAAAAAATTGAAGATAGTGTAAGCAGCCTCTGGGACAACCTCAAGCATACAACATCCAAATTATTGGGATGCCAGAAAAAGAGAGACAGCGAGATACTGAAAACCTATTTAAATAAGTAGTGACTGAAAAAATCCCCCACCTGGTGAAAAAAATAGACTTAAAAGTCCAGGAAGTGCACAGAACCCCAAACAAAAGGAATCCAAAGAGGACCACACGAAGACACATCATAATTAAAATGCCAAGAACAAAAGACAAAGAGAGAACATTAAAAGCAGTAAGAGAAAAACAGTTAGTTACCCACAAGGGAGCACCCATACAATTGTCAGCTGCTTTCTCAACAGAAACTATGCAGGCCAGACAGGAATGGCAAGAAATATTCAAAGTAATGAATAGCAAGAACCTACAACCAAGATTACTCTATCCAGCAAAGCTATTGTTCAGAATTGAAGGTCAGATAAAGAGCTTCACAGATAAGAAAAAGCTAAAGGAGTTCATCACCACCAAACCAGTATTCTATGAAATGCTGAAATGTATTCTTTAAGAAGAGGAAGAAGAAGAAAAAGTAAAGATAAAAATTATGAACAACAAATACAAGTCTATCAACAAGTGAATCTAAAAATCAAGTGAATTAAAAATCTGATGGACAAAATAAACTGGTGAATATAATAAAATCAGGGTATAGAAAGGGAGTGGACTGACAACTCTCAGGGGGAAAGGAGTTTGGGGGGTACGGGAAGAGACTGGACAAAAATCTTACATCTGTGGATGAGGACGGTGGAGGGGAGTTAAGGGCAGAGGATGGGGTGGGAATGGGTGGAGGGGAGCTATGGGGGGGAAAAGAGGAACAGTTGTAATAATCTGAACAATAAAGATTTATTAAATTAAAAAATAAAATAAAATAAAAACCAACGTAGGTCTGGTCTCTGGGAATCTGTGAAGGGGGTTGCCAGTTCAGGGTCCACTTGCCTCTCTTGATTTGTGCACACATTCATGTTCATTTTCTATTTTTATGATTACCTTTTTGCATGTGAGTGCTTTGTCTCCTTTCTTGCCGGCTCAGTCGTGCATTTTAAAACATTCTTTTAGCTCTGTGCCCAGAGCTCCAGACTAATGAGGGAGACAGCATCGTTATCCTCAAAGGCTCCTGGCCCCATGGAGGACGACAAGCCAGGCCAGCAGGGAGGCGTCTCTCCAGCTGCCCTGGGGCGCTTGGGGGCTGCCCAGGGCCTCCCGGATCACATAACTTTTTCATCACGACAATATAGCGATAATTAACTGGCCTAAAACTGGGATCACAGAAGGCAGCTGACTGGGCTCTCAGCCAGGGAGGCAGCGCTGCGTGACTCACGGCCCGGCTGCTGGTAACAGCGGGGCAGCCAGAGGGGCGGGCCGCCTGACCGGGCTCCAGGGTGTCCGCGCATGCACGTGGGTGGGCGGGCATCGAGGTGCAGGACTCTAAGGATGGGCCTGGCTCCGTCCAGAGGGTTCCAGGGCCTGTGCTCCCTGAGACCAGAGGCGTAGGGTGCTGACTTTAGAGGGAACCTGTTTCTCCCGCACCAGGAGAGCCCTCCAACAGAGACCGCAGCTCTGGACCCAACGGTTGGCCTGGCTTTGCAGACGACAAAACCGCCCGGTCCTGGCTGCTCCACGCTGAGGCCGGCCTAGCACTTTCCCTACCCTCACCCCACCATTGGGGCCGGTCTTGATGACTCTCCCTCCAAAAACCTCACTCACGCCTTTCCTCTTCTCAGCATCCCTGGCTCAGGGCCGCGCTTCCTTCATTCTCTCAAGAAGTACTGAGGACCTACTGTGTGCCTGGTTCTGAGCTGGCCATGGGGATCACATTTGGCCCAGACACAGCTGTGCCTCAGGGTTCAGTCTGGGAGAGGCAGGTGGGCAAACTGATGATGGTGGTGGTGACAGTGGAGATGACAGGTCCCGTGTGTTGAGGGCTCACTAAGTGCCCAGCACCGTGCTAAGCACTTGACACTCATTAACTCTTAATCTTCCTAACAGCCCTCTGAGGTCACAGTCATTATTTTAATAATGGGTAACATTTACCACTTAGTAAGTGCCAGGCACTGCTCTACATGCTGGACAAAGGTTAACCCATTCAAGGTAGGCACCATGATTGCCCCTGCTTTTACAGGTGAGGAAACTGAGGTACGGAAACATGTAATCACGTGTCCAAAGTCACACAGCCAGTAGCCGGCAGAGCAAAATGCATTTGCTATGATGGATACAAACAGGGTGTGCTATGAGGCACAAAGGAGAGTCCATCCCTCCTGGGCAGATCAAGGAAGACTTCTCGGAGGAGGCGACATTTAAGCCAGGTCCTGAGGGATTTGTAGGGCTTTGAGAGGACTGGAGCGAAGGCCCAGAAGCACATTTAGGGACAGGGCATAATTCCCAGGGGGATGCTCAAGTCGTAGCGGTAGGAAAAGGCACGAGCCGATAACAACAGAGGGTCTGGTGGCCCACAGTCCCCAGCAGCTGGAGGCTGAGACTCAGCGGCTCTGAGCTCCTCCATCAGACGCGGTCTGGACTCACTCCAAAAGGCCAAGGGCAGGAATCTGATCCAGGCCCAGAAGGGACCAGCAGAGCGACATGTGCAGGCTCACATCACTTGACCCTGCCAAGCTGCAGCCTGCTAACAACCACCTCAGTCCACAGGCGCTGCCAAGCCCCTCACAGGCATGTCTCACTTCTCCTCCCAACAACGTACAAAGTCAGAGCCGATATCATCCCCGCTGTACGGAGGAGGACACGTCCATGCATTTGTCCCATCATCCAGGCTCCCACATTTACTTACACGAAAACGTATGGAACACCTACTACGTGCCAGGTCTGGAATCCGGAAGTGGGGTAAACGAATGTGCAACCCATACACAGTGCCATCTCTACAGAGCGCACCGTCTGAGGGGTGCCTGGCTTTGGGTCCCAGCCACACACCCCGGGTGGGGGGAGGCAAAGGCCTCGCTAACTAATGACTGAGTGTGGGGAAGGGAATAATATAAAGCGCATCCAGAGGGAGCTGCAGGGAGCGTCACAATCACCCTGCCGCGTTGTCTTGGGAACACCCCAGAGGGAAACCCCGTGAGCAGCTGGATGTGCAGCTGGACGTGCAATGGGAGGTGCTTTCACAGAGGGACAGCCGAGTCTGCTGCGTGTCCCCCATCCCCAGCACCCTGCAACGGCACAGGAAAGGAGATGGCAGTCAAGACAAGCAGGAGGGGACCTGGGAAGCTGCCGTGTCACCCATCGCAGGGGCGGGGTGGTCATAAAGTCAAAGCCACTGCGTGATCAGAGACTGACCCCTGGCTTTGACAAAAGGACTTTCTGTGGAGGGGCTCTTTGGGGGTGTGGGGAGCTGAGAAGGTGTGAGGAATGACACAGCGGGGATGGGACCCGGGGAGGGGTCTGCAGCACCACCTTTCCCAAACTGAGGACTCCTGGGAGATCTGGCCTGAGATGACCGAGCCATAGAGAGACAGCTGTCCAGGGCCATTCACCTCCATAGGCAAATAGGGAAACTGAGACCCAGAGAGAAAATCAACGCCACCCAGCAAACAGGGGAGGGGAGCAGCCAGGGGCGACGAGGGAGTTGGTCCACGAACAACCCTACGGGCAGCTCCTGAGTCACCACCAGGTCCCGCACACCAGACTGTGTGGCTTCCTCGTGAGGCCCATCACGTCCTCATGACTGACAGCCCAGCCACCGGGCAGTTACTCACAGGCTTGTTTCAGAGGCTGAACAGATGGAGGAGCAGGAAGCAATAGAGACTGGCCTTGGCCTTGGCCTTGGCCTCTGGCCAGCTTCCTGTCCAGCTTCTTCCTTTCCTTGGCCCCTTCTCACCTGGGGGGGGGTCTCTTCTTTCGTGGGGCCTCTGAGCCTGCCCATCAAACTGGGGGCTGCTCCAGGGCACCTGTGTCTCCCCATCCCCTGGGAGACCCTGGACCCCTGGTTCTGGCAGACGGTCCAGCCCTGGTAAGCGAATCCCCTCTCTTTGGGTCTGTTGGGAGGCAGCCACTCAGAGCCGAAGGCCAACAGCTGAGGGTCAGCCTACAGACTCACAATGACCCCGCTTTGCATCCGGTCGCCCCTCCCAGCCCTGGGACCTGGGGCCGTTTACTTAACCTCCACAGATAGTCACAGCCGCCTGCCTGGGGGTGATGTGAAGTAAATGACTGTTTGTGAGGGTTTAATGGTGAGTGTACCATAAGTGGGCACAATTAGCATTGTTAGAGAAAGAGTCACAGGAGATGGCCGTGCTCAGAGGTGCCAGGGCAGCACCGTTTACATGTCCCTCCGCAGTTTCGTGGGAACCTCCGTGAGGTGACATGGGTGGAGGTCCTCAGCAGAGGCTCCAGAGGTCCTGGCTCCTTGCCCGGAGTCGCCGAGCCCATCCCCCCACTCTGACTTCGTAATCCGGACCCACCAGTTGACAGGAATCTGTGCTGTACCTGAGCATTTACAAGCTGGCGCCTGGAGCACATTACTTAACCTGTCTGGGCCTCAGTTTCCTCATCTGTAAAATGGGGATAATAGCAGTCCCTCTCTCACAGGCTTATGAGGAGTAGATGATGTTATGCTTGTACAGGGCGTAGAACACCCTCTGGCAGAGTCGGTGCTAACGTCATTATTTCCTGAGCACCTACTATGTACTTAAAATATCACATTTAACCTTTGTAACAATATTGTTTCAATTTTACAGGATGAGGGAGCTGGTTTGAGTGTCCTGCATTCAGATATGTCCCACTGAGGTGAGGGGTCACCAGATACTGGATACAGGCTGACCCCTCTGGAATGGGGCCCAGCCTTCGGCAAGGCAGAGCTCCCTTTGGCTGAGGGCAAGTCCTGGAGAGAAACTGACCTGAGAGCCGCCAGCCATCACTATCCTTCCAACCTGGAAAATATGCTTCAGGAAATTTTGTTGTTGTTGTTGGTGGTGGTTTTTTTTTGGGGGGGGGGGGGTGAGCATCTAGTAGCACAGGGCAATATCCACCAGAGTTTAAATGGCTTGCCAACTAGAAAGTGACAAGTCCAGAATACAAAGGCCTTCCTCAGAGCCTCATTCTTCCTTCTGTTTCACTCTGTTTCCCATCAGAGAGGGAAGGAAAAAAACACATAAAAATGGAATCAGCAATTTTAGGGCAGGATGATTTTACTGACCGTGAAAGTATAAAAAGGAATTCTGAAATCCACCCATGCAAAAGACTGCTAGATGCCCGTCCCTCTCTCCTTCTCTTTTTTTATTTTTTAAAATATATTTTTATTGATTTCAGGGAGGAAGGAAGAGGGAGAGAGAGATGGAAACATCAGTGATGAGAGGGATTCACTCATCAGGTGCCTCCTGCATGCCCTCCACTGGGTTCCAGCCCACAGCCGGGGCACATTCCCTGACAGGGAATCGAACCATGACCTCCTGGTTCCTAGGTCACGATCAACCACTGAGCCACACCGGCTGAGCCACTCCTCCTTATTTAACAGTAAAAGCTTTAGATGGGCACATGGCCACACAGCTTAGGACTCCGTTTCCCAGCATCCCTTGCAGCTGATGTGACCATATGATCAAAATAGGTCCAAGTCATGCAATAGGAAGTGACAAATGCAACTTTTAGATTGTGCCCTTAAGAAACAAAAGAAAGAAATCTACCCTCCTTTTCCCTTTTCTCCCTTCTCCCTTCTCCCTGGATGGAACACAGATGTGATAGAGGGACCTGTGGCAGCCAGGTTAGATTGTGAGGTGGAAGCCAAGTATTGAGGAGGGCAGAGCAACAAGACAGAAGGAGCCTGAATCCAACATGTCTCACTCTTAGATGGTATATGTTCTGCATGCTCCTCTCCTCTCTGTGAAAGCCAGTGCTTCTCTGGCCTTTGTTATGGTTACAAAACCCGTTTGCCAACTGAATACAAACCAGGGAAGCCCCATCAAAGGGAACCTATGCTAATATTTGATGTTTCTCCTTTGTTTTGTTTTTTTGTTTTTTTGTGGTTTTTTTTTTAAATATATTTTATTGATTATTTACAGAGCGGAAGGGAGAGGGACAGAAAGTCAGAAACATGGATGAGAGAGAGGCATCAATCAGCTGCCTCTTGCACGCCCCCTACTGGGGATGTGCCCGCAGCCAAGATACATGCCCTTGCCGGAATCGAACCCAGGACCCTTCAGTCCGCAGTCCGACGCTCTATCCACTGAGCCAAACCGGTCTCGGCGATGTTTCTCCTTTGATTCTTTTTCCTACTTATATCAATAGGTACACAAATGATCATCTGTTTATACAGGCACATGTATCTAAATACAGGCTGGGGCAAAAGTAGGCTTATGGTTGTTCATATGGAAAATAATACAATAATTGGTACATAATAATACAATAATAAATTCTGCATTTCAGGCACTCACAACTGTGCGCCTAATTTTGCCCTGCCCTGTATGCAGTGACTGTGGATTTCCCAGGACACAAATTCAGGTGTGCAAGAAATACGGCTTTCTTTTTCTGCAACTGAACGTAGTTTATGTTTCAAGCTCCTTGTTTCCTGCTGGTGGACACCTAAACTAGCCCATGGGTAATTTTGGTCACTTCAGATTAGTCTCTGCCAATTAAGATGTGTTTGCCTTGAGCAAATCCGGGTGAGTGCCATAAATGCAGGGTCCCTCCTCCCATCCCGCACCCCTTCCTCCTTTCTCAGTTGCATTTAAGTTTCAGTTAATAAATGTAGCACCATCATGTCAGAGGCAGGCCTTAGAGCACTCGGGTAGAATCAGAGGTAGACCCTGTGCCATGTGGAGTCTGAAGTCTGCAGCCCTGCCTGGCTTCCGGTTGTGAGTCTCGGCTGCTTTGCTTGGCCTAGAGTAAACCTGGTCAGGACCCCACGGTGCCACCACACACCACTGGAAGTTTTGGCTGCTCTGCACCCCACGTGAGGTTGGAAAACTCAGGACACTGCCTGGAAGCCCTCCCATCGTCACTGTTTCTAGGGAAGACCAGGACCAAGGTAAGGATTATGCACATTTTACAGCTAAAGGAACTGAGGCCAAGAGCAGAGAGGTGACTTGGCCCTAGTGACCCAGAGATAATACTACACACACACACACACACACACACACACACACATACACACATACACACACACATATACACACAAACACAAACACACACACATATACACATACACACACATATACACATATACACACACATACACACACATACACACACAAACACACACATACACATACACATACACACACAAACACATACACACACAAACACAAACACACACATACACTTACACACACACATACACACACATACACACACATATACACACACACACACACACACACACACACATGCACACAGCTGTGTGTAAGCACCCAGACACACGTACATGGAGCAGAACTGGCCTGACCTCCCCGTGGCTTCATCCCAGAACAAAAAATCATTACCTAGCACTCACACTCTGCTTCCCTCTCTGGGCTGCCCCAGGGGAAAGCGGAAGGCAAAGCCGTGATTAACTCTCCACCTCAATTACCTGCGGTAATTTCGGGAGGGCCTGTCCGCTCCAGGAACCGGGAAGAGCAACATCCAACACCGACTCCTGAGTGCACCACAAGCATGTCTGGACCATTAGCCAGGAGGTGGTTACCGGGTGGGGAGGGGAGAGGTGTGGATGGCGGCCAACGGAGCTGAAGGCTCCAAGTTCAAGTCCCAGCTCCACCAATGCATAGCCTCGGAAATGTCACTGCCTCTCCATGGCTAGCTGGGGAGGCTCCTCTGATGTTAGCGTTTTTTAATAGTAAAAACAATTTTTTTACACTTGGAAAACTCCGGACCCTTTGTGTCAGGGAATCACATCTGTCTTGTCCGTCGTTAGATCCCCATCATTAGATACTATAAAGATTAATTATCCCTACTTAATTTTTTAAAATATATTTTATTGATTTCAGAGCGGAAGGGAGAGGGAGAGAGAGAGAGAAACATCAAAGATGAGAGAATCATTGATCGGCTGCTTCCTGCACGCCCCACACTGGGGATCGAGCCCACAACCCAGGCCTGTGCCCTTGGCTGGAATCGAACCTGGGACCCTTCAGTCCACAGGCCAATGCTCTACTCACCAAGCCAAACTGGCTAGGGCAGTATCCCACTTTGTTTGTTTGTTTGTTTGTTTGTTTGTTTTCAGCATCCAAAACCTTTTTAATAATGTGATAAGATTTAGGGTTAGGTTTAGTAGCCTCGGCTGGCGCGGCGGCCTTGCACGCTCGAAACTTCCGGCCCTTGGATGGCATGTAGGGTTTGGTGTGGCTGTGGGGGGTTCCTGGGGGGTTTCTCGTGGCCCTTGCGAAGACCAGAAAGCAGGACAGTGCCAGCCCTTGGGGGAGTCCAGGGCCAGCTGGTCGAAGGTCAGAATCTTGCCCCCAGCCTTGAGGATGCAGCTCCGGGCGCGGCTGCTCACACGAAGGACACATGCCTTCACTTTGGGCACCTCCTGGATTCTCGCGTCATCAGTTCCAGTCCCTACAACCACGGCGGTTTTGCCCTCCCGGCCAGGAAGCGTCATCCTGCGATCACCCGGGAAAGGGACAGGCGGCTGGTTGGTGCGACTCATGGACAACCCCTTCAGCACCACTTGGTTGAACATGGAGTTGGTTCTTCCGGCCAGAAGCCTGTATGGCTTGACCAACGGCTTTAGGTAGATGTCCTGGCTCTTGGGATCCTTGCGCCAAACCTTTCAGTCTTTGTTGTGGTGAATGTCGACTCCCATGATGGCGCCTTCTCCAGCATCCCCACTTTATAGGTGAGGAAAAAGGCTCAAAGAGCCTGGGACAATGTACAAGCTTATGATATTAATTTCTCCCTGGCTTTATTCTATCTAAACTTCATTTTCTCCCTAATTTCTTTTTAATTGGAATCACACACACAGAGACATACACACACGTGTCATGACATCTAAAAGGACAAACATGCCCATTGCTCTGAAAGAACAAAGCTGTGTGTCCCCACAAAGGGGCCATGATGATGACTGGAAGAGCCATGCCATAGACGCCCCAGCATCCATTCTCCCTTCCTAACGGGGCCTGGAGTTTGCTAACCTGGTGCTTTGGAATGAACTGACTGTACCCCCAGCTTTAGAGGCAGGCACCAACTGGCTTAGGTCACTCAACATGTCCTCCTTCTGGCCACAGTTATCGACTGGAAGATGGACAGATGGCCCAGGGCAGACCAACGGGGGCCAACAAATCCCATTCCAGAATTTCTCTGAGCCACCAGGGAAGTGAACCTTCTTGTTCCTATTGCATTTGTAGCTAGAAACAGGGCCCCAGAAACTTCTTGAGCTGTCTGAGGCACCCAAGGGTAAAGATTGGCTGAGAATGGAGCTTGTATCGAGGCTATAGAATTGAGCATTAGGGAACTGCTGGATCAAGCTGTACCTGAAGATTAACCTGCTTCTGGCTTTTCAGTTCCATGAACCAATAAATCCCCTTTTATTACTTGGGTTGGGTTTTCTACAACTTACAGCTGCTGAAAAGTAGACTAACAGATATAAGCAGTTTCAGCAATATCCCCATGATAGACACTGGGCTCTCCTGACCACAGTTGTTATTGAGGTAGATTGTAGGAAAGCAAGCAGCAAGGGAACTGCTACTAACCCTCCACCTCCACCCACACTGCCTCTTTTCTCTACAGTTTTTGCTAAATAATGACCTCAAGGTTCTACTTCCAAATGCAAATATGGGATGAAGCCCTGGAGGCTGCTGGGTAAGTGAGGAGGTAGTCCTAAAGAGCCCACTGTGGAGAAAACTGGCCAGGACCCAGTTCCACCTTAAAGGAGCCACATCTCACAAACAAGTTCCTGTCCCTCAGCAGCCTTGGCAGAAAGACTGACTTCTGAGAGCAGAAGTGACGTTTGAGCAGTCCAACTCCTCCATCCTACCTATCTACTGAGATGTTTTATTAATTTAGAAGGTTCCGGAAACCTTTGTGTGACCCTCACCCAGTCAATCGAGGTTACAACCAGAGAATGAGAAACATGGTGGGAGAGGTCACTGGGATTTAGGGTCTGGGTTTGGGTTCAAGTGCTGGCCCTGCTGCTGCTGGGCTGAAATTTTGGACAGATCACTTACCCCTTCTGTACCAAGCAAAATAATGATTCCCCCCTCCCCCAAAGACATGCACGTCCTAATCCCCACAACCTGTGATCATAACAAAAGGGATTTTGCAGATGTGATTAAGATTAGGGATCTTGAGGTAGGGAATCTCCCTAGACTGTCCCAGTGGGTCCAATCTAATAACACGAATCCTCAGAAATAATGACTGAAAACTTCCCCCACCTGGTGAAAGAAATAGACTTACAAGTCCAGGAAGCACACAGAACCCCAAACAAAAGGAATCCAAAGAAGACCACATCAAGACATATCAAAATTAAAATGCCAAGAACAAAGGACAAAGAGAGAACATTAAAAGCAGTAAGAGAAAAACACTTAATTACCTACACGGGAGCACCCATACACTTGTCAGCTGACTTCTCGACAGAAACTATGCAGGCCAGATGGGAGTGGCAAGAAATTTTCAAAGTGATGAATAGCAAGAACCTACAACCAAGATTACTCTACCCAGCAAAGCTATTGTTCAGAATTGAAGGTCGGATAAAGAGCTTCACAGATAAGAGGAAGCTAAAGGAGTTCATCAACACTAAACCAGTATTATATGAAATGCTGAAAAGTATTCTTTTAGAAGAAGAAAAAGGAGAAAAAGGTGTCTGCTTCAAACTACAGCATGGATGGAACTGGAGAACATTATGCTAAATGAAATAAGCCAGTCAAAGAAAGATAAGTATCACATGAACTCACTCATTTATGGAGTACAATGAACAACATAAACTGATGAACAAAAACAGATCCAGAGACAGAAAAGCATTGACTGTCAAACCTCAGAGGGACAATAGGGGAGGGTGGGAGTAAGAGGAAGAGATAAACCAAAGGACTTTTATGCATGCATATAAGCCTAATCAATGGACACGCCAGGGGGTGAGGGCATAAGTGGTGACGGGGGGGGGGGGGTGGGGATTGGAAGGAGTAATGGGTGATGAGGACACATATGTAATACCTTAATCAATAAAGAAATTTTTAAAATTTTTTTAAAAGTTCAAATCTTCCCCAGCTGCAGTCAGAGGTGACGTGGCCACGGGAAAAGGGTCAGAGAGATGCGACATTGCTGAGGAAAGCAGGATGCGAGAGGCTGAGCCAGCCACTGGGGGTGGCCTCCAGAAACTGGAAAAGCCAGGCACATGCATGAACCCCAGAGCCTGCGGAAGGAATGCAAGCCTGTTCACACCTCGATTTTTGCCCAGGGAGACTTACTTGGGAATTCTGACCTCTGGAACTAGAAGATAACAAATTTGTATTATTCGGCCACCCACTTTGTGGCAATTCGTTACAGGAGCCACAGGAAATGAATGCAGACACCGAGCCTCTCCTTTGGCAACCGTCCTCCACAGGGTCCTGGGAGAACTAGAGGTTGAGAGGCCAGCCCTGAATCACAAAGTCCAGGGTTCAAAAGCAGACTCTCAAGAGAGTCTCGGTCGTCGCCTCCAGCCAGCCTCCCCCCGGGGGGGCTCAGCCCTCTGCTTGTCCCCTGAGAAGCCTGTCCCCACCTCCGTGAAGCATTCAGCCTGGCACCACCCCGATCCTTTCAGGCCTTTGATCCGGGGCCAGCTCACCTGACCGGGTCAGAGCAGAAGGGATTAAGGGAGAGGCTGCCAGACACAGAGGCAGGGCCCAGGGCCTGGCCCAGGTGCCAAGCACAGCCCGTGGGTTGGGAGAAAGAAATAAGCCATCAGCTCCTGATGGATGCTCAATCACCCCACGTGGAAAACGGGGAGAAAAGTTGTGAAAGTAGCTAGCTCCCGCGCACATGCACTGGGAAGCACAGATGTCCTCGGGTGCTAGGATGGTGGGGGGTGCTAGGGACACGTATGCCCCATCTGGCTCTCTCTAGTCCCAGGGCAGAGGCGGGGCCGCCACAAACTTGAGCTGTGACACCACCAGCCAATGAGCTTGGGGTGAGACCGGGCCTAGGATTGAAGAAGGGCACAGCCGGTTCCTAGGAGTTCGGGCGGACGCCTGGGGCTGTGACTCGGGCTGATTAGTCACTAATTCATTTGCCGCCCGCCCTAATCCCGGGCTAATGCCGCCCTAAAACCTGGCTGTGGGCTCACTTGTCACGGGACGGGACGGGACGGGACGGGTCGGGACCTGCAGGGCATGCCTCGCTGGCCCAGCTCACAGCACGCCGTTCACCCCTCCGCACCCTCAGCCTTCCAACAGCAGCAGCCAACGCCCACCCCACCCCATCCCGAGGCCGGAGCCAGTAGGGTCCCCGCAGCTCTGGTCCAGGCTGACATACGTATCACAGATGGGAAAACTGAGGCCCAGCAGGAACTTGGCCAGGGCCAGCGGAGCTGGATTTCGCCGCAAAAGCCCTGGTCACTGGACTGTCATTGGCTGTTCCTGGGGGCCTGGCATGGGGTCGGTGTTGAATGAACAGAGAATGCCACGTTGAAGTGGAGGGAAGATAAGATGGCTCCCTGAAGACTAGGGGGAGGCGTGAGGGGACGGGGAACGCTGGGAGGCGTGGAATAAGCCAGTAAACCGTGCCTTCTTATACACGCATCTGCTGGAAATATGGACCCTCAGGCTGTGGAACCAGAATTGGCCCATTTTTCTTCTTTTTTTTTTTTCTTTTACTTTGTAAAATGGCAGCTCCTAAGTTTCAGTGCCAAGCACAAGGCTGGCAGCCTGCTTGCATATTTCATTGCATCCTTTGAGCTGGAGATGATACTAGCCTGGCTCTACCGGTGAAGAAATTGAATGGGCTCAGACAGGTTCCGTCGCCTGCCCAAAGCCACACACCTAGGAGGAGGCAGAGCTGAGATTTGAACTCAGGTCTGGACCTTTTTCTCCAGCTGGACTGAACTAAAGGCCCTGCCGAGGGCCTTCACACTTGGGGTTGTGCCTCTGCGCTTCCATGTAGTATTTCTGAATCGGTCTTTTGTTGTTGTTGTTTTTTAAATATATTTTATTGATTTTTTTACAGAGAGGAAGGGTGAGAGATGGAAAGTCAGAAACATCGCTGAGAGAGAAACATCCATCAGCTGCCTCCTGCACACTCCCTACCGGGATTGTGCCCGCAGCCAAGGTACATGCCCTTGACCGGAATCGAACCTGGGACCTTCCAGTCCGCAGGCTGATGCTCTATCCACTGAGCCAAACTGGTTTCAACTGAATCGGTCTTTTTTTGAAGAGGCAAAGTCAGCTCTCCTGCACCCTGGTGCCTGGGTCTGTCCCGGCACTCCCTGCCCCCAGCAGCCTGCAACTGCCAGAAGGGTGTGTCACTCTGGACCACCACCCCCCCCCTCCCGCCCCCGGCTTCTCCTTTGCAAGGTTTCATGCACCAAACAGCCACGTGCCCGGTTTTATTTTTTTTATTTATTTATTTATTTATTTCTACTCCTCACCCAGGGATATTTTTCCATTGATTTTTGGAGAGAGAGGGAGGGAAAGGGAGAGACAAAGAGAGAGAAACATCTATGTGAGAGAGAGACAAGTCGATTGTTTGCCTCCTGCATGCACTCCAACCACAACCGGGGAACCTGCAACCAAAGTACATACATGCCCTTGACCGGATCGAACCCGGAACCTTTCAGTCCATGGGCCAGTGCCTCTATCCACTGAGTCCAAATGACTTGGGCCACTTGCCCAGTTTTAATAGAATTTGACATGGAGACTTGGGTGAACTAGGCTATTAGTCTCATGCAAGTCAAGTGCATTGACTTTTCCTGACGCCGTGTGACAGATACTGTCCTGGGACTGGAAATAGGGCACTTCCACTCCCTCCTCCTCAGTCTCCCCATCTGTAAAATCATTAGATTACAGAAGGCGAGTTGCATAACACGCGGGCCTTTCCTTTCCACCACGCACAGCTGACATTGCTCATCGATCACAACACACTTTCCTGCTGACACACGTCTCAGCCTCCAACACGCAACTCCCAGCAGCCACCAAGCACCAAGGAGGGGGGAGGGGGGAGGGGTGCCAGGGAAGATGCAACATTTTGCCCTCTCTGGACTAAGGGAGCTCGGCTTCTGCCTGGCCCTGCCATTCAGCTCCATATCTTCCAGTTCCCCCAAGGGGCCCCATTCCTGTGGTTTCTCTGCTCCTGGGAAGATGGTCAGCCAGAGGAAAATCCTGTGACAGGTGAGACTTTGGGGCCCAGCCAGAGAGCCACACAACAGAGCCTCCTGCCTCTTTCCTTGGTGCAGAGGAAAGAGACTTGGCAAGGCCCCTAGAACCTGCTCCCCCAGCAGGGCCTCCCCCAGGAGGCTCAGCATCCTACAGTCACACACCAGCTGCCCCCAGCAAGGTCACATCGGCTCATGCTAAAGCCGGGAAGGGAAAGAAGTCGTGGAAGTGTGGCGGTCAGCGGAGAAGAATCCCACGGGATTGTAGTTTCCCCATATCCACCATCCTGTGGCACTCTTCCAAGCCTTTGGACCTGCAGCTCCCTCTGACCGGACTGCCCCGACTGACAAAGCCCTTCCTATGCACCCCTTCACCCCTATGCGATACCGTCTCCTTTAGCAAGCCTGATTGCCCTCCCTCCAGGCCGGTGGTTCTCAACCGTTCTAAGGCCTGTGACCCTTTAATACAGCTCCTCATGTTGTAGTGACCCCCAACCATAAAATTATTTTGGTTGCTACTTCATAACTGTCATTTTGCTACTGTTGGGAATCGTCATGTAAATATCTGTGTTTTCCGACGGTCTTAGGTGACCCACGGGTTGAGGACTGCTGCTGTCGAGCCTGAGACCGTCGGAAAACACAGATATTTACATGACGATCCATAACAGTAGCAAAATGACAGTTATGAAGTAGCAACGAAAGTAAGTTTGTGGTTGGGGGTCACCGCACCATGAGGAGCTGTGTTAAAGGGTTTCGGCATCAGGAAGGTGGAGAACCACTGCGCTAGGCAGCCGCCTCTTCTTGGGCACAAGGCTGTGCTTGGCACTCACACCTGGCACTTCCCCGAAGTGCTAACGTGATTTGCATGCTTGTCTCTCTCCCTCTCTGGACTGCAAACCCCGGGAAGGCAATCTCATTCAACAGGGCTTTGGCAAAGAAAGAGAACTCGCCAAATATTCATGGACCTGTTGCTCCAACCCCAAACTGCCACCCGAGGAGTTTAGAACACCCTCATGAGCCGGGTGCTAACACCACTATCCCCACTTTGCAAGTGACTCACGCGGACAAAGCGAGAAGCCAAAAACGCACTGGCTCACGCCACGAGCTAAGTCAGGGCAAGGATCTGCGCGTCCAAACTCCTCGGCATTCCAAGGCCGGGGAGGGGTCCCTCCCTTGGCTTCTGCGTGTGAGCGGGTCAATCCCAAGCGCCCATTAGTATTTTTTCACTGTTTATAGTCTGAGGCTGGAGCCATTGGTCCAAGTGGTGAGAGCTGGCCCCCTCCGTCAAAGGCTTGCACCATTCGTTTGGGCCAACACCCCTTAAGAAACCAAAAGACAAATGAGTAATGTGCTTAAATAAAAAAGAGCTCTGACAAATAAATAAGAGTAATAAGTCAATAGTAAAATGAAGAAGAAGGAAAAAAAGTCACAAAGGAGCAAGTCACATGATTTAAAATCAATTTAACAACTATTCATTGAGCAACTACTGTACGGCAGGCCCTGTTCTGGACATTAGGGGAGCATGGTGAACAAGACAAGGTCCCTGCACTCACGGGGTGACCTAGTGAAGGGAGACAGGCCATAGCAAAGACACAGGCAAACAAACACTGAGTGGCCAGATGATGATGATCTCTGAACGCATAACAATCTGGCCACTCAGTGTATATCCTATAGAATAAAAGGCTACTCTGCAAATTGTCCCCTCCACCAGGAGTTCGACCAGCAGGCAGGCTGGCCAACTGGTCATGTCCCCTCCCCCTGGCCAGGCTGGCCGGATCCCACCCATGCACGAATTCATGCACCACATCTTTAATATATTAGACACTGAGTGGCCAGATTATTATGCGTTCAGAAAACATAATAATCTGGCCCCTCAGTGTGTCTCCTACAGAACGCAGTGTAAAAGTACTGTACCGAGAAGCAAAATAGGGTGATATGATCAAGGTGACAGAGCTACTGTGGGCGGGCGGCCAGGAGAGGGCTCTGAAAGGGGTGCTGATGTCTAAATGACAAGAACAGACGGCCATGAAACAGTCAGGGGGAACGCACTGCAGGGTACGGACCCGTGAGGAAGCACCAGGCCTCCAATTAGGATGCGCCTGACCGTTCAAGAAGCCAAAAGAAGGCCCGTGTGGCCAGAGAGACGCTGGCAAGGGAGAACGGATCGAGTATGGGGGGACCAGACCGTGCAGGGCTCTGTATGCCCTCGAGAGAGTTGAGATTTGAATGAAGTGAAAAGTCACTGGAAGGTGTTTAAGCAGCAAAATGACATGATCTGGTTACATTTACATTTTTTATTTATTTATTGAATTTAGAGGGAGAGAGGGAAGAAAGAGACAGAGAGAGTCCCCAGTTGGAGCTCCTTGAAGCCATAAGCTCCCCCTAGTTACTTATGTTGGGATCACCGGGGTCAGCACCCTAGGGGTTTGGATCTTCTATCAGCATCCACCAAACCGGGGCAGGAAGCACATTAGCATAAAGGTCGAGTAAGACCTCTGACCCTTCACGGGCCCACACAATGGCCAGCACAGGGCCCAGCACAGAGCAGGTGCGTCCCGCGGCCAGCACTGTGCCCATCAAAGAGAGTTAACTGAATGGACAAGTGTGTTTCATGATGATGATTAGTTGCATCCTCAAAGGGGACTGAGAAAGCAGCTTTGAAATCCTCCCAGAACTCAAGAGCAAGATGCAGTTCCCTAGGGAAAACCGGTCCCCTTCCTCCCTCCCCCGAGGTCTGCGCCCGCATGCATCACGTCACTCTTAGGAGAGGCAGTTTGCTGTGGGCCCTGAGCATCTCCAGGCCTTCTTGCCGGGCTGCCTAAAATGCAAAGTCCCGGCTGCTCTTCGCGAGGCCATTTCTCAGGGCTGCGTTGGCGGCAAGCAGCCTGGAGGGGCGAGGTCGTGGCGAGCCGGCTTGCTTCCACGTGCGCTGGCTGTAAACACGGTGGGTCCCTCTGTCAGTGTCAGCGTTTGTCCACTGAGGTGTGTGCCCCGCCCACTTCCTCTTGGGGCCCTTCTCCAGGCCTCCTACCCATGGTTCCTCACCTAAAGTGCTCCTCCTACGACGGGTCTCCCCTCCCTTCACCCAGCCGGCTTCACTGGGCAGGAAGCTAGCCCTGGAGTTACTGGCCCTTAACACAGCTTGCTCCACTCTCCCTCAAGGTGTCCCTTCAGTTGGTGCAGATTCGGTAGCATGGGACCTCCCTGGGCAGGTCATTCCTGTCAGTGCCCCGTCATTCCTCCTGATGGCCTCTAGGAGGCGGTCCCAGGTCCGCGATGGTCTCTTCTCGTCCCCCTCTAGTGAAGGGAGACCAGGCTCAGGCTCTCAGGACTTCCGCCAGGCTAATAGCCCTGCGTGGCTTTAATAAAGGCGACTTCACTTCCCTTATATGTATTTTCTCGGACTCCACTGAAGACACTCGATTTTCACTTATGGCTGTGACAAGAAGACCCTTCTTTTTTTTTTTTTTAAGAGAAATATCAAACGTGCTTTATTCAAAGTAATGTCCATCGCTAGCTACCCATTTCCCCTATCTTTCAGGTAATCAGTGGATACCGTTTTATAGGACTTTTCTTGTTTTGAGGCAAACCATTCAGAGACCCAATTTTTCACTTCTTCGTACAGTTTAGAGGGCTGCTCAGTGTCGTTCAAACTGGTTATTTGTTGTCGGTAGCGATCAGTATTAACCGTGTCACCTGGTTTCAGAAGCTCATACTACAGCACACCTTCCTAATCCCACCGAACACAGAGCATTGTCTTCTCCCAGAAACGATTTGGCCTTGTAGTCGATGTTGATGGTTGACCTGGATCAACCCATGATTTTGTGCATTTGAGATTCCCAAAATAAAAAGAAGACCCTTCTTATCTGAAGTCTAAACTGTGAGTTAACTTGAAGACAAAATCTTCCATAAATCGCAATCCAACTAGAACATGGGCAAGGCAAAGGTTGGAAAGTTGAGAAACATGCCACGGTGTGGGGGATGCATCCCAGTTGGCACCTCCCTGCCAGGTCTACAGGGGTGCCCATGGGAGCTCTGTGGGCAGCAACACCTCCAGCCCCTGCCATCTGTCCCACTCTACCCCTCAACCTGACCTTGAACCTGAGCCCAAGAAGAAGAGGAATGTGTGCCAGGCAGGAAGGTGCCACCTGGGACCTCCGCTGGTCGCTGAGTCTCCAATTTAACCCTCATGTAGGAGGTTCTCTGCTTGAACAATAAGATGGAACTGCCCAGGCAATATCTCCCCAGAGCCCATTTCACAGCTGAGGCAACTGGGCCTGGACTGAGAGACCCAAAGACACTGCCCTGCTGAGGGGCGGCCGTGGGCTTCTTCCCAGCACACTGAGAGCACACGGTGGAAGGCTGCCCCATCCTGCCCCTGAGTTCCTCCCGCAGGGAGCTGGCCTGGGCCTCAGCGTCCCAGCCAGCCATGTCAGGCACAGTGGCGTCCGAGGTGGCACCATTTCTTCCCTGCTCATTGGGAGACAGGCCAACTCATCTACAGCAACAAACTAAAAGTCAACTCAGCCTTAACCAGTTTGACTCAGTGGATAGAGCGTCGGCCTGTGGGCTGAAGAGTCCCAGGTTCTATTTCGGTCAAGGGCATGTATCTTGGTTTTGGGCACATCCCCAGTGGGAGGTCTGCAGGAGGCAGCTGATGGATGTTTCTCTCTCATCGATGTTTCTAACTCTCTATCCTTCTCCCTTCCTCTCTGTAAAAAAAAATCAGTAAAATATATTTTAAGAAATAAAAGTCAACTCACCCAACGACCAACTCTTCGAGGAAGCCATGAACCAAATTAGGGAGCAATGTGATGTTTTCAGGCCAGGGGTCGGCAAAGTACAGTTCATGGGCCAAATCCCACCCATGGCCTGTTTTTCTGCAGCTCACAAACTAAGAATGATTTTTTAAATTGTTTTAAAATGTATTTTTGTTGATTTCAGAGAGGGAGAGAGAGACAGAAACATCAGTGATGAGAGAGAATCACTGATCAGCTGCCTCCTGCAGCCCCACACTGGGGATCGAGCCGGCAACCCGGGCATGTGCCCCCACTGGGAATTGAACCGTGACCTCCTGGTCCAGAAATCGACACTTTACCACTGAGCCACTCAGACTGGGTGTGTTTAACATTTGTAAGCGGTGGGAGAAGAAAAATCAAAAGAAGAATAGACCCTGGCATGAGGAGATGGACTGAAATTCGGTTTCCATGTCCATAAGCAGTGTCACTGGGGCCTGACCACACCCATTCCCTGCCCCTGGCCAGGCTGGTTACGGGCGACTCTCATCGCCCTCATCACTTCGCACGGCTGCTCACGCACGCATGGCAGGGGCCAGCTGTGCGGCGATGGCGCGTACACCACCGTCAGCCGGCCTTTTATGTTTCACGACCAGCGCACGGCCATCGTGTCTAACACGAAAAGCGGTGTTTACTGCGAGGAAATACACAAAACAGAAAACCTGCCGTTGCAACTATTTCCCGCGTGCAGCTCAGTGGCATTAAGTGCACTGAATTGTGCAACCATCCCCACCCCCACCCCCGGAACTCTTCATCTTGCAAAACTGACACGCTGCCCCATTAACAGGAACTCCCCATTCCCCTCCCCCAGCCCCTGGCAACCGCCATTCACGTCTGTCTCTGCGAATCTGACTACTCTGGGTGTCTCATAGAAGTGGAATCAGATTTGTCTTTTTGTGACTGGTTTCACTGCGTGTAGTGTCCTCAGAGTGCCCCCATGTTGTAGCATGGGTCCGAATGTCCTTCCTTTTTAAGGCTGAATAATATTCCATTGTATGCAAGCTACAATTTGGTTATCCCTTCATCCATTGACAGTCAAATGCTGCGCCTTTTGGTTGTTGTTGTGAACCCTCACCCGATGACATTTTCCCATTGACGTTTAGAGAGAGGAACATCGATGAGAGAGAGACACATCACTGGCTGCCTGCCGCACAGGCCCCAACCAGGGCCGGGGATCAAGCTTGCAACCCACGTACATGTCTTTGACCGGACTCGAACCTGGGACCCTTCAGTCCACAGGCGGACGCTCTATCCCCTGAACCAAACGGGCTTGGGGAAAATGTCTCACTTTTAAGGCACAGTGGAATGCGTCTCCTCTTATTATCGATTTAGATGGCAAAATGTGGTGCTTGTTATGCAATGACACTACATCTTCGCTCAGTGTCACAGGTGCGGGGCCACAGCACCTGGACATTGACTGCCTGGTGGTCTGTGGAAAAGATGGGCTGATCCCCGACTTTGGTCCATCCTGTCTTCATAGCAGCCAAGGGCCTGGACTGCAAGTCTGACTTCATTGCGTGCCGGTGTCGGCACAGTTTCCATTCAAATACAAGCCCCAACGCTCAACCTTTCATCGGCAGCTTTGCGTGGGCTCCCCACAAGTGCACTAGACTCTTTCCTCTTGGCTCTGCCAACACCACCCCTGCCCCCAGCCCAGAGCCACCCTGCCTCCTGCCCTCACCCCCAGCCAGCCCACTCCTTTCTTGCCCAAACAGCCCATCATTCTGCAACTATTTCCCGATTCCTCCTCTGTGCCCAGCCCTCGGGAAGTTGACATTGGAGGAGGGTGGGGGCAGTGCTTATGCACCAGCCCTGGCCCTGCCTCTCCCACCCACACACTCAGCCATGTTCCTTAAATTAATCACAGAACCTGCAAAGGACAGGGTGTGAGACCCACGGCTCCTGGCTGGTGTGAATTCTAGACCCTCAGCGTTTAAGCTCTTGGGTTAGTTACACAGTGGTCGGCAAACTCATGAGTCCACAGAGCCAAATATCAACAGGACAACGACTGACGTTTCTTTTGAGAGCCAAATGTTTTAAACTTCAACTTCTTCTAACGCCCCTTCTTCAAAATAGACTTGCCCAGGCCGTGGTATTTTGTGGAAGAGCCACACTCAAGGGGCCAAAGAGCGGCATGTGGCTGGCCAATCGCAGTTTGCCGACCTCTGGGTTAGTTAAGCTTAGAATGGAAGAAATGCAGGACGTCGGACCATTAAAATGTTAGAATCAGGAAATCTCAGGGTGCTGAACTGTTAAAAACGAAAACATCACAATGTTGAAGTGGTGGACTTTCTAACCTGGGCACGCTAGAATCACAGATTCTTCCGACAATGGGATGTCGGGGTGTCCGGGTGAAAGAGACCTTCAGATGGTCAGGAACCCACGTCCTCCTTGGGGCAGGACCCCCTTCCCGACCCTGCAGCCTTCCTCTCCCTGTCTGACTGGCCCCAGGGTCTCATTGCCCAGTCCCACTGTGAGCTGCCACCCAGAGCTGTCCAAGCCTCCAAGCCATAATCGCATGGTCCCCTCTGCCCGACTCATCCCTCCCCTCTCTCTCACCTCCCTACCTCTCCCTCTTGACAGACTAGCCACCCACCATGGCTCTCCCCAAATGTCACCTCCACCAGGATGTGCCCCTTCGTTTCCCTGGGCAGAGGTCACGCCCCCCCCCCTCTATCCTCGGGTTCATCTTAAGACCACAAGTCACTTTCATTCTCAGACCCTCAGTTTCAACATCTGCCAAACTGCCAGAACGAAAGCAGCCCCTCCAAAAGGATTGCTGTGGGAGTGAAATGATGGAACACGGAAAACACGTAGGCCACGCCTAACGTTAGCTGGACACTGTGGCTCCAGAGCCCCTGCTGGGCGCTCCCGGCACACCCCTCCAGGGGCAAAGGCAGAATCGATTGCACACGGTGTTGAGCCTGAGCCCAGGGAGCAGAGAAGTGTGCACCTGGCAGGGAGGTGCCCCTCCAGGAAGACTTTCTGACGGAGGATGGCTTGCCTTTACCAGGAACCATTTAGATGATGGTGGCAGATGAAGGTCAAGTATGGGGTGAGGCTGTCATGTGATTTCACCCCAGCATTGGATGAGTAACAGGTGAGAGGGCAGGACTGGGGTAGGAATGGAGGACTGTTTTGAGCAGCTCTGGCTAGAAATGCCTGGGGGTGCTCCCCTGTCCCTCGTGAGCTCCCTCCCCACAGACACCTCCCTCTTTCTAAACAAAAGTTATGATTGGCTCAGCCCTGTGGTTCTTTTTCTTTTTTTAAATAATTTTTTTATTGATTTTAGAGAGAGAGGGAGAGGGAAGGAGAAAGAGAGAAACATCAACGTGAGAGGGAAACATTGATCTGCTGCCTCCTATACATACCACAACGGGAGCTCAAACCCCAGGCATGTGCCATGGCCAGGAATGGAACCGGCGACCCTCTGAAGCATGGAAGGACATGCAAGCCACACCGACCAGGGTCCTGTGATTCTTATTCCAATCACAAGATGCCCTTCAGCAATAGCCATCAGGAAGCTGGAGGGGTGGGGGGGGGAGCTTTATTACCTGCAGGGCCTGGGCCACAGAGCGAGCTGACGGGTGCAGACAGCGCACATGGGCCTGGGGTCTGCTTTCACGGGGTGGCGTCAGGTGGAGTCGGGTGGAGGCCTCGGGTCTCACAGGCCCACTACCGGTGACTGTAAAACGTACGAGTGGGAGTTCAAAGTGCAGGAATTAATGAAACAAGGACCCCAGACGGTCAGTGGTGGAAGCAACCAAGATTTCTGAAACGGAGAAGCCTCAACGCCAGAGGCGCTGGCTCTAGACTGAGCCCTGTGGCTGGCCCCGGCTTTAATCAGATGCGTGGCTGTCAGTGAAGTGGCCGCACTCAGAGCTTCCGCCAGCACTTGCTTTACAAAAAGGAGAACCCCCCCCCCCCCCAGTCAGGGCTACCCCACTAGGGCAGTCATCCAGCCTGGTGGTGTGATAAGGGTGCTAAGATTTTAGCTCTGAGGGAGGCACCACAGCAAGCAAGGCAAGGAACCGTGCACTTATTGAGCACTGACTGTGTGCCCGGTGCTGTGTTAAACACTTGCTGTGGGCTGGTTTGGTCACCATCAGGCCCACTGTTCCGACGGAGAGCGAAACGGGAGAGTTACAAATCCAACTGTGCTGTGTGACCGTAAGCAGGTCCTGCCCCTCTCTGACCCTCCGTGTCCTTGTCTGGAACACAGGGATACCAATATGAGGCTCAACCAAAAAAATGTGTCCATTTTTGGCCCATAAAAGGGGCAATTTCACATAGTTTGACCTGACATCTACCCTGGTAAGTTATTGGAAAGGTTAAATGAATAAATTCATCTGATTTCCTTGGCCTAGTGTCTGGCACACGGTCCGCGCTCAGTACACAGTAGCTCGTCTTATTTAATTGTTCTCCTTGTTCTCATGACAACATTGAAGCTCAGAAAGGCTAAGGCACCTGTCCCAGGCCGCCCAGCTGGCAGGCAGCGGAGCAGATTCAAACCCAGAAGCAAACTCACTCCCCTCTGGAGCGGGTGGGACAGGGAGCAATGCCCGAGTCGTCTTTGCACCCCTGCTAGCTGGATCCCAGGACTGGGCCCATGTCACCTGAATCACAACTGGCTGAGGCTGAGAAACAGGTGACAACCCAACCTGGAGGGCACCCTGGAAGGGCGGGGGGAGGGGGCAGGGCAGGAGAACTCAGTCCACAGGGATGAAGGGAGAGTGGGGTCAAGGTCAGAGCCGGCTACAAGCTTTTCTAGACCCAGCTTTCTTTCCTGGCACAAAGAGTATGACTCTCTCTGTACGTGGGAGTCTGGGAGAGTGAGTCCGTGCCTGTGCGCATACGTGTGTGGGTGTGTGCTGCCTTGTGGAGGGAGCCTGGGCGGGTGGGGCATGAGCACATGCATGAGCCTGTGTGTGTGAGATGTGCATTTCTTCTGCGTGTTTCGTGTGTGTGTGTGTGTGTGTGTGTGTGTGTGTGTGTGTTTGGTGTGTGGGGCGTGTGGGGCGTGTGGGGCTATGATGGCAGTTCTGAGGCACAGAAGGCCTGGGTCTGAACCGTGATTCTGCCACTTGCCAGCTGTGTGACCTTGAGCAGGTTGCTGTCAAGTAAAACCCAACAATCCCAGACACGGAAGGAGAGATGGTTTCCAAAGGATTGTCGCCCCCCTGTCCAGGGAAAAGGGTTCCACTTTAAGGGACCTGACTTCACAAAAACTGAGTGCCTGAACCCCGACCCCAACTACCTTGGGGGGAAGAGGTCCCACAAGCTAAGGGAAGACCCTAAGTGAGGTGAGACAGGACAGACGTCGTCCCTGATCTCTCAGGCTCGTGCGGGCTGGCACACGTGGCCTCATAGGCACGGACCCACTCTCCCAGGCTCCCACGCACACAGAGTCACGCTCCTTGTGCCAGGGAAGGAAGCTGCGTCTAGAAAAGCTTGTAGCCGGCTCTGACCTTGACCCCACTCTCCCTTCATCCCTGCCGGCTGAGTTCTCCTGAGCCCCTCTCCTCCATGCTCTTCCAAGGTGCCCCCAGGTGAGAAAACCTCCAGTCTCCTTGCTGCGAAGATGGGCATCTTGCGCCACCTGGTGGTCACCACCTCTTCCATCACCCACCACCTTTTCCTTCCGCATCTTCTGGCCATGGACCCACCAGGCCCTGAGAACTCCAGAGCAATGCCCATCTCGTCACCACATACTTATCCCCGGTGCCCAGGCGACAAGGCTCGCCCAGGAGAGACTGTCGTGAGCACGGCGGCCGCAGTCCCTGCCGCACGGGGCGGAGGAGTCTGGAGACGGAAATATGACAAGCCACAACGCACCCCTCCTGTGGGTTCACATTCTCCAGCAGCCGCGCGTTTTAATAAAAATAAGCAGGTAGAACTGATTTAAATAAATTGTAATTCAACCCAATAAATCCAAAATATTATCATTTCAACTCGTAGTCAATATTTTTTCAAGTACTTTTTTTTTTTTTTTTTTGCACAGCAATTCTTCCAAGTGAGTGTGTTTTACACTTACTGCGCGTCTCAGTTTGGACCAACCACATTCCGAGTGCTCAGGGGCCTCGTGTGGCAGCAGCTATATGGTTGGAGCACGGCTCTGTTTAACACAGCACCGGGCATACGGTAAGTGCTCAATAAGTGCACGGCTCCGCACAGACTTACTCTGGCCTCTTGACAGCCCTTCAGAGACTTGGCCCATCATGTCTTATTTGAGACTAGAGGCCCGGAGCACAGAATTCGTACACGCGGGGGAGGGGGGCTGCAAAGGGGGGGATGTCCCTCAGCCCGGCCTGCAAAAACGCCAGCATCCTTCACCCTGGCCTCTCCTCCCTCCACACAGTCTCTGTGGAGATGCTTGTCCTGGGGCCTCCTCAGGGCCCTGGCAGGTACTCAGGGGGCTTGAGCTTTCAGGCCTGGCTTCCCAGCCTGGCATGGTTCCCACTTGCTACCATGAGAGCAGTGCCTCAGGAGTTGCCCCTTTGGACCATACTACTTGGGAGTGTGCGTGTGTGTGGCGGGGGGGGGGGGTGGCTTCAGCAGCAGCAATTTGGTATTTGTAGTGAGCCCTCGGGAAGCCCCCCAGCCAGCCCCTTTGCCTCTCTCCTGGCCCACACGGCTGGGCCCACTAGCCGGGGGCGTGGCGCGGATGCTGAGCTCCGGCCCCTTAGCCTCTCTTCTCCCATGTGCTGTGCTCGGCCCCACCCCCATCCTCACTTCTGATTGGCTGGTAGTGTAGCGAAGGTACGGTCAAATTTGCATATTACTCTTTTATTAGATAGGGTTATTAGATAGAATCCCCCTTTGCAGCTTTGCTTTAGGGTGTGGCGTAGTTAAGAACAAAGTTTTGTCCCCCACTGAGCTGAGTTTGAACCTCTGTGACCAGGAATAAGAAGCTGGGTAAGTCATTTTACTCTCTGAAATGTCAAATGAGGATAACAGACGTCCTAACCTCTGGGTTAGCAAGAAACCTGGCAGGAAGTAAATGCTCCTTTAATGGTGATCTGACGAGCCAGAGGCGGAACCCACTTTTCGGCACTGTGGTGGTGAACTTCATGTAAAACCCCATCCAGGCGATGGCACCCCATTGTTTAGCCAAACACCAGACTGGATGCTGCTGTGAAGGGATTTTTTAGGTGTGACTCACATTGGAATCAGCAGCCTCTGAGTAAAGCTGATGGGCCTCCCGACCGTGGGTGGACCTTACCCAATCAGTTGAAGGGCTTAAGAGCAAAGACTGTTTCCAGAAGAAATTCTGCCTCATGAATGCAGCATCGAAACCTGGCTTGAGTTTCTAGCCTGCAGATTTCAGGCTCAAGACTATAACATCAACTCTTCCCTACTTTCCAGATATGGGTAGGGAAGGAGATAGGGAGGAAGGGAGGGAGGGAAGGAGGGAGGGAGGGAGGGAGGGAGGGAGGCAGGGAGGGAGGGAGGGAGGGAGGGAGGGAGGGAAGAGAAAGATCCATTTCTGTAGGTGATGGTAGCCATGAAGGCTTTGAAGGGTGAGGACAGAGCAGGACACACCTCTGGTGTGACTACACTGCTCACTCTGCATACATGCAACAGGCAGCCGTCCCCTCCCACTAAGGGAAAGGTGCTGCAGGACAGAGGGCTGAGGCAGGAGTGGAGATAACAAAAACAGACAAACAGAAGAGGTAGGATTAATGTCCCCATCCCAGAGCCCCTCACTCTCCAGCTGGCCAGAGACCCCTGGAATGGGGGGGGGGGGGCCTTTGCTGGGAAAGGGGCTGTGAGGAAGTGAGGAAAGTGCTGGGTGTGGGAGCTGCTGAGGGCAGGCCTGCCAGCGGTCCTGGGACTGCAGAGTCAGGATGTGGGGAGGTTCCTGGGCACAGAACGGCTGCTTGGGGTTGGATGGCCCAGGCCCCCAACACCTCATCAGTCTGTCCTTCTATCAGAATTCCTGTCAAGGTCAGAGGAGTTGTCATCAGTTTGGCTCGACTAAACTCATAAAAATTCTCCGCGGGTCTGGATATTTCTCACATCCGTACAACCATCACATGCGTCATTGCCATGTGTCAAGGTCATTGCGAGGCTTTCCTGTGACCTTAAGATAAAGCCGAACGTTGTTCATATGACTTACAAGGCATTACATGACCTGACCATGGCCAGAGCAGCCTCTCCCCGACCCACCTGCCTCATGGCTCTCCACTCTGCTTCCCTACCTCCCCCACCCCCACCCCTACCCCCCTCCCTGGCCAGGTGGAGCTCGTCTGGCCCTTGCACACGCACTTCCCTCTGGAACATTTTCGTCTCCCTTTCCCGCGCTCAGCCCATCCTCCAGGTCTCACCTTAGACACCGGCCCCCTCCCCTCATTCTACATGGCAGTCCTGCTCCCTCTTCTGGGTCCCAAGGCCCAGGAGGGTATTGGGCAGACCATGTGCTCAGGTGGTATTGGGGGCCTGATGGTGATCACAGGGCACTCCCCTGTGCCCACCCTCCCCGCCCCCAAAAGACCACAGCTTTGCTGAGGCTGCCTGTTTTCACATCACCATCTCCCTGGTGCTTGGTCCAGCCTGGCACACAGTGGTACTTACTCCATTGCACCCTCTCCTGCCCTGCTTCCCTTCCTTTGCTGTCGGGCCGGGTGCCCTGGCACAGCCCCTTCCCCTTGCTGAGTCTCCTTGGCTAATTAGAAGCTTGCTTGGACTTCCAAACTCTGTGACGTTCTAGCCAATATGAAGGGGATGATGATGGCACCCTAGGAATCCATATCAGAACACATTGTGGAGATTTTTTAAGTCCTAATATATAAAAAGCCAGGGGCTGTCGCGACCGAAACAACCAGATGGACGGCCAAACACAGGCTGCATGGGGCGACAAGGCCAGCAAGGGGTTAATGAGGGACGACCAAAGGACTGAACAGCAGGCTGTGTGGGTGACCAGGCTGGCATGGGGGAGGGAGGTGGGGGTGACCAGGCCAGCAGGGAGGGGGCAGTTGGGGGCAACCAGGCCAGCACAGAAGGCAGTGAGAGGTTACCAGGCCAGCAGGGGTGAGGGGGGCGGTTAGGGGTGACCAGGCGGGAAAGGGGGGGCAGTTAGAGGTGATCGGACTGGCAGGGGGGCAGTTAGGGGCAATCAGACAGGCAGACAGGTAAGTAGTTAGGAGCCAGCAATCTCAGATTGTGAGAGGGATGTCCGTCAGCCGGCAGTCGGACATCCCCTGAGGGGTCCCAGATTGGAGAGGGTACAGGCTGGGCTGAGGGCAACGCCCACCCCCCTGCACAAATTTCATGCATCGAGTCTCTAGTACGTAAAATAACATGTCAAGCCAGAAGCTTATTTTTGCAAAAGCTTTAAATAACTGCACATACGTGTAGAAAGTAACTACCATTCATCAGGACTGAGTCTATGCCAGACCCTGATACGCTGAGCGTTATCCTGTGCTATTCCTTCCCTTCGGGGGGCTGGGTGCTGCTATGACGGCAGTCCCCCTGACCTGCAGTGCGGCTTTTCACATCTCAGGGACCCAAGGTCAACCGTGGCCCAAAAATATTAAATGAAAAATTCCAGAAATAAACAATTCATACATTTTAAATTGTGCCCTGTTCTGAGTAGTTAGGGGAAGAGTCTGCCATCCACAAATATGCCTTTTGGGGGATATTTAAGCTGGTTATTTTTAAGAAACACGAGATTGGGGGAAGACCTTCGACCTTCCCCCTAAGGGCCTAAAAGAATCGAGATAGAGGACCTGCTTCAGGGAGGAAGCTATAATCACAGATAACTATTTCAGATGAACTAGGTGTGATAGGGAGGAGCCTAGGGAGGCCTGCTTGATCTAAACCCTCCTTGTGTCTCATTATTACAGACTAGAGGCCTGGTGCATGACATTCATGCACTGGGGAGTGGGGGCCCTTCAGCCTATCCTGTGCCCTCTCACAGTCAAGGACCCCTTGGGGGATATCCACCTGCTTAGGCCCAGGGGTGTAGGCCTAAGCCAGCAGGTGGATATCTCCCAATGGGTTCTTAGTTCTGCTGCCACCACCACTGTACTCGCCTAGTGAGCCCGGCTTCTGGCTGAGCGGTGCTCCCCCTGTGGGAGCACACTGACCACCAGGGGGCAGCTCCTGCATTGAGCATCTGCCCCCTGGTGGTCAGTTCGCATCATAGCGACCAGTCATTCCGCTGTTCGTTCGGTCGATGTGCATTTTAGCCTTTTATTATACAGGATGGTCCAGCAAGCATGTGTGTACCAAGCATGTGCTTCTCTCTCTCCATGTGAATTGCCTTCCTGCCCTCTGGAGTCCCAAATCACTGTCCCACCCCTTTCTCCTTAGATCAAGATGGCATTTAAGCCTCAACTGCCCCATTTGTCCTGGGGCCCCAGATTCTTATGGGACCTCCCTATGTACATACGTAATTAAATGTGGTTATTTTCTCCTGGTAATCTACCTCACGTCAATATGATTATTAGACCAGCTAGAAGAACTAAGAGGGGAAATGTTCCCTGCCCCACAGTTGCAAGATGAAATTTCATGCCCTCCCGGTCTGTCCTGCCTGGGATGGGAACCACACTGTACAAGGTACCATGTGGTCCTTAGGTCCTGCCCGTTAGGTCCTTAGTAGCCGCTTCCATTATCAGATTGACTGTCGCAGTATCACAGTGCTTGTGTTCAAGTAACCCTTCTTGTACCTAATAAGAGCACATTCACATAACTTTTATTACAGCTTATTGTTATCATTGTCTGTTGTTCGTCTCTTACTGTGCCTAATTTAAAAATTAAACTTTATCACGAGTATGTATGTAGAGGAAAAAACACAGTATACACAGGGTTTGGTACTCCCCATGTTTTCAAGTGTCCCGGCGGCGGGGGGGAGGGGGGAGGTCTTGGAACACACCCCCCACAGATGAGCGGGCACCACTGTATCTCTCATACGAAGGAAAAAGTGGAGGCCCAGAGATGTCCCCCCGCCAGTTAGGGGCAGAGCCAGACTTGACCCCCGGTTAGCCAAGTCCAAAGGCCATGTAAGCACTTTGCCACAGGCTGCTGGTGCCGCTGCACAAATTGGGGATAATAATAGCTCCCACCTCAGAGGGTTGTTGGAGGATTAAAGGAGCTAAGAGGTGTAAAGCCCTGGGATCAGCTCCTGGCACAGCCTCGGGGCTCCATAGGTGTGGTCCCCGCAGCCCCCTCGCACTGGCACGGCCTCCGGGCCGGCAGCCTCTGCCAGGAGGTCGTTCTCAAAGAAGGTCGTTCCCAAAGGCATTAGCGGTGATCATCTGGTCCTGGGGTCACAGGGACGGAGATTGTTTAAGTGTTGCCAGCGGTCAGGTATTATTTGTGCATTTCTTTCTTTCTTAAATTCGTGCTCATATGATGCCCTCGGTGAGCTGTCAGGCTCCTCAAGGCCAGCCCAGGAGATGTGTCTGAGTCACCTTGCAGGTTCCCCCAAGGCCTGGCACAGAGAGACCCCAGTCAAGGGTCCTAAGAGGCCCTCCCAGCCCAGCTTCTCAGGTCACAGGCCTGGCGGGAGCCAGAGTTGGGGGCTTGAGGTGCAGATCAGTGCCAGGAACCTGCCCAAGCTAAGCCTGCCCTTTGCTGGCATTCCCCAAAAGGCACAATGAGATCATGGGATGCCTCGGGCTCTTCCGGGCCCCAAGGGAGCTGTGGGCGCAGCCTGATGCCTGAGACCTCCGGCCCCGAATCCACCAACAGCTGTGGCCACTTGAGCTATTTTAAACCCTCGGGCACCAGGCGCGCATCACACCGGTGAGCCCTGCGGCACAACATCCAGGGCCGGACCAGGGGCAGAGCTGAGGGTGGGTCGGCAGGGCCAGGCTGGACGGTAAAGGAGAGGAAAATTCCTTTTTTTTTTTAGCTCTTCCTTTCTGCCAGACACTGCACTGGTGTTTTCCATAGATTGTCTCATTTAACGTCACCCTTCCATCCATGCCCAGAGACCAGTGGTTCACAGATGAGGAAAGTGGGGCTGCGAACGGCAGGGCGAATTGTCCGAGGCCCCACAAAGCCTAGAGCTTTCCCATCTGCCAGTCAAGAGACAACATTCCTCCTCTGTTCTTACCGTGTTGCCCCTCTCTTCCCCCTCCCCCACCAACATCTGTGCAAGTTGCTACCCTGGCTCCGCCACTCTAAGGAGACATGAGGCTGAGGGCAAATTCCTTAACCTTTCTGGGGCTCCCTTGCTTGTCTGTGAAGTGGCAGGTTGTTGGGAGGGTGTAGTGATTTCATCCCAATACGAGAAAAGTGCCGGCCACAGTGCGTGGCTCACCGGAAGAACGCAACAAGGCTTACTTTCCCCTTCCCCCCTGGCCATCACCTGTCTGCCCCTACCCCGCTCCTGCTGTGACCTGTCCGGGCTAGGCTTCCGTGGGAGGGCAGTGTTCCTCCCAGACTCTGGGCCCGTTTCCCGGTGGGTGAAATAAGGGTGTCACGCTCTATGACCCCCAGGAAAGTGGGAACCCTGGCATATACCCAGTATCTGCCACACAGTAATTCCTGGCAGAGGGGTGCCCAGACAGGAGCTCGCCTCAAAGGCCTCAGAGTGAGCTCTGAGCTGCACCTCTTTTTCCTCTTTGACAGGTGTCATCAGCTAGCTGTCTACTTATTGGACGATGCACTCCAGAACCCATCAGAAGTTACCAGCATCTCCCTGTGTCTGTGTGCCTTTGGGGTGGGGATGGAGTGGGGGAGGAGGGGAGAGAGAGAGACACGTGCCTCCCAGGCCTCACTCAGGCTTTTCCCCTTCCCCACCCACATTCCTCCCAGATCCTGGCACCCCGGAGCAGCTGGGCTCTTCACCGGCTCCTAACTTGGGCTTCTGGAGGAGGCTGAGGAGGCCGCTGGGGTCAGGGCTGTGTCTGAGCTCTTCACCCTCTGAGCCTCCACCCTCCAGGGCTCCCATCCTCCCAGCAGACCTTCTCCAACATTCATCCCCTCCCACCTGTCCCTCCCCTCTTACAGCCCATTCACACACACACACACACACACCTCGGCTCCCGTCCCCAGCAAGGACTTGCCACACGTGGCTGAATTATTTGAACAGACTTGTCGTCAGGGATGGAGGACCTGGGACACGGGTGGGGACTGGACTGGATGTCCTCCTGCACCTCAGCCTCTACAAGACACAAAACTGGTGTCTGCAGCCGCACCTCTGGCACCCTCCTTTGCCCAGTGGCCCGGCCATACGGCGCCCCCTCACTGTCCCTCCTCGGCTCACAAACACTGACCAGGTCAATCTCTTTCTCTCCGGCCCTCAACAGCCCCAGCGGGGGGTCTGTAATGACCCTCCCCAGGGGCACCTCCAGGCACCGCAGCCAGAATGGCCCCTCTTACTTCCACACCTGATGGCTCCTCGCCAAGCTAGGGCTCCCACTGCCCACCCACCAATGCATTGGCTTGGCAATGTGGCCCTGCAGGCTGCTGGGGTCCCACTCCCCATTCTCCCCATCTGATTGCTGGGGGGTGGGGGGGTGGAGGAGGTGTCATGCTGCATCTGACGTCCTGCCTCTGCTCAGGCAGCTCCCTCTCTTCCCTGCTTTGCCAAGGCCTCCTTTAAAAAGGCTCTGGTCCCGGACCCCAGGTCAGGTGAGAGCGCCCATACCTCTGGGCTCCCACCACCTCCTGTCCTCGCCACTGTGGCAGCTGCCCATTCGCGTATCTACCCCGCAAGGCTGGGGGTGCCTGAAGGAGGTACTGAGCCCGCATCCCAGCGGGGAGCCGGCTGAGAGGGTGTTGAATGACTAAGTCAGCCACCGAAAGAGAAAATTGGCTGCAGCTGATCTCCTCGCTACCACCAGGGGGACCCGGAGGAGGTGGGGGCGTCGTCATGGTTGACTGACGGGTCATCAGCCCAATGGAGAGGAGCTGCCCCGCCCACGACCCGCCCACCGACGGCCCAATAAGGGTGCGCGGAGCCGCGGCCGGCGGGGCGGCTGCAGCGGGGCGGCTGCAGTGGCTCACCTGCGCCAGGTGCTTCGAACGGCGGACCAGCGAGCGCCGCACGGGCCGGCAGTGCGGGGAAGATGCTGCGCGAGCGGACGGTGCGGCTGCAGTACGGGAGCCGCGTGGAGGCCGTGTACGTGCTGGGCACGCATCTCTGGACCGACGTCTACAGGTGAGCAGGTGCCGGTCTGCCGGACCACTTCGGACCCGGGCCCCGCGGGAGATCTCGGCCCCAGATATCCCGATCGACACCTTCCCGGGACTCGGGACCGGACAGCCTTGCTCCAGCCTGAGTTGCCCGTCATCCCGCGCCCAGAAAACCTAAGAACCTCACCCAGAAACCTGACAGCCCCAAACCTTGTATCAGCCTCCCCGAAATCCCGAGACCCTCCTAGACACCCCAGCACTGCCCCAGCGCCCTCACTGCTTCTTTCCCAGGCCCCCCTCTCTGCACCCCAGTCTTCAGTCCTCTTCAGCACCCAGGGTGACCTCAGCACCCCCTCAGCCTTCCCGCCTTCCTCTCCCCTTTCACTTCCCCACTCTCCCCTCAGAACTGCCCTTCTCCTTTATGCACCCGCTTTCCTTCAGCCCCTCCACCTCCACCTCACCCATTCCCAGTTCAGCTGAGCTTCCTCTGGGGTTTGCTGAGAGCTGCCCTGGGGCCGACTCTGGCCCTGGGGCGTGCTCAGGCTCCGATTTCACCCTGTGGGGGCTGCTGTCCTCGGGCACTGGCTGTGGGCTCCATGTCCCCAAATGTCTCCCCTTGACTTCATCTGGGGTCCAGGAGGGACCTTGTCCTACCCAGCTGAGGGTGCAGAGGTGGGCTCTTTGTCAGAAGAATGCCCCTATTCGGGACCTGTTCCCCCACCCTTCGGTCCAAGAAACTTGATGAGGTGCAGGATTTCTGAGACAGCAGAAAGAGGGGTGGGGGGATTGAGGTCAGGGCCCACTCAACCCCCAGGAAGCAGCCAAGTCGAACGATCCGTCTCCCTAAGCTGTGTGTTGGGGAGGGGGGCCTTGTGAGGGGGTGACTGATGCAAACGAAACGGTGAGGAGTCCAAGGATCATGCAGCCTCTGTTCTCAGAATTCCAAATGTCCCCCTTTGCCAGGGGGAAGGGCTCTGTGCTGAGAGCAGGGGGCAGGCAGGGCTGAGGTGGGACCCCTAACATCTCTGTGCCTTGAGCTGAGCTGGAGGTGCCCATGTGGCTTATTGTTCCCAAACCACTGTCACCTGGAGCCCCAGCCCCCACCCCTGTGTCTTCCCACCCACCCCCCTCCAGCCCAGCCTCTCTGACCCTTCGGGGCCCTGGCAACACTGCCCAGCCAGTCTCCTGCCACCTCAGCAGGCACTGGCCACGAGGACACCATCAAGCCCCAGGCTCCTTCTGATGCCAGGGGCCTGCACACTGCACACCAGGATCCTTCCCCTCCCCCCCCCCTGCAGCTGCCCTGGCCTCAGTTGTCCCCCCTGTAAACCTCAGGGAGGTTTCTGAGGGTAAGACACAGCAGTGGTGTGCAGCCCAGTCCTCAGTGGCCCGGGAGAGCTCCTCTTTTCCCACCCCCCCGTCCTGCACTGGGCACTGCCAGAGAGCCGGCCAGGAGCCAGGACGCACAGGTCTCTAAGCCTCTGCTGTCACCATACCCGCCTGTTTATTCCCTGAATGCGGCCTGGAAGGCTGGCAGGGAACCTCCAGTGGGGGGTGGGAGCAAAGAAGGGGGGCCCAGCCTAATTAGGGGGTGGGAGGTGTGGGCTCATCTTTCCCCTTTCTCAAGAAATCAGTCACAGCCACAATGACCCACACCTTCCACCCACACTTCACTGAGACTCTCCATCTCCTCCCCACCCACCACCCACCCCTGCCAAGAGGGGGGCCAGTCAAGCCCAGCACTGCTCAGCAGCAGGAGAGTGCCAGCCACCGACAGAACCTTGGGTCATTGTCCATTTTCCAGTAGCCATGTTTTTAAGGTTAAAATAAATAGGTGAAATTAATGTGAGCAATACATTTTATTTAACCTAATATGTGCAAAACATTAGCATTGCAATTCGTAATCAACAACAATTATGTATTAGGTCGTTTGCCACCTCTTTCTCATATGAAGTCTTTGGGATTCACTGTGTCTTTTATACGTACCTCACATCCCAGTGCGGGAACCGCATCTCAGATGCTTCATAGCCACCTGTCGCGGGCGGCCACCGTGTTGAGCAGCCCAGGCCTCGAGCAGGGTTTCTCAGCCTTGGCTCTGTTGCATTGTGGGCCAGAGAATTCACTGTTGTCGGGGCTGCCCTGTGCATCATAGGGTGTATGGCAGCATCCCTGGCGTCTGACCCCAAGATGCCAGTGGCAGTCCCCCGGTTGTGACGATCAGAAAGGAAGCCCCTTCTGGAACTAAGGAGGCTGCTATTGTTACTCCTATTTCTGCAGTGGTGAGAGCTCCCGTCAGTATCAATAACAGCAGGGGATATGAGTAAGCTCTTATGAACCAAATGCATTACCTGCTACCTTCCTCACCGTAGACCTGGAGGTCCTGCTGGGATCAACCCACTTTGGAGATGGGGAGAGTGAGGCTCAAAAAGATGAAGCCATTTGCCCAACCTCACTTAGGACTCAGGTCCAGTTCTGTCTGAACTCATGCTCAGTCCCCACTCTGTCCTGTGTGACCCTAACACCAGCAGGTTGAACTGGATGACCCTCTCAGCCAGTGTCTTTTCCACCCTCCACCTCGGCCATGATCCCTCTGCCCCCAGAGACTCACCCACCTGCTTTCCACCCTCCCCTTCCAACTGCGTCCTCCCTGACCCAGACAAAGGTCCTGACTCTAATCCCCATGTGATGGCCCCGCCCCAGGGTCTCCAAAGAGACACCCAAGGACGAGGCCTGGTAGACCGGGGCCCCAGGTACTTAGGAACTGGTATCCTGACTCCTCACTCCTCTGAGTCACAGACCTAAGGGAACAGGCCTTAGCTCTCACACCCTATCCGAGGGCCCCGGGCCCCCCTTTCCTGTGATGCGCACACAGCTGGGCCTCGTCTTCCTCATCCCCAGCAGACCCTACGACCCACCCACCCTCTCCCAGCAAAACTGGCCCCTTTGAGGACAGATGCCCGGGCCCAGCCACATTCCGAGCGCTCGTCTCCGCAAGCTCTGAGCACACGCGCAGAAAGAGGGAAGTGCGATTCTCTCGGTGGAGATGGACGTTGAGATAGTTGTTGAGGAGACTTGCCGTTTCCTTCCCCTGCCCCCACATGCACTATCTCAGTCTGGCCGAGTATGCCTTGTCCACACATTCCCCGCAGGGTCCCTTTACCTGGCCCCCGCTTCTTCCCTGGGACTGGCCTGGGTCCCCTCTGATGGTGACTTGAAGCGGGAGAGCGGGCGCGAAGAGAGTGGTGTCCCAGGTTGGTTTCACCATCTCCGGCGAGTGATGCTTTCCTGAGCCGGAGCCAGGGACACCCGTGGAGCCTGGAGAGAGTGGAGAAAGGGCAGCCTTGGAGTAAAGTGACGGCGGATCACACATCGCCTGGCTCTCCCACTGACCCACAAACCACCGGGGACACAGCTCCTCCTGTCCTTCCCCTGCTTCTTACATCACATCACATCACATCATATCTCATCTCGGTGCAGTAACCACATCTCAGATACGCCATAGCCACCTGTCGCTGGTGGCCACTGTACTGAGCAGCACAGACACAGGGTTCCCGACTGGGCAGCTCTCCCCCAGTCCCTGGTGGGGAGAGGCAGTGGTCTGTACCCTGACCCTGCAGGAGCTCCAGGGCAGAGTAGATATTAACAGTTGCCTCTTGCCCCTGAAGTGCAGTCTCCTGGTTACAAATGAGCTCAGGATGAGCCCATGAGGTAGAAGGTAGGGGGTAGGAGGTAGGAGGTAGGAGGTAGGAGGGGATCCCTGCTCCCTTCCCCAGGAAACCCCAAGGCATAGGCCGACCAGTCACTTTTCTCAGCAGGGCCTTGCCCCTCACTCTCTGGCAGAAGATGGAAAGAGGGTACCAGGAAAGAAGTTCCTAGATGTTGGCAGAGTAAAACACTGGGAAGAATGCAATGTGTCTCCCATCCCCGACTCGCTCCTTCGACTCGCTCCCAGACTTCCTCCCTCTGTCTCGGTTGATGTATTTAGAAAGTATCCTTAGGACAAAGGCCAGGGAGGGTGTGCGATCGGTCTGAAGCGATGGAGACTTGGGGTGCCACGGTCTCCCCTCCCCATAGACTGCCTCACTGGTTTTCCTCCTGTCGATTCTCCCGCACAAACTCCGCTCCGGCCACACTGGCTCTGGGACGCTGTCAGCCTGCGGTGCACCAGCCTCACTCCCCCCGCAGGGCCTTGCCGGTGCTGTTCCCTCTGCCTGGAGCACTGTCCCGCCCCCCCCCCCCCCCCCCCCCGACCTCTACAGCCTGACGTTCCCCCATCGAGGCTCAGCTCAAATGTCGCCCACCAGCATGTCATGGGGCCCTTCCCGAGCCCCAGGCACTCTGTACCTTACCGCTGTGTGTTATTTTCTCTGCAGATATTACCGCGTACGAGCCACTCCTCACTAACATTTAGGTAACGCCTCTTTTGAACCAGGCAGCCTTCTGAGCACCTTGCATAGTCATCTTGTCCATATTTAATAATTTACGTGTGTTTAAACTTCATAACAACTTAAGGAGGTAGACGCTATCGTTGCCCCCTTTCACAGTCAGGGAAACTGAGGCAAGGAATGTTTGTCCAAGAGGACACCGCTGGCAAATGGCGGCAGCACAGAGCCAGGCCCCTGACTGCACTGCCAGTGGCTGCCTGTGGGGATCTGTGCTTTAGGTGTGACCCCCTCTGTGTTCATTGCCTTGCTGGTTCCTATGCCCCTCCAGCCCCTAAGTCAGTGAAGGGCTTCTTAGTTGAATGAATGAATGAATGAATGATATGCAGCCTGTGACGTGTGTGGACTGGCTTGTCACTGGGCTGGGCTCTTCACCTCCGCCTCAAGGGACAGACATGTGGCCGACCTTGGCCAGAGCAGCACCTGCTCCTGAGGGAATGATGGGCGGAGGAATCGGGCCAAGTCAGGCGGCCCTATAAATCACAACAGCACCCAGAGCCCTCAACCCTGAACAGGGGGCCCTGCCAGGAGCTGCTCCAGGCTCAGGTTTCCAGCTAATTCCCAGGAGGACCAGGCCTGAGGGGCGAGCCCACAGCCTCCTGCACAGCTGGGGTCCCCAAGCCTTTCCTTCCTGCCCACAGGGCCCTGGGTCATGATGGGAGCACAGGAGCAGGGGCTCACCCCCAGTGTCCACCCCCCAGCTGGACAGGCACAACTGCTAAACTTTGGGGGAGGCCAGTTTTCAGAGGCAGCTCTCTCCTGCCCAGCCATGCCCAGGAATTTTGACTGGTCCAAGAGCCCAGGGTAGAAGCCACAGCCTTTACTGTCCCCTTTCTGGGCCTCTGACCCACACATGAAAAAAAAGTAGGGGGCTCTAGAGGCTCCAAATAGCTTCTCATTTGACCCTCTCCTGAGCCAGGCTTGCCACTCAACCTGCCCCCCACCAGGTGTCCCTTCCTGGAGGACCTTTCGAGAGGACTGTCACTTGCAGACCCTCTCTCAGGAAGGGAGCAGCCAGGCCTCATCTTCTGCCATTACTGGCCCTGAGACTTAGGTCAAGGGCTTGCCCTCTGTGGGCCTCAACATGCTCATCTGTAAAATGGGATGACATTAATACAGGCTTCATGGGGTTATCGAAAGGATGGACTGATGTCATGTGGGCCAAGGGGCTGGAACAGTGCCTGGAACCTAATAAATACTCGTAAGTAGTTATCATGAGTTAGTATTGGGTACATTATATACTATTAAATCAATAATAATGAGATATGGCCTCCAAGAGATCATAATGCTCATGAGAGAGAAATGCCGAACATTTGTTAAGTGTCGTTTGAGGCACCAGCAAAGGGAGGGAAAGATGAGTCCTGACTGATGGATCAGGGAAGACTTCCTGGAAGAGGTGGCAACCAAGATGCAGAAGGGACAGGTATTCACAGTGTGACCAGGACACCCTCTGCAGAAGCGGAGTACCCGGCAGGAAACGTGGGACACATTGGGGCTGAAAGAGCAGAGTTCAGGTGTCCTGGGAGATAAAGCTGGAGAGGCAGTAAGCTCAGACCAGCTCAGACCAGACTTTGTTCTGTAGGCAGTGGGGAGTCATCCAAGGTGTCTGAGGAGACAGTGACCCTGGAGCACATTGTTTCTTCCCTGAGGGGACCCGGGGCAGCAGGAGGCACCGGTGCCTAGAGCGAGGCTGTTGAGGTTACCAAGCAGAGAGGGAGGCTGGCTGAAGGCAGGTGTCAGGGTTGCCTCCACCGATCCCTGTCTAGAAGCAGCCACCCACCTCAAATCCAGCCACCACCTTGCCAGCTTGCCTCCCTCCCCAGCCCCTCACCTTGAGGGGGCTCACCTGGAGTTGCATGCCAGGCTGGCACCCACAACCCCCTCAGACTGCTGCAAAGAAAGGCCTGAGGACAGAGCGTGTGCTCAGGCTGCCAAGAGCTGGGGTCACTGTGCAGCTGAGCCCCGCTGGTGTTAATGAGGCTCCGGGCAGGTGGACAAGCTGACAGCCAGACGCCAGCGAGAAGCAGGCATGCCGTGCGCACGCCTGGGGCTGAGGGAGCTCCGCCGCCTGCAAGGCCACCCTGGTGACCCTGACCACGGCCTGGGTGAAGCCACTGAGACTGGGTAGCTCCCGGCAGCTGTGAAGCGAGGCAGATGTTAAGTCAGAAAGCCCAGAATTCCCTTGGGTTGGGGCCAGTGAGCTTCCCTCTTCTACATCTGACACTGCTTCCCAGCCTTGTTCTAAGATCCTTTGACACCAACCCGCCAGCCATTGATCTCCATTTCCGTGGCCACCACCTGGTCCCAGACCACCACCGTTGCTCACCTGGTCAGCTGTGGTGGCCTTCTCGCTGATTCCCTCTTCCCAGAACCCCTCTCCTAAATCCACCCCACCCTGCACCCTGGGTCATCTGCCCACAGCGCAGAAACAATTGCCACCCCTGCTTTGAAGCATTCATGCTCCTCGCCATGACCTGACTCTGTCCTCCCACTACTCCCCTCCCCCAGCTCACAAACTGCAAACCCACAGACCTCCTTCCAGCTTCTCTCATGCGCTGGGCCAACGTCCGCCTCAGACCCTCACCCTGCTGTCCTGGCTGCTCGGAAATCTCTGCCCTCCTTCCCCTCCTCGCTGTGTCCCATTCGGTGGTTCTCGCGCTGTGGCCCCCAGACCAGCAGCACCCGCATCTCCCGGGAGCTTGTGAGAAACGCCTGTTCTCATTCACGGCGTATGTGTGTATCAGATCATCGCATCGGACACTTCAGATACATAAATTATATGTGTCCAGTGCTTCTCAATGAAATTGGAGGAGGGGAAGAAAGACAGTTTCTCAGGCCCCAGCCCGACCCAGCTGCATCAGAAGCTCGGGGGGGATGGCCACCAAGCTATATCCTAACAGGTCCTCCGGGGGATGCTGACACCTGCTCAGATTAAGACACACGGCTCTATTCATTCTTGTCTGTCCAAGGTGTAGATCTTAGCTCAAATGCCACTTCCTCCAGGAAGCCTTCCTTGACTCCCTGGTCAGGGGCTCAGGCACACCACATGTCTCCATTAGAGCAATCACCATAGCTATAATCACACAATTAATTGTGTAATGCATTGACAGTTCTTCTCTTCCACCAGAACCGTGGTCGGCAAACTGCGGCTCACGAGCCACATGCGGCTCTTTGGCCCCTTGAGTGTGGCTCTTCCACAAAATGCCACAGCCTGGGCGAGTCTGTTTTGAAGAAGTGGCGTTAGAAGAAGTTTAAGTTTAACAAGTTTGGCTCTCAAAAGGAATTTCAATCGTTGTACTGTTGATATTTGGCTCTGTGGACTAATGAGTTTGCCGACCACTGCACTAGAATATATGCCCCATGGGTCTAGGAAATGTTTTTTGTCACCTAGAACTGTACCTGGCACATAATAAGTGCTCACTAAACACATGTGGAGTGAATGACTAAAGCAAGCCCTCCTCTTCCAGCCCTTCCTGCAGCAAATATTTCTGTTTACTGCATGCCTACACCGGGCCAGATGCTGAAACAGAAACAGCCCCTATCTCCAAGAGAGAAAATAAACATGGGGACAAATTAACTACCGTATTTTCCGGCCTATAAGACGACTTTTCAACCCAGAAAAATCTTCTCAAAAGCCAGGGGTGGTAAAAATACTGTAGGTTGCAGTTTTGATGAGCGTTGCTAACTCGCCAGGGACTTGCCCGGCACTTGCTCTCTCTCTATTGTTTGTTATACTTTGTGTCTACAAGTAGAGATGGACAGTTGCCAGGCAGAGAATTCAGGGGAAAGTATTGCAGGTAGAAGGAACAGCGTATGCAAAGTGCAAGGTGAGATGAAACAGTGCAGGCAGTTGAGAGGTTGGAAGGAGTTGCAGGAAATGAGTCTGGAAAGTCGAGCTGAGATGTAGTGGTGAAATGCCACTGAGTGAATTCCAGGCTAAAGAGTTTGGATTTTATTGTGTGGGTTGGTGCTGGGTGCTGGGATCCAGTGGTGGGCAGAGTAGATGTGGCCCCAGGACCTGGCAGCCTGTCCTTCTGTCCTCACTATCTTGATCTTTGCTGCTGTCCCATAGGCAGGAGATCACAGCACCTCCAACACCCCCACTCTCTCCCTGGATACTGTCCTGCAGTCTCCAGGGGTAGCAGAGGCGCCCACTGCCCCTGGCTCTCGGGTTTCTGTGGGGGATTCTGAGAGGTTCTTCCTGGGAAGGGAGGCAGCCAACAAGATCCGCCTGAGACAATGGGCGCTTTGTTGCTTCTGCCAGGGCTGCTCCAAGAATAGCTGTTTACTCAGCTCCCAGCAGGGCTGGTGCTGGGTGGTAGGAGGGTGTGGGGCTCTGGAGCCTTAGTGCCAGGGCCAGGCCTTAACCCCCGGAGCCTCTGGGCCTCCAGCGCCTCCCTGGTTGGGAGGAAAGGAGACAGCAGGAAGCATCACTTACAGCACTAACTATTGCCAGTCTGGGTCCTAAACCAACATCCTGCCCTGCGAGTTTATAACGCATATTTTTTCTAAATAGAATTGTATGCAGAAACCCAATATATCAGGTGGAATAACAGTGGCTCTAGTTGAAGTGGGGATCCAGCAGAGAGAACCCCAGCTTTTCAGAACCTAGGAGCTTAGCCTTAGTCCTGGACCTGGTCCCATTCACTCATTTAGCACTTGATGAGACAGGGAGAGGAGAAGCACCTCGCTCCAGGCCACCCTGGAAGTTGGCGGTCACAGCAGGGTCTTACACTCGAGGAATATTTCCCAGGACTGAGTCCACGACTGCCCGAGCTCTTGTGATTTTTACCAAAACCATATTTCACCTGTAGTGCTATTAACAGTTTTCTGTAAATTAACTCACAGTTTTCTTCTAACTTTAAGTGGAGATCTTCTATCATTGCCACACGTAGCAAGCCTTCGGCAATTGCCTTAAAAAGATAACACATTTAATAAATGCTCATCCGCGTGCCGCCTGAAAGCATCTTACACGTTGTATCCATACCTCCCTTTGGGAAATGCTTCCTGGTGCTTCTGAAAGGCTCACCTCCGTCCTGCTCAGCCCCACACTCACAGCCTCTTAGCAAGCCAGTAGCAAATTGGGCTCAAACCCACATCTTCTGTGCCTGTGTCCCCAATCCAGGGTTTTTGCTTAGACTCTGCTTCTCCTAATGCCGGATGTGGACAGAGCAGCAGGCCATGGCCAGTAGGCGTCCAGCCTCAGCTCAGCCCAGTGTTCCTGGGGGTTCAGAGGGGAGATGGACACGAGTGTGAGTGGCCTAGGCCAGTGGTCGGCAAACTCATGAGTCAGCAGAGCCAAATATCAACAGGACAATGATTGAAATTTCTTTTGAGAGCCAACTTTTTTAAACTTAAACTTCTTCTAACGCCACTTCTTCAAAATAGACTCGCCCAGGCCGTGGTATTTTGTGGAAGAGCCACACTCAAGGGGCCAGAGAGCTGCATGCGGCTCACAAGTCACAGTTTGCCGACCACAGGCCTTGGAGGTTCCTTATGGTGCACCTTTCTCAGCAATGAGTATGAGCTGCCGGATCCTTGCCCACTCTCTCCTGCCAGTGGCTATGACCGGTGGGCTTTGCCAGGAGCCCCTGTCGTCTGGAGCTCGGGTCACAGAGACCCTGTGTGGTGGCCTCTGCAGATTCACACTCACCACAGTGGCCACCCAGGGCTCTACCCACCAGACAGCACTGCTGAACATCTAGACCAGGGGTTCCCAAACTCTAGCCACTGGGCCAGCAGCCCCAGGAGTTCCTGAAAACACAGTGGAAGTGCACATTCTCAAGCCCCATCCCAGGCCTACTGAATCCAAAACTCGGAGGAGGGGCCCAGCAGTCAATGCTGCTGCTGCTGCTGAACTTCAAGAATCATTGGTCTGAGAAATCAAGATGGCAGCATAGGTCTGAGAAACTGCTGTCTCACACAACAATATCAAAACTACAACTAAAAAGCAAAATGGATACCATCCAGAACCACGGGAAAGCTAGCTAAGTGGAAATTCTACAACTAGAAAGAAAGAGGGAAGCACATTGAGACTCAGAGGAGCTGCAAAAGGCTGCGGTGTGGAGACCCACGTGCATGGAGAGGACAGGCAACTGAGTGTGTGGCTGGCTTTCTAAAGTGAGAGGGAGATTGAAACTCCCGACTGTGCTGAACCCCAGTTCCGGGTGAGTTTCTGGGAACCCAGACTCCTTCGGGGAGAAACTGGGCTGTCAGGAAAAGAGAAAGCACACTGACTGCTGAGTGCACGAGCAGCTGAGTGCGCGGCTGGCTCTCTAAAGCAGGCGGGAGACGGAAACTCCCGACTGCACTGAACCTCAGTTCCGGGAGAGTTTCTGGGAACCCAGACTCATTCAGGGAGAAACTGGACTGTCTAGCAGCAGGTGAAACTCAAGGGCGGCTTTCTCTCAAAGATGCAGCAATTACTGAGAGACACAGGGGCCTCATAGGGCGGGGCTGATGGGAAGCCAAGACTGTCTGCTCAGCCCTGAGACTCTGCCCCATTCAAGCTGAGCACGGAGGCCTTTGCAATTTTGCAAGTCTTGTCTCATAAGAGTGTCTCCAGCACAGAAGTTCTCCTAGCATAGACACAGCTGATCCTCACAGCCAATTGGCCTGGAAATCAATTCCTCCCAGTGATACCAACAACAATCAAGACTTAACTACAACAGGCTGTGTACACAGTCCACAAAGGGGTGCACCAAAAGTGTCCACCTTAGGTAACTGGGGAGGCCAAGCCACTGGGCCCTATAGGACACCTAGCACACAAAGCTACTCTACCAACTCAGGGAAGCAGCCAAAATGCAGAGACAAACAGATCACAAATGAAAGAAATAGAGGAATGCAAATGACTGTATAGAGTTCCAAACCATGGTTATAAGGTTTTTCAAGAATTTCCTAGAAAAGGCCAATAAATTTAGTGAGACCCTCGAGGATATGAAAAAGGACCAACTAGAAATTAAATATACACTGACAGAAATAAAAAATATTATACAGAGACCCAACAGCAGACTAGAGGAACACAAGAATCAAGTCAAAGATTTGAAATACAAAGAAGCAAAAAAGAACCAGAAAAGCAAAAGGAAATAAGAATCCAAAAATTTGAAGATAGTGTAAGGAACCTCTGGGAGAACCTCAAGCATACAACATCAGAATTACGGGGGTGCCAAAAGAAGAGAGAGAGCAAGATACTGAAAACCTATTTGAAGAAATAGTGACCAAAAACTTCCCCCACCTGGTGAAAAAAATAGACTTACAAATCCAAGAAGCACACAGAACCCCAAGCAAAAGGAATCCAAAGAGGACCACACCAAGACACATCATAATTAAAATGCCAAGAGCAAAAGACAGAGAATATTAAAAGCAACAAGAGAGTGCCGAGACCGGTTTGGCTCAGTGGATAGAGCATCGGACTGCGGACTGAAGGGTCCCAGGTTCGATTCCGGCAAGGGCATGTACCTTGGCTGCGGGCACATCCCCAGTAGGGGGCGTGCAAGAGGCAGCTGATCGATGTCTCTCTCTCATCGATGTTTCTGACTTTCTATCCCTCTCCCTTCTGCTCTGTAAAAAAAAAAAAAAAAAATCAATAAAATATATTTAAAAAATAAATAAATAAATAAAAGCAGCAAGAGAAAAACAGTTAATTACCTACAAGGAAACACCCATATGATTGTCAGCTGATTTTTCAACAGAAACTATGCAGGCCAAAGGGGCTGGCAAGAAATATTCAAAGTAATGAATAGCAAGAACCTACAACCAAGATTACTCTACCCAGCACAGCTATCATTCAGCATTGAAGGTAGATAAAGAGCTTTACAGATAATAAAAAGCTAAAGGAGTTCATCACCACCAAACCAATATTATATGGAATGCTGAAAGGTATTCTTTAAGAAGAGGGAGAAGAAGAAAAAGGTAGAGATAAAAATTATGAACAACAAATACATGTCTATCAACAAGTGAATTAAAAATCTGATGGACAAAATAAACTGGTGAATATAATAAAATCAGGGGCTGACAATTCTCGGGGGGGAGGGGTTTTGGGGGTACAGGAAGACATTGGACAAAAATTGTATACCTATAGATGAAGACAGTGTAGGGGGAGGTAAGGGCAGAGGGTGGGGTGGGAACCTGGTAGAGGGGAGCTGTGGGGGGGAGGGAGCAATTGTAATAATCTGAACAATAAAGATTTATTAAAATAAATAATAAAATGACTCTAGAACTAACTGAAAAAAAATAAAATAAAAAGAATCATTGGTCTAAACCTCATTCAACCCTGGCCACTGTTCACACCTTCAGCCGCCCCAGCCATACCTCAGTCCTGCCAGCCAGACTCTCTGGAGATGGGATCCATAAGTCTGTAGCCTTAAAATAAACCCTGAGGATTTCAACAGCACCCCTGATGAATCTAATGCCCAGCCCATAGCGGCGAACTATTCTGGTATCCAGGAGTACCAGGCCCTCAAAATAGCAGATATGCCCTTGAGGCAGACACTCATTCTTAGTCCCAAATCCCATGAGAATCCCGTCTAAATCCCTCTGAGCCCTCTTTGACCTTTGGGAACCTTCAGGCCATAAACTGGATTTAGCAAAACCATCAGCCTTAGGCACCGCTCTCGCCTAGCCTCTTTGTCCTCCCTCTAAGCTAGTGTCTTAAGCAGCTTGAGCTGTGGGCCTCAACCTGCTCATCTGCTGTAACAGAATCCTGTGGCCAGGTGGCCTAAACGCAGAAATGTATATTCTCACCGTTCTGGGGCTGGAAGCCTGAGATCAGGGTGCCAGCATGCTCGGGTTCTGGTGAGGACTCTCTTCCTGGCTTGCAGCCAGCCGCCTTCCCACTGTGTGCGAACACGGCCCTCCTCGTGCGGGAGGAGAAATCTCTCCCTCGTCCTCCTAAAAGGCGACCGATCCTTACAAGAACCTCCCTCCCATGACTTCATTTAACCTTAAGTGTGTTCTAAACGTCCTGTCTTCAAATACAATCGCAGTGGGGGTTAGGGCTTCGATATGTGAATGTGGGGGGACACAAACATTCAGTCCATGGCAACTGGACCAAACCTCTTGGTTTCCTGCCCCAAAATCTTGATGGCTTTTCAAGAAATTTCAAGTATTTCCCTCTCAATAGAAAACCACTCTGGAACCCCAAGGAATGACTCGGAGGAGGGGACTCTGAGCCATGGAAGCTGCAGCAGGAAGGAGAGGTCTCTGTGGCAGAGCCAGCTCATGCCTGCCCCTGTAGGACCCACATTTCAGGCTCCATCCTTGTGCAAACCCAGCACTTGGGTGAGTGCCTCCTGCTTTCATCTGAGTTCTCCTGGCCTCCAATGGGGATGGGCTTACTGCTGCCTTGAAAGTGAATTCATGCCTCGCCTGAGCCTCAGTCACCCACCCTTACGGCACCACAGAGCCCCCACAGCTGTCTGCCCCCTCAGAAGCATCAGGAAACTTGCTGAGCATTCAGATTCCCAGACACCATGCTCTCGAACATTCTGACTCCATGGGTACAAGATTGGCCCAGGAATCTATACTTTAACAAGTGCCTTCTTCACCACAGGTGCTGGCTGTACAGCTGGGTCCTTTGGAGTCCCCTAGGCCAGATAACCTCGGAGGGTCCCTGCAGCTTCCAGGAGTCTCCTCCTGAATCTCCTTGTCCCACCTGCCCCAGGGACCCACTAACCTGCTTTCCTCTCTGCCCACAGCGCAGCCCCCGCGGGGGCCCAGACCTTCAGCCTGAAGCGCTCGGAGCATGTGCGGGTGGAGGTGGTGTGTGATGGACAGGCCGAGGAGGTGACCACCAACGGCAAGCAGCGCTGGCCTCTCTCACCCAGCACCACGCTTCGGCTCAGCATGAGCCAGGCCAGCACCGAGGCCAGCAGCGACAAGGTAATGCGGCTGGGGAAGTCCACCCCACGGGTCGAAGGAGCCGGGGGCCACGCTGCCGTCGAGACAGGCTAGGCCAGAGCTGTCCCACAGAAACAGAATGCAAGCCACTTGTGTCATTTTCCTTTTCCTAGGAGCCACATTAAAGGAGGAGAAGAAGCAGGTGGATTTAATTTTAATAATATATTTTAACTACATTTACCAAAATATTATCATTTCAGCATGGTATCAACATAGAAAACACTAATGAGGTAGCTTATACTCTTTTTTATTTATTTATTTATTTATTTATTTATTTATTTATTTGCTAACTAGAGGCGCCTGATGCATGACATTCATGCGCGGGTAGGGTCCCTAGGCCTGGCCAGCAGTCAGGGCTGATGGGGCCTTTCTTCCTCAGGCTGCCGGCCGGGGCCTTCTTTGGTGCCCCACCCCACCCCCCACAGCCAGGGCACCTCATAGCAAGCAATTGAACTCCCAGTAGGTCAACCTCTTGAGGGGCCAATCTGCATATTAGCCTTTTATTATATAGGATTGACTTTTCACAGAGAGGAAGGGAGAGGGGTAGAAAATCAGAAACATCGATCAGCTGCCTCTTGCACACCCACTACTGGGGTTGGGCCCACAGCCAAGGTACATGCCCTTGACCGGAATCGAACCTGGGACCCTTCAGTCTGCAGGCCGACGCTCTTTCCACTGAGCCAAACCGGTTTCAGCTACACTCTTCTTTTATGCCAGGTCTAGATCTGGTGTGCGTTTCACCCGTACAACACATCTCAATGCGGACTTGCCACGTTTCGAATGCTCAATAGCCATCTTGGCTAGTGGCTACTGTAGGAGACAGCTCCGTGTTGACAGGGACAACGGCTTCCTGGAAGGTTAAAATTGCAGGCTGCTGAGCGATGGCATGTTAGAATCACTGGGAGCTACAGCCACAGGTGTCCTTGTTTTGATCAGTATAAAATGGGCTGCTGGCTGCCCATGCCACCAGGTGGTTTGCCCAGGCGGTAAGCCCAAGACCAGACTCTCCTCACTGGGTTCTCTAGTTATGAACTTCAGGTGCCCCATGGCATGATGGGGCTGGGCCTTATCCCAGGGAAACAGCCTCGGCCCTGCCCCTGGTTGCAGATGTGAAGACCTCACAGGCAGCAGGATATACCCGGGGGCCCAGGCGGGCAGTCAGCACCCTGGATGCACTCTGAGGGGGGGGGGGGGGTGAAGCAGCCCACCAACCCAGGAGTGCTTCCTGGAGGAGAGGGTTCAGATGTTTGGGAAAAGCTGGCTTGGCGGGCTGTGGGGTGGAAGGCGGGGAAGGTGGTCACTGTAGAGTCTCCTGCCTGTGATAAGTGATCTCTGCTCTTCTCTCCCGCCCACTGCACGCCCTCCCTACCAAGATCACTGTCAACTACTATGAGCAGGAGGGAAACAGCCCCATCGACCAGGCTGGGCTCTTCCTGACAGCGATCGGTGAGTTGACAAGGCTCCGGCCTGGGTGCCTCGTCCCCGGGCTGGCATGCCGCCCTCCTCGGCGGCCCTGGGGCTGTCTTCAGGGCTGCAGACCTGGCACGCAGAGCTCCCTCTGAATAATGCAGGACCGAGGAGTGGTGCCCAGGCCCTTCTCTCCTAGGGTGGGGGGTGTTCTCCTAGGGAGGAGGTGCGCCCTGGCTGTCAGCAGCTCACCCCAATGTCAGGGTCCGCGTCCCAGGCTCTCGGGATCACGGGGAAGAGAAGCCTGTTCCTCCCCCTTCTCGCCCTGCAGCCTGGAGAAGAGCCTGCCTCTCACAGTGAGGGCGAGGGCCTGCCCACAGTCCTTGACCATCTAGCTGCTCCTTTACCCTCCCTGGACCCAGAGCTGCAGCCTGGGTCCTTACTTCGCCTCGTTCAAGCCCTTCATTTAACTCATGAGGGAGTGAGGCCCAGAGAGGTTAGGGGACTCATTCATCATCACACAGCAACTCGGTGGCAGGTTGAGTGCAGAACCCAGGATTATTCCCTCCCAGGTTCCCCCTCCCCCCATCCCCCCGTCCTGGGTGGAGCCCAGCCTGGCTCAGCAAGGCCCAGAAGGTGTGATCTCCTGAACCTTCCGTCATCCAACGCTTCTGCAGTTAGGACGTTAATTATATGTATTTTTACATTTTTTAATCATAGCATGTGATTATATTTCAGAGGATGATTTGCCCATCCAGCCTTAGTTTAACATTGACAGTTACTATGGGGGGCGGAGGCGGAGGGAGGGCTGCCAGCTATTGAGTGTTGACTATGTGCTGAGCACTTTAAGAGTGATACTGGTGTCTTCCATTCATTGGACACCTGCTCTGTGTTCAGGACCCGTGCTGGGGCTTTGAGGAAGAGGGGGAGGAGAAACACCTGACATTTATTAAGCGCCTACAGCATGCCAGGCTCTAATGCCTGGTGTCTAACTGTACAATCGTAGTCTAGTCTGACCGCTGTTCAAGGATGGACACTGCTGCTGTCCCCATTTTACAGATGAGAAAACCGAGGCTCTTGAAAAATGAAAACAAAACTTGCCTGAGGCCACACATCTGGGAAGTGGTTTGTGAGAGCCAAGTGTTTTCCATTATCTCGTATTCTCTGGGGATCTTGGAACTCACCCCCTCATACTTTCCCTCCCCCCCCCCCAAAAAAAAACCCAGCTAGTTCCCAGGCCAGCCCCTCCTTCTCCGGCCTGTGCTTTTTGCTGCCAAAATAGGCTCAACAGCCATGCTCTTCTGCTTCTCAGCTTATTCCCAAAGGGCTTGGGTGCGGGTCACCCTGTCCCTTCTACACTGAGGGGGTGCCCAGCCTGGGGTGGGGTCCTCAGGGTCCTAGAGAGATGGAAACTAGAGCTAGCCAAGCTGCCGCTGAGGGCTGGCACGGGGGTGGACCTGGCATGCACGTAGAGCCCCAGGTTGTCTCGGATGACCGTCCCCAAGGAAACCTGATTCCACAGAGATGGACACCTGGAAGGGCAGCGGCCGGAGGCCTGTGGAGTGAGGTGATCCCAGAGACTGGCTGCAGCATTCACTGAAACAGACCCGGCATCGATGGCAAATAATGCAAATAATGCATGTAGGGGAGGCAGGACTAGACTTCCCCTCACCCCTAAAGATGGCACAGCTTGTGCTGACGCCCGGAGATACTCAACGCACCCAGAGTGGATGGCCAGGCTCGTCCTTCTGACATTCTGAGGTGGTCGTTTCCCTGAGCAATTATTTTTGTTGTGACTCTTTACCCAAGGATATTTTTCCATTGATTTTTTTAGGGTGGAAGAGAGGGGGAGAGACAGAGAGAGAGAAACACCGATGTGAGAGAGACACATCGATTGGTTGCCTCCCACACTCGCCCTGACCAGGGCCAGGAATGGAGCCTGCAACGGAGATACATGCCCTTGACCAGATCCAACCCGAGACCCTTTAATTCGCAGGCCGGCACCCTCTCCACTGAGCCAACCCAGCCAGGGCACTGAGCGATTACTCATTTAACTACCACAAGGTCCAGATATTGAGGTTCCACGGGCCAGCAAAATGCCCACCACCCCCACCCACAAAAATAAATAAGACATTAATCATTTGTCTTCAATGATCACCATCATTTCAACATGTGAACACCTAAAACGTAGGCAGGCATCATCTCAGCACAAAAGAGTCATTCGCATCGCAGACGTAAAGCTTTAGGAAAAACGCACCTCCCTGAACTGTTTCCTGTCCCAACAGGGAACCTGGCGAGAATCTAATCTTTCTTCCTTTCCAGGTCTTGTCTTCTCTCGAGCATCCACCCAGGGGTGCTTGAGCCCTCCATCCTGAGGAATCTCTCGGGGGCAGCACCTCAGAGGCAGGAGCAACCCCAAGTTCAGGGGTTGTCTCCCAAGGCCCTATCTGAGTCTGCCTCACCCCAGTTCTATTCTGAGCAGGAAGAATTCTGGACCAGAGTAGACAGGACTAAGTCTCAAAGTACTGGCTCTGTCCCCTCCAGTCCATTGTGACCATCACCCCTCTGGGCCTCAGTGTCCTCATCTGCGAAATGGGCTTGCAGTGCAGTCTTGCACATTGCTTGCGAGGATTCGGTGGGATGAGTGTGCAAAGGGCCTGGCGTGGAGTAGGCGCTCAGGCGATGCTCTTTCCTTACCCTTTTCCTCTTGGAGTGGCTGCACCTGCTCTCTGCCGGCGTGAAGTTGACGAGCCTTACTGCTCCGTCTTCCTCCTGGAATGTGGGAGCAAACCCACAGTGCCCTTGGCCAAATCAAGTTCTCGGTCTTGGTCTCAGGCCTGCCAAGGACTTGCTGTGTGACCTTGACAAGTTGCCCGCCTCCTCTAGACCTCACCTGTTTTGGGCTATAGCATGAGGGGGCTGAGCCCTGGCCAGTGTGTGGCTCAGTTGGTTGGAGCATCTCCCGAACACCAAAAGGTTAAAGGTTTGATTCCCGGTCAGGGCGCATACCTAAGTTGTGGGTTTGATCCCTAGTCCTCTGCGAGGCGACCCATTGACGTTTCTCTCTCTCTCTCTCTCTCTCTCTCTCTCTCTCTCTCTCTCTCTCTCTCTCTCTCATCAATGAACATATCCCTGGTGAAAGTTTTTTTTTAAAGAGGGGTTTGAGCTTATTGATCCCTGAGGACCTTCAAAACTCCAGCTAGGACTGATTTGCAAAACTCTCTTCTTAAGGGAGAAGGTGGGGGTAGGAGGAGAGAGCTCAGAGTGTCACCCTCTTTGCCGTGGTTCCAGCAACGGGAGCAGTGCACCAACATGAGCCTTGACAATTGTTAGCATCCACCTGAGGACCTCCTTCCTTGCGCCCCCTTCCCAGCGCCTGGGATGGCTGTAGGGGACAGAGACCTCCTTCCCCACCACACCCCAAGCTGCCCGTTAGGACAAGGAAGCCAGGCGCCCTGCCACTGTCCATGGGGCTGGCAGCCCCCCAAAATGCTTGCAGCTCTATGTCAGCGCTAAGGCTTCAGTGTCTCGATCCTCACTCAGGCAGACTGCCTAAAAGCCAATTTGGCATTTTCCGTTAATCTGCCCCACACCCCAGGCGCCACCTGACACCTTGGGGCTATTCCCAGGAGCTGAAGTAGGACTCAGGGCCTCTGGGGAATGTCTGGAGCCCCGAGACCCTCTGACGGATGTCCTCGCCCTCCTCCCCAGGAAGGCAGAGCCATCCCAGGAGGGCACGCCAGCCCCGCTCCCCGACCCCACAAGGATCACCCCGCTGGAATCTCGTTAAATCGGACACTGGGGGAAAGGTTGGCGGGGAGGAGTCCTCCGGGGATGGCTTGTAGCTTGGAGGGGATCCCGAGGGAGGGAGGAGGGGTGAGAAGGCCATTTCAGTTGAATTTGGAGGCGGCCCATGGGTCATAAGACAGAAAATGTGCAGGGGGCAGTTGGAGGGTGGGTGACATAGAAGCCCAATTACGTAATGCCCGGGTTGTGTAACGGGGCGCCAGTGAAACCTGCCCGAGTTTCCTAAACCCAGAAAGAGCAATACGCGTCTTGTGTAGCGTTTGGAGGTTGCTTCAGGCAGGTGGGACAAGCCTGTGCGGGGACTGCTGTGATTCTTCAGAAGCTATTCGGGAATATTCGATTTCTTGTCTGTGATGTGCACATAGTCATAAACTTCTCGATGTAAGAAAGCCCAATGGAGTAAGGCACAAAGAAGTGCTGTATCCTGGATCTCTGTGAGCCGCTGCTCTCAGGGACACACCCAGGAGCCAGCTGCCCCGGGGATGCCCTTCAGGGGAGCAGGTCAGGTGTGGGAAGGCGGCCTTGGCCTTGGGAAGCAGCCCGGGGCGGAGGGCAGCCTGGATCCGTGGAGGGAAGAGCCCAGGGCAGGGATTCTGGATCCAGAGGCCCGAGCGGGACACTGGGCTCTGCACTCTCTGGGGACTTCCTGTCACTTCTCCTTTGGTGCCTCGGTTTCCCCGTCTGTGCGGGCGGGATAGAAGGGAGAGCGTGCATGGGAAGTGCCTGCCGCTGCCAGAGGGAACTGTACACCTGAGAGATTATCATCTCAAAAAGCAAAGAGAGTGGCTCCTTCAGGAGGCGGATCTGCAGCCAGTTCCCAGGGAGGCGTGTCCAGCTGGAAAGCTCCTGAAGGTCCCGGAGCCAAAATCAATACGGTTCCTTTTTGTGGGCAGCGGGTGGTTCTGGCTTTCCCGCTTCCTCCCTGTAGTCCTTAGCCTGCCCCAGCCTCCCAGATTTCTGACAGGGGGCGTCTCTGAGCCTGGGTGTGCTCACCTCTAAAATGGGAACCATACTGCGTATCCCACAGGACGGGGACTGCTTGAGAGAAGGCCTGTGCCCCAGTGGCCCACCCCTAGGGCTCACCAGTGCCCTGCTGAGGGAACGGGGCAGGAGGGCAGAGAGCTGCCTTGCAGTGTCTGACGGACAGGAGGGCTGCCGACTCGGGGGCCCCTCTCCCAAGGACCAGGTGCTGTTAAAGCCACCCCTCCTTCGCCTCCTTCTCGCCCCAGAAAAGCCCCGCTCGAGGGTGGGCGGGAATCGAATTGGGAGCAAAGGGAAAACGTGAACTTAATCCCCAGACTCAGGCTGAGCCACCCGAGGAGGGCTGACGTCAGTGGCCTTCCCCAGCCAGGACCCTCCGCCCCACCCGGTCCCAGGAGAGGGCACGCCTGCCAAGGGGCCTCACCAGGAATCCATTCATTCCCACCCAACTCCCATCGCAGTCCAAGTCATGCCCAGCGCGAGGCTGAGCCCTCAGCCGTTCCCAGGCCTGGATCCGGCTCACCTCCTTCCGTGTGAGGCTCCATCACCTTCCCAACAATTCCCCTGCCCCGCCCTGCTAGGCTCCCGTGCGGTTTGCCTCGAGGGGACATTCGGCAACTTCTGAGGACATGCTGGTTGTCACGCTGGGGGAGGTTACTGACACCCCGGGCGCAGAGGCGGGGAGACGCCACACACCCCACGGTGCACGGAACAACCCCCTCACACAGAAGTGCCCACCTCAAAATGTCCGTGGTGCCTATCGCAATTAGAGCAGCTCCTCTAGCTGGAAAGGGCCCCATTTTGCAGGCAAAGAAACGGGACCAGAGAGGCTGTTTAATCAGGCCAAAGTCACGCAGCTCACAAGCAGAGAACCAGAACCAGAACCAAACCCAGCACCGTCTGATGCTGCATCTCGGGTCCATGTCACTGTCCCACACGGCTTCCATGAAGCCTGTCCCCACAATGGTCCCTTCCTCAAGAGAAAGGAGACACAGGGACCCCCTCTCTGGATCCTCTGTCTGACAGCCTGGCCTCTCAAGCACCCTCAGATTGAGAGGGGTCAGAGACCCAGTTTCCCGCCCAAACTAAAGTCCTCAGTCCTTGGAGGTGGGATCTGGGCCACTGAGCATTCTGGGAAAGGTACACGCTCAAACACACCTGTGCACACTTGCCCTGGCCAGGCTGGGAAAGGTAGTGCGGGAATCCTGTGACGTTTTCAAAATAAGAACTTCGTATCAGACCAACCACAGTGAGTGCCCAGTTCCGCTCATGCCACTGCGTGACCTGGGCAGGATCTGGCCTTTCCGAACCGAGGCTCCCGATCGGCACAGTGAGCCCCTGCCCACCCCCCACCAGAGCTGACCGCACCTGTCGACCATAACCAGGCAGGGGGTGGGGAGGCAGGGGTCCAATGAGATGATCAGAGCAAGGCCCTCTCCTCCCAAGGCACAGGCAGATGGTGAGCTACACCCTGATCCCACCATCCCTGCCCCGCCTTGTCCCTGCCCCGCCCTGCCTGGCTCAACAGCTCACCCATGTGTCTGTCCCCAGAGCTCTCCCTGGATGTGGACGCAGACCGGGACGGCGTGGTCGAGAAGAACAACCCGAAAAAGGTACCTCGCTACCAGGGCAGACTGTCTGGGGCTTCTGGCCGAACCCAGGCTGGATCCCCGCAAACACAGGCAGCTCTCAGTCTCAGAGGAGGAGACCAGGTCCGAGACAGGCTCCCGACACTCCACACAACATGACACCCACTGCACACCGTGACATACACACCGCACACCGTGATAGACCCACCGCACACTGTGACAGACACACCGCACACCGTGATAGACACACAGCACACTGTGATAGACACACCGCACACTGTGACACACACAACACATCGTGACAGACCCACCGCACACCGTGACATACACACCGCACACCGTGATAGACCCACCGCACACCGTGATAGACACACCGCACACCGTGATAGACACACCACACACTGTGATAGACACACCGCACACCGTGACAGACACACCGCACACTGTGATAGACACACCACACACTGTGACATACACACCGCACACCGTGATAGACCCACCGCACACTGTGACAGACACACCGCACACCGTGACAGACACACCGCACACTGTGATAGACACACCGCACACTGTGACATACACACCGCACACCGTGATAGACCCACCGCACACTGTGACAGACACACCACACACTGTGACATACACACCACACACTGTGACATACACACCGCACACCGTGATAGACCCACCGCACACTGTGATAGACACACCGCACACCGTGACAGACACACCGCACACTGTGATAGACACACCACACACTGTGACAGACACACCACACACTGTGACAGACCCACTGCACACTGTGATAGACACACCGCACACTGTGACAGACACACCACACACTGTGACATACACACCACACACTGTGACATACACACCACACACTGTGACATACACACCGCACACCGTGATAGACCCACCGCACACTGTGATAGACACACCACACACTGTGACAGACACACCACACACTGTGACATACACACCACACACTGTGACATACACACCGCACACCGTGATAGACCCACCGCACACTGTGATAGACACACCGCACACCGTGACAGACACACCGCACACTGTGATAGACACACCACACACTGTGACAGACACACCACACACTGTGACATACACACCGCACACCGTGATAGACCCACCGCACACTGTGATAGACACACCGCACACCGTGACAGACACACCGCACACTGTGATAGACACACCACACACTGTGATAGACCCACCGCACACTGTGATAGACACACCGCACACTGTGATAGACACACCGCACACCGTGACAGACACACCGCACACTGTGATAGACCCACCGCACACTGTGATAGACCCACCGCACACTGTGATAGACCCACCGCACACTGTGATAGACACACCGCACACCGTGACAGACACACCGCACACTGTGATAGACACACCACACACTGTGACAGACACACCACACACTGTGACATACACACCGCACACCGTGATAGACCCACCGCACACTGTGATAGACACACCGCACACCGTGACAGACACACCGCACACTGTGACAGACCCACCGCACACTGTGACAGACACACCACACACTGTGATAGACCCACCGCACACTGTGATAGACACACCGCACACCGTGATAGACCCACCGCACACTGTGATAGACACACCGCACACCGTGACAGACACACCGCACACTGTGATAGACACACCACACACTGTGACATACACACCGCACACTGTGACAGACACACCGCACACCGTGATAGACACACCGCACACCGTGATAGACCCACCGCACACTGTGACAGACACACCGCACACCGTGACAGACACACCACACACTGTGACAGACCCACCACACACTGTGACCGACACACCGCACACTGTGACACACACAACACATCGTGACAGACACACCGCACACTGTGACCGACACACCCCACACCATGACAGACACACAGCACATGGTGATAGACCTACCACACACTGTGACAGACCCACCGCACACTGTGATAGACCCACCGCACACTGTGACAGACACACCCCACACCATGACAGACACACAGCACATGGTGATAGACCTACCACACACTGTGACAGACCCACCGCACACTGTGATAGACCCACCGCACACTGTGACAGACACACTGCACACTGTGAAAGACACAGAGTATACTGTGATAGACACACCGCACACTGTGACAGACCCACCGCACACTGTGATAGACCCACCGCACACTGTGACAGACACACCGCACACTGTGATAGACACACCGCACACTGTGACAGACCCACCGCACACTGTGATAGACCCACCGCACACTGTGATAGACACACCGCACACTGTGATAGACACACCGCACACTGTGACAGACCCACCGCACACTGTGACAGACCCACCTCACACTGTGACAGACCCACCACACACTGTGATAGACCCACCGCACACTGTGACAGACACACCGCACACTGTGATAGACACACCGCACACTGTGACAGACCCACCGCACACTGTGACAGACCCACCTCACACTGTGACAGACCCACCGCACACTGTGACAGACCCACCACACACTGTGATAGACCCACCGCACACTGTGACAGACACACTGCACACTGTGATAGACCCACCGCACACTGTGACAGACCCACCGCACACTGTGACAGACCCACCGCACACTGTGACAGACACACCGCACACTGTGACAGACCCACCGCACACTGTGACAGACACACCGCACACTGTGACAGACACACCGCACACTGTGATAGACCCACCGCACACTGTGATAGACCTACCACACACTGTGACAGACCCACCGCACACTGTGACAGACCCACCACACACTGTGACAGACCCACCGCACACTGTGACAGACACACTGCACACTGTGATAGACCCACCGCACACTGTGATAGACCCACCGCACACTGTGACAGACCCACCGCACACTGTGACAGACACACCGCACACTGTGACAGACCCACCGCACACTGTGACAGACACACCGCACACTGTGATAGACACACCGCACACTGTGAAAGACACAGAGTATACTGTGACAGACACACCGCACACTGTGATAGACACACCGCACACTGTGACAGACCCACCGCACACTGTGACAGACACACCGCACACTGTGATAGACACACCGCACACTGTGATAGACCCACTGCACACTGTGACAGACACACCGCACACTGTGATAGACACACAGCACACTGTGACAGACACACCGCACACTGTGACAGACACACAGCACACTGTGATAGACCCACTGCACACTGTGACAGACCCACCGCACACTGTGAGAGACACACTGCACACTGTGACAGACCCACCGCACACTGTGACAGACCCACCGCACACTGTGACAGACCCACCGCACACTGTGACAGACACACCGCACACTGTGATAGACCCACCGCACACTGTGACAGACCCACCGCACACTGTGACAGACACACCGCACACTGTGATAGACCCACCGCACACTGTGACAGACCCACCGCACACTGTGACAGATACACCGCACACTGTGACACACACAACACACACTGTGACACACACAACACATCGTGACAGACACACCGCACACTGTGACCGACACACCCCACACCATGACAGACACACAGTACACTGTGTAGACCTACCGCACACTGTGACAGACCCACTGCACACTGTGATAGACCCACCGCACACGGTGACACCCGCCACACACGGTGACATCCACCCAATACCGTGACTGACACACCCCACACCATGACATCCACCCCACACTGTGACAGACACCCCACACCATGAGAGATACACCTCACACAGTGACAGACACACCATATACCATGGCAGACATACCCCATACCAGGAAGACATACTTCACACCCCACAAACACACAGCACACCATGACAGACACACCACACACCACAACAGACCCACACAGCAGCCACACTCCTCCTGAAACAGACTCCCATGTCTCAGTTTCCCCACCCACAGGATGGGGACCCCAGTTCAGAGAGTTGTTGGAAAAATTAAATGTCCTGCCACAGAGAAATGCCACCAAGTATTTCCTTGTATTATTTTGCCTTTTTTTTAAAAAAATCTGAGCAAGAGAGACCACCAGGAGCAGAAGGCTGCATGAGGGCCCTCAGTTCAAGTTTAATGCTGCGTGCACAGCCCCTCTCCTGTTTACTTATTCATTCATCCATTCATCATTCATCATTGATTCGCTTTTCTTCCTCTTCTGCTCCCACAAAGGACCGTTCTAATGGCTTCACTGTGTCCCTTTCTGTTCTTCTGATTCTTACAAAACCTGCCAGCTGCTTGGTGCGCGTGTATTTTTAACTTGTGCAAATGGCACTGTGTTCTTGACCTGATTCCGTTCCGTACTTTTGCTTCAACCCAGTTTTTGAAGCTCCATTGGTGTTTCTCTGTCACAGCCTCTCATTATTTTCCACAACAATCTAAAGCCCGGTTGAAATTAGACATAGATGGATACTTTGAAAAGTTAACTGAATGCCCCCGTGAGGACACTGGGGTCTACTGCTGGCCCCAGACTCCCTGCTTGTTGCTAGGGGAGCCTCAGGCCTATTGGGGAACCCCTTCTCCCAGGCTCCGGAGTGGGGCTCTGCCCTGGTCCTGCCTTCCCAAGGCAGCCGAGGCCACCTCACTCACTCAGTCTCTGAGTCAGTGGCCAAGAGGTGACACTAGACTCCCCGAGACTCAAGCCTCCAGCCGGGCCCGCGGGCAGCAGCGTTGGTGAAGGCACGCAGTCCCTGTAGACCTGGGCTTACCAGGCTTTCTGGTAAGGGCCGGGGACGGTTCAGATCGCACTGACCATTTCATAAGTATTTGTTGAGCATATTTTACATTCCAGGACTGGGTCCGGCCCCGGGACAGAGCTCCTGCCCTCAGGGAGCCCTCAGGCCGGTGGAGGGGGTGAGGGAGACCCAGGTTAAGTAAAGAATGTCACGGTGGCTGTTTCATCACAATTGTCCCAAATCCGCCCCAGAAGAGCATGTCCAGTGTCGTAATTATGTGTAAACCCAGGGAGGCTGCACTGGATGGAGAATCGTCAAGGCTTCCTGGGGAAGTGGGGCATTTTGCTGTGACTGGGAGGGGGAGTGGCGTTGGCCAGGAGAAGGGGGACGGACAGCGTTCCAGGCGGAGGGACCAGTGCAGCGAAGGCTGAGAACTTGGCATCTTTGGGGAGCAGAAAGGCAGGCAGTGTGGGGGGCAGGTGGCAGAAAGACAGGCAGTGTGGGGGGCAGGTGGCAGAAAGGCAGGCAGTGTGGGGGGCAGAAAGGCAGGCAGTGTGGGAGGCAGAAAGGCAGGCAGTGTGGGGGCAGAAAGGCAGGCAGTGTGGGGGGCAGAAAGGCAGGCAGTGTGGGAGGCAGAAAGGCAGGCAGTGTGGGGGCAGAAAGGCAGGCAGTGTGGAGGCAGAAAGGCAGGCAATGTCGGGGTCAGGGGACAGAAAGGCAGGCAGTGTGGGGGGCAGAAAGGCAGGCAGTGTGGGGGGCAGAAAGGCAGGCAGTGTGGGGGCAGAAAGGCAGGCAGTGTGGGGGGCAGGGGCAGAAAGGCAGGCAGTGTGTGGGCAGGGGGACAGCCAGTGTTGGGGGCAGAAATGCAGCGGGGGGGGGGGGCAGAAAGCCAGCCAATTTGGGAGAACAGATCAGCAGTCAGTGTCGGGGAGCAGAGTGGGCGAGAAGGAAAGGTGAGGGGCACCGATGGAGAGGCGGCAGGTCTCTCCGGCCTCGCAGGCCACAATAACTTTATCCTGAGTCACAGGAGCGCCCTGCCCTGGTGGAAGCAGGAAAGCAACCTCATCTGGGTGGAGTGCCTTCTAGCCACCCTGGCTGCTGGCAGAAAGGGATCGCCTTGCAGGTCCCATTGGGGCACTTAGAGAGTGTCTGGAAGCACTGGGCGTCTGTCCATCCAGGTGTCTTCCCCTGAGCTCCCCTTTCTCTGGCCACCCTCCGTCTCCCTGCCTCCACCCCTCTCCGGGCACAGGTCCCCCCACTGTGAGGCTCAGGAGGGCCTTAGCGCCTTCCAGCCTCTATCTCTCTCTGCCACCGGCCGGCCGGCCCCTGGACTTTCCGTCGGTGCTTACACGGACGTCTCTGGGCATCAGACGTGGGATTGCAGTTTGCAGGTCATGGCTGCCCCGATCGGGAGTGGCTGCTCTTGATTCTCCTCCTGGGCCATCTCTCCGGAGTCCTGTGAGGTCTGGGCTGGGACTCTCTACCAGAAGGTGCAGAAGAGAGAACTGACTTCTCCTCCCGCCCCCACAGGCATCCTGGACCTGGGGCCCCGAGGGCCAGGGAGCCATCCTGCTGGTGAACTGTGACCGGGAGATTCCCTGGTTGTCCAAGGAGGACTGCAAGGACAACAAAGTCTACAGCAAGAACGGTGCCCGCAGGACCCACCGTGGGGGTGGGGCAGGGAGGGGCAGAGGAAGCAGACCTGCTAAGTCCTGGGCTGGACTGAGGGTGAGGCAGCAGTGACCTTGAGTCTCCTGGGGACAGAGGACTCAAGCAGCCACTCTTGCTGAAAACAGAAGACAAAACTATTAATATAGTCCGATTGGAACCATGTTTTTTTTAAAGAAGATGCACATACGTAGAAAAAAGACTGGAAGGAAATTCCCCCAAGGTTCCTGGTTGTCTGTGGAAGTAGAGACGACAGCCGGTTTTTATGCTTTTCTGTAGTTTTCATCACACACACGCGTGGGGTTTTCTCCGTCCCGGTTATAAAAGTAACAACAGCCCTTGGTAAGCCAGCATGGCAGCCCCGAGTGTCTTTACTCTAACCTCCTCGCGTGTCCGCCGACAGACCTCAAGGACATGTCGCAGATGATCCTGCGGAGCAAAGGCCCCGACCGCCTCCCCGCGGGGTACGAGATCGTCCTCTACATTGCCATGGCGGACTCGGACAAAGTGGGCGTGTTCTACGTGGAGAGTGAGTGCCCCGACCCAACCCTCGCGGTCCTGAGCCATTCAGCGCCCATCGAGCTGCCCCCGCTGGGGCCCAGCTCTGCCCTCTGAGGCTCCCAGGCGTCCCCTACGCAGTGGTGGCCCCACAGGAGCAGGTGCTGCAGAGAGCCCCTGGGCCTCTGTAAGCCCCTGGGCCGCTTAGGAACAGGAAGGATTACTAAGTCGTGTTACTAGTAGTGGTCATCGCTGTCCCGTGAAGTCAGGAGCCCCCTGGGCCAGATCTCCCCTCTCTCAAAAGAGGTGGTCGTGCCGAGGGTTTAGGTAGACCCAGAGGCCCTTCTCCCCATGAACCAAGGGAGGAAGGCCTTTGGAGGCCCTTTTCTGGGGTCCTGTCACCTTCCTGATGCCTGAAGAAGGTACCCGCCCTCGGGTGTGTTTTGCCCACCTCGGATTTCTTGGAGCTCAGCGTTACCTCCCAACTTTTATATATATATATATATATATTTTTTTTTAAGTGTTTTCAGAGAGGTAAGGAGCAGGAGAGAGAGAGAAAAACATCAGTGATGAAGGAGAATCATTGACCGGCTGCCTCCTGCGCGCCCCACACTGGGAATCAAACCCACAACCGGGGCACGTGCCCTGTTCGAGAATTGAACCATGACCTCCTGGTTCCTAGATCAACGCTCCACCACTGAGCCACCCCCGCTGGGCATGCCTCCGACTTTTAAAGGGCCCCTGGCGCTGCTGTGGGCACCCTGAGGGGGCGGACCCCCTTGCTCCTTTTATCTATGACGGGCACCCTGGGCCCCACTGTGTAGGGAACGTGCTTCTGCCACAGAGTGACCTGCTCTGACCCATCTTACCTAATAATAGACAAACATGTAAATTGACCATACCGCCGCTACGCCCATAGCCAATCAGAGTGAGTATGCAAATTAACCTGACAAAGATGGCAGTTAATTTGCATACATCAGCACCCAGTGCCTGTGTCCTGGGAACATCCTGGCACCCAGGTCACTGTGAGGTAAGCCATTAGAGCCGAGGGAGCAGGGGCAGAGACTGCAATCAGCCAATCACAGTGCACTGGGGGTCCCCTGGCCAAGGTCCATGCCCAAGGCCGAAAGTGAGCCGTCAGTAGAACATCCCCTGAGGGCTCCCAATATGTGAGAGGGGCCAGGTTGGGCTGAGGGGTCACCCACCCCCAGTACATGAATTTTGTGCACTGAACCCCTAGTTCTTTCTATAAGCATGCATTGAGCGCCCTCGATGCCAGGTGCTGTTCCCAGCACTGGGACCCCCACAGTGAACTCTGCAAGCACACACTGCCCTGGGGAGGTGACAGTCCAGTGGGGGAGACATAGGAACTGGCCTGATTAGAGGAAATGACACAGTCCACATGATAGAGTGTGTGGAGTAGAGGTAAGGTACTGCTAGCCCAAGCAGGTGACTGAGCTGAGACCCAAGCCCACAATGAGAAGGAACCAGCCCTTTTTGAGCTGAGGGGAGAGTTTTCCAAGCACAGGGAACAGTACAGACAAGGCACAGAGGAGGGAAGCGGCCTGGAGGAGCAGAAGGAAGACCAGAGCGAGGAGATGTGTTGGAATCAAGGTCAGTGAACTGGGCAAGAGCCAGGGCATGCAGAGAAGGCTCAGCCTTTCCTCTGACCGCAGTGGAAAGTCACTAGAGGGTTTTAAGCAAGGGACTGTCAAGAGCTGATTTATGTGTTTAAATGCTCTCTAAGCAAAATAGCATTGCAGTTTGCCCTGGGTGTAGGGTGGGGCTGCCCCTGCGTGCCCAGCTGCCTGAAGACCCAGGATCTCTGGGGCCCACCCTGGACCAGCCCACTGCAGCCAGGGCAGGCACCTGGAGGAGCTGGTCACAGGGTTCTCTGGACCCTCACCTCAGGGAGTGATTTGGCCAGGACAGCAATGGACAGCTGCCACCTGAAGCCGGTCCTCCTCCTGATCCACCCTGGGCTTGGGCAATGACCTCATACAATTTGGAATGTCCCCTGAGTCAGGCCAGCTCTGCAGCCACAGGGGGCCAGAGATGTTGTTTACCCCGGCCAGGCCAGGGTTGCCACGGGGATGGGGCTGCAGGTAGGGGCTAGAGGGATATAAGCAGGACCTTCACCTGGGCTTCTTGACCATGGCATTGAATTGTAATGCCTAGATGTTATCCAGAGGGATCTTTTTACTGATGGGAATGGATTGAGGTCTGGCCCTATAATCACATTCCCCCCACACACATACACTCCCTCACCACCCCAGATGGGTCCTGAGCAGACAAGACGAAAAGGAATCACTATGCAAGTGCTTTGGATGCTTTGGACAGCAGTTCCCAGTCTGTGTTATCTGGGCTGGTGTCCTGCAGGGGGTGGCGTTACAGAGACAGACAGCATTTCCCACAAAATGTTCCACCCTGGATGGCTGCTCGGGTCACACGGAAGAACAGGATGGAAAACGGTTGATTGGTGGCAGCTTCCTTTTCTCCTTTTTCTTCCTTTGGGGCGGTGTCAAGATCCAGGTGCACTGTGGGTGAGAGTGTGTTGTGTTACAGGAATGTTATGTCACCCACTACCTGTCACTACCAGAACCAGTAAGTAGAGAGAAGGATTGGGTCTTTATGGGAGCTTTATTCAGATGGCCAGTGATCTGAGGAGACGGTGGGTTATGTAGCCTAAAAACATCATCTTACATCTCATCTCAAGGCGACCCTTTTTCTAAGGAGGGAAAGAGTTTGGAATTTAGGGAGAAAAGGTTAATCAGATGGTGATTCCTTTAGATAGATAGATAGATAGATAGATAGATAGATAGATAGATGATAGATAGATATTGATTTCAGAGAGGAAGGGAGAGGAAGAGAGAGAGAAACATCAATTATGAGAGATAATCATTGATCAGCTGCCTCCTACACGCCCCTTACTGGGGATCGGGCCTGCAACCTGGGCATGTGCCCTGACCAGAAATTAAACCATGACCTCCTACTTCATAAGTTGGCACTCAACCTCTGAGCCACATCAGCCGGGCTAGATGATGATCTTCATCTGCATCTCCCTGGGGCACAATGGCTCAGATACCATCTTGGCACTTGCAGCCCTCCTGGGGCATGAAGGTTGGATTGCTTGTGGGTCTCCTGAAGTCAGGGCAGGTCCCGTCATGCATTCCAGGCCCCAGAACAATAGCTTCTACATGCACCAGTCACCAAGCCTGATAACTATATAACTAAAACTAAAAATATTTAACTTTTTGAGTTCCCCATCAGGCAGGGGGCTGGCCTGGAGGCTAGGGACCCCAAGAGGGAGACTTTGAAGCCCAGGAGATTCAAACCCTAGACCTAAGCAAGTCTAACACATCCAGACCTCATGTTCCTCATTTGTGATATGAGTTGGGGACAACAAGAGGCCTGGCTGAGCCACTGGTGATGGGGGTTCAAGAGGGATGCGTATCAGGCACTCAGCACAGTAGATGGTCCATGGAGCACTCTCTCTAGATGACACTTGTTGCTTTTGTTGGAATTATTATGATGATGATTAATAATCATTACAAGTCTCGAATGCCGTTAGGAAGATCCAGCCTCAGCTTCGGCCCCAGGGTCCCAGAGTTGGGGCCTGACCTCTTCCTACCAAGGATACAGAGACCAGTGTGTCCGTTTGCCCAGGATCTTCCTAGATTTAGCACTGAAAATCCATCACCCCAGGAATCCCCTCAGTCCCGGCAAGCAGGACAGTGGCTCACACCGTCACACTGAGAAGTCTCCTTGGGAGATGGAATATCTCCAAAGTGACCAGAAGGGCTGTGCCAAATCATACTGCACGCCCGGGCAGGGCCAAGGCCTGGGGCTAAGGAGAGGTCAGGGTGGCCGGCGGGCCAGCTCCAGGCATGTGGCGCTCCATAAAGGGGCATTGTTGGTTCCTGTAGGGAGAGCCAGCCATGCCCAGGCGGGCCTGCACCCAGCTGGGGACGGAGGACAAGGAAAGGAGGCTCCTCAGGACAGGGGCTGGATTGTTCCTACCGAGGAATTGATCTGCCGAGAGCTGGCCCAGTCCGCCAGAAAGAGAGACACACGTAGATCGCCGGCCAGGAGAGGGAGGAAACTGCTCACAGATGGGCAAGATCGTGTCCCTCCACCTGACCCCGCTTCCCTGGCCGGGCCCCTGCCTTCCCCGGCCCTGGTGGAGCCCCTCCCCAACAGCTTTGGAGCTTTCTGCAAAGACAAGTCACCACTTAGGCCTGAGATCTCTCCCCCTGAGCATCTGGTTCAAGTGCAGCCTGGTGTGTGGGTAGTTCAAGTGCAGCCTGGTGGGTGGGCAGTTCAGGGGCAGCCTGGTGGGTGGGCAGTTCAGGGGCAGCCTGGTGGGTGGGCAGTTCAGGGGCAGCCTGGTGGGTGGGCGTGGACGAGCTTGAGTGCCAGTGCCGAGGGGGGGTGTTTTTAGTTATGCAGATTGGGACACAGGGGACAGGGTGTCCTTGCTGAATGAGGAGGACTTCACCTTCTGCATTGGGCTGTGGCGAGTTCCTCGGAACATTTAGTGCCTGCGTCTATATGCCTAATTTTTGGGCCCGTCCAAGGGGAGGTGATGGGAGATATTATCTCTTGGGCTTTTGTTGTTCATGAACCGTTGGATGAAAAGTCATGATTTTTTTTTTTCAGGGAGAAGGGGGAGGGAGAGAGAGAGAGAAACATCAGTGATGCCGACCTGGTTTCCAGTTAAGGGCACATCCTGGTTTACAGGCTTGATCCCAATCAATGATTCTCTCTGGTCATTGATGTTTCTAATGTTTCTCTCTCTCTCTCCTTCTCCCTTCCTCTCTGAAATCAAAAATATTTTTTAAAAAGAAACATCAATGGTGAGAGAGAATCATTGACCTGCTGCCTCCTACACGCCCCCCATCAGGAATCAAGCCCCCAACCCAGACATGTGACCTGACCGGGAATGGAACCATGTCCTCCTGATTCATAAGTCGATGCTCAACCACTGAGCTCCCCCAGCCAAGCAGAAAGGTCATGAGTTTGCAGTAAGGGGTGTGCCGACTCATTCACGGTTCTCACAGTAGTGATGACAACTGGTCCCAGTGGTTTCCCATGGTCCTAAGTTTACCGAAGTTACCGATGCTGTGTCCTTTTTATCTTGCAATGACTCTACAGCAAAGGTATTGCCATCGTCCCCTTAACAGATGAGTAAACTGAGGGGAGGGGAGGGTAAGTGAAATCGCTGAGGTTTCACAGCTTAGACAGCCAGAGTGGCATTTGAACCCAGGTCTCTCTGACTGTGGAAGCCATAACCTCTCAGGTGACCGCCCTCAGTGAGGTCTGCAGGCTGGGGGAACGTGGGTTTGCAGCTGTAAATACTCGAAACACCGAGTTTATTCTTGTGTTATTATTTATGAATTATTGTACTATTTTCCATATGAACAACTGTAAACCTACGTTCGTCCCGCCCTGTCTGACCAGGTCCAGTGGCTCACAGTGTCCTGGGTGAGGAGCCATTCGAAGCCTGGGCTGCAGTGGTTCCTTCATTCATTGTGCAAGTTTTAATCCACCCCCCTATTTGTGCCAGGACTGTTCTGGTTACATGTTCTAACCCTGGGGCGGCTGGTCACTAGCCATTACCATTGTTGGTGACCATAGCGCTAAGCTGAGTCTGATTCTGCCCTTCCAGCTCGCCTTGGCATAAAGAAACTCCTTCTGGGACTGCGTAGGGCCCTACACCCATGGCTTTGCCAATGCAAGTACCCCTCTCCTCACTGCCATCCCCGAGGACATCGCAAAGCCTGCCCCCCTCTGCTCAAGTGCTTCTTCCCATCCTGCCTCCTTCCCCTGCCCTCCCCATTCCAGTAACCCCATGGGCTGGCTCCCCCTAGCTCTGTTCTGACGCTTCCCACCTCTGCTCTGTCTTACCATCAGCTGACCACTGCTCTTCAAGAAAGATGCTGGACCTCTCTCCCTCAAAGCCTGTGACCGTACTGGCCACAGAGTAATGAGTCAATACACGCGCTCTGAATTGGCCTAAAATTCTCCTACCAAGAGCCATATGGGAGCGGTATGGGAGCCAGCGGTTCAGTAGACATTCGTTAAACCCTGAGGCAGACCCCCACAAAGTGACAGTCTCTTGGGGCCAACCGTGAGCACTGTGGTCACTGCCATTCAGAAAGGCTGGGACGGCTCCAAACAGAGCCCCTGGCTTGGTATGGGAGGGATCCGGGCACAATTCTCAGAAGTGACACAAATTTCTTTAAAAAGTGACACAAATCGAGGCCTGAAAGGAGGGAGAGGCTGTTCCAAGCAGAGGAGCAGCGCTGGACACACCTGCCTGTCCCCCCAGCCACAGAGATGTAGAGCCGGGGGCCCGAGCCTGGGTCTTCACAGAAATCCCCCTCCAAGATTACCTGGGGGGGGGGGGGGGGGACTTGGGTGCACATGGGCACCCTGTGTTTTATTCTGTAACGGGGAAGGGAGCTTAGGGTTCGGAACTGGGCGTGACTTTGAGTCCCAGCTCAGCCACTTGCTGGCCATGTGACCTCGAACAAGCCATCTCTTTTTTCCGCGGCTGTTTCCTCGTCGTCAAACAGGAAGAGGATCGATTTCTCGGCGTCACTGGCTGCTGATTCCTGGGAAAAGTGGCTCCTTTGATTTTTATGTTTTAATACATTTTTATTGATTTCAGAGAAGGAGAGGGAGAGGAGAGAGAGAGAGAGACATCGGTGATGAGAGACTCAGGGGTCGGCTGCCTCCTGTACGCCCTCCCACTGGGATGGAGCCCGCAGCCCAGCGTGTGGCCTGACTGGGAATCGAACCGTGGTCAGTGTTTGCTCCTTTGCAGACAAGGAAGCCAGAAGCGAGAGGGGCTGTCTGGTTCGGGGCCGCACGGCCAGCTCACGGTAGCGCTGGGACAGTGACCAGGCCGCGGCCCCTCTGGTGGCTTTTCTGCTTGTGCTTTTTCTCTCTCCGTCTGGAGGACAAGTTCCTCTGCCCTCTTGTCCCCATCAGTGACCCCGCTCGCTGACCTCTTCCCGGTGGGGCGGGGCTCCGACATCGGTCCTTCTCCCTCCAGACCCGTTCTTCGGCGAGCGCTACATCCACATCCTGGGCCGGCAGAAGCTCTACCACGTGGTCAAGTACACGGGCGGCTCGGCGGAGCTGCTGTTCTTCGTGGAAGGCCTGCGGTTCCCCGACGAGGGCTTCCCGGGCCTGGTCTCCATCCACGTCAGCCTGCTGGAGTACATGAGCGAGGTGAGGGCTCCAGGCCACCCCCATGTGGGGCTGCTCCTGGGCGCCAGGCGGGCTCCTTCCAGAGGGCCAAGCCCGGGATCCTGCCCCCACACACACACACGCTCTCCCTCACTATGCTCAAAGCACCAAGAGAGTCCAGGCTTGGGGACCTAGATGCCCCCCCCCCCATTCACGTTCCGGCGAGGCTGGGTCCAGCTCACATTGACCAGAACAGCCTCTGGAGTCAGACTGCCCAAGTTCAGGCCCATCAGACACCTGGCAGGTGAACTGACTCCCTGGGCCTTGATTTCTGACAAAAGTTCCTACTTCCTGGGATGGCTATGAGCGTCCGAACTTGTAAGACTCGTTCACAAAGCACCCTCGGGTCAGTGGGGAAGGAGGAGGCAGAAAAGGCACAGCTAACAGCACAGGTGGGGAGGGGTCTGGCTGCCAGGGTCTCAGACTGGCCCCTCCAGCGGGCACTGCAGAGACTCTAAGGGCAGCCTGGGCAGGACCCGTGTGGGCCAACTTCAGGAAGAGAGCTTGGGTGGGGCAAGATCGGAAAGTGTCAGGAGTGAGCGCTCAGCTGTCAGAGAGCCTGGGTTTAAATCCAGCCTCTACCACTTACTAACCATGTGCCCTTGGGCAGCTACATGAGAGGTCTGTGACTCAGAGGAGGTCTGTGACTCAGTTTCCCCGCCTGTAAAATAAGGGTTATAGTGTATCTAGCTCCTGGGGTAAGGCAGAAATGAGTCGGTGCATGGGAAGCCACCACAGGGCCTGGCACACAGTAGGTGCTCAATAAATGTACTGTTGCTATCAATGTCCCCCACTTGGGAAGGCAGGAGTGACAAGCACCCTGACGAGACTTTTGGATCCCCGCCCCTTCTCTCCCACGCCAGGCGATTCCGCTGACACCCATCTTCACGGACACCGTGGTGTTCCGGATTGCTCCGTGGATCATGACCCCCAACATCCTGCCCCCCGTGTCCGTGTATGTGTGCTGGTAAGCAGCGGCCATGGTGCAGACGGGCAGTGTGGCAGAGTGGCTATCGCTGAGGCTTCAGGGCAGACAGACCTGGGTTCAGATCCTGGGTTCAGACATGTAACCTTGCAAAGCTCAATTGACCTCTATGAGCCTCCTTTTCTCTGAAATGCTAACGTCACAGAATCTCTGTGAGGATCAAATGAGACCAAGCAGGCAAAGCGTCCATCCAAGGTCCTGGCACAGAGTTTTCGCTCTAAAAGTAAGAGTTGCCATTTCTTTTCTCACTCTTGGCCCATGCTGTGAAGTTGGGAACCCCCTGTGCAAAGGCTATTCATCTCATTCATGCAGCAGTTGTTTTTTATTGAGCACCTACTATGTGCTAGACAGCCATAACAAGATGAGAAGCAGGGGAAAGAAGTGCCTGCAGGTGGGTGCTGGCCACATCCAAGGGCCTGAGGTCCGGGCCCATCCCCTCCCTTGGTGCTAAGCAGAGCTCCGCTTTGGAATCCAGGGGAGTCATTTTGTTTGTTCATGACCTTGGCAAACACCGTGTGGGGTGAATTTACTTGGCCCTGGAGTCCAACAGCCTTTGCAAAGGTGACCGAACACAGGTATGGTCTCACAGCCTGGTGCCTGGCACAGCCTCCAGGTGCCCCGTGCTCTTGCCACCTCAGTCCCTCCTCACCTTTTTCCCCGCCTTCCCCTCTCCCTAAACTTCTCAGCATGAAGGACAATTACCTGTTCCTGAAAGAGGTGAAGAACCTGGTGGAGAAAACCAACTGCGAGCTGAAGGTCTGCTTCCAGTACATAAACCGCGGGGACCGCTGGATCCAGGTGAGGAGCCGGCTGCAGGGCGTGGCCCAGGCTCAGGCAAGACGAGCTGGCTTCACGTCAACATCCTGGCACCGCGCCGCACCACGTGTGGGAATTCTGCCGTCCGCTCGCATATGCGCATGTGCTCAGAGACATACATGTATAATGCAGTTCATTGCAGCCTAGGCAGCAAAAGCCAAAGCCTGTAAAACAAACCAAATGGCCCTCCCCCTCGGGGGACTGAGGGCAGCCTTCCTGTGGAGGACTCTGCAGCAGTTAGGACAGTGGTCGGCAAACTGTGGCTCGCGAGCCACATGCGGCTCACAAGCCGCAGTTTGCTGCTCTGTTGACTAATGAGTTTGCCGACCACTGGATTACGGGCTTAATCACAAGGAACAATAGCCTGTAATTATTGGAATCTAGAGTCTAGGTCAGTGGTCGGCAAACTCATTAGTCACAGAGCCGCAGTTTGCCCACCGCTGAGATAGGAAGAAGCCAACTGCAAATACAGAATGAGCTCCAAGTTAAGGTGTTTCTTGCGGGAGGATGTTACCAGTGGGGTTTTATAAAACGGGGTTCACAGGAACACACACACATGTCGGTGGAAGGAGACGTAGGAACAGAACCAGAGCCGTCACCTGCGGTCAGGAAGAGAACTGGGGGTGCTGGCTGGTACTCACTGGTGGTGCTCTGACTCATCTGATGGCTCCCCTTGGTGTCCCCACAGGATGAAATTGAGTTTGGCTACATTGAGGCCCCCCACAAAGGCTTCCCTGTGGTGCTGGACTCCCCCCGAGACGGAAATCTGAAGGAGTTCCCAGTGAAGCAGCTCCTGGTGAGATGCTGAGGGCCACCCTGGGGTGGGGTGGGGCACAGTCCTCGGGACTCTTACAGGACGAAGTGGTCAGGAAACCTTGGGCATCCTTGACAAATTAGTCTGTTGCCCAGAGCCTCCGTTTTCCCACCTGCGAAACGGGTCAGTTGGAATAGTGACCTCTGAGGGCCTCTCCTGCTCTGATAACTGACGCGTTTCCAACAAACGGGGCGTTTCCGTTAGGTGAGAAATAGGAGCTGTGTGTCACGAAGGCAGGTCAGGGCCCTGGCTTCTGCCGCTGCCCCAGCCCCAACTTGCAGTGAAATAAGTTTCCAAGAGGAAAATTATAGTTAAGCAATTGTCAAAAATCATGGTTACAACCTCCAGCTCATTAAAACGGTGGTTTTTCAGTGCATGTGTGTGTTTTTTTTTTATGTTTTCATTGATTTTTAGAGAGAGGAAGGGAGAGGGACAGAGAAATAGAAACATCAATGAGAGAAACATCACTGATCAACTGCCTCCTGCGTACCCCTCACTAGGGATCAAGCTCACAACCCAGGCGTGTGCCCTGACCGGGAATCGAACTCTTGGTTCATGGTTCAGCGCTCGACCACTGAGCCACACCGGTCAGACTGAATTTGTTATTTTTAAGCAATTTGACACACACCCCCAATTTCTATTCCTCTTTAAGGCCCTCCCCAAGACATCAGGGCTCTTCAGAGGTGACCCCTTGCCAGGTTCACACTTGCTTCTTGAGAACCTTCACTCCCCTCTCCCCCTCGTCACGGGAGACGGGGAACCCCTTGGTGTGAGCACCAAGCTCTGGAATGTCGGGCAGACCTGCTCTTGAGTCCCGGTTCTACCCCTTAGCAGCCGTGTGGCCTTGGGCAAGCAACTCACTCTCTTTAGGAGTGGCCTGAAGCCTCAGCTTGCCCATCTGTGAAATGGGGATGGAAACAGTATCCCTCTCACAGGCCTGTGGTGAAGACTGAAGGCGTTCTCTCAGGCATCCGTGCTGCACCTGATACACTGCCCATCGCTAGCTGTCATTATGTTTGTGGTCCCACAGCCCTGGACACTGTCCTCGGGGAGGACTGTCCCTTCCCTCCCACACCGGGAGGGCAGTCACACCGGCCCGCCACAGGCATGAGAACCGAGGCTTCCCAGACCCTCCTCTCGCGGTCCCAGGTCACCACCTGCCTTCAGTGCTAGCTGCCTGCTTGCAAAGCCCTGGGCTGCATTGTTCCCGAGGCCTGGGCCAAGCCGGGCCTGTGCCCAGTGCCTGCCCGCCTGTATGCCGCTGTAAAGCCCCGGCTGCCCCAGCCTCCGGCAAACCACACCCTGCCATCTGGGCTCCCAGGCGAGAAAGCGCTAAGCTTCCGCCAGCCATCCCACCCACCACAGGTGTCCCTGGGCCTCTCGGCTGGGCCAGGGTAACCCACACATCTTCCCACTTCACTTTTCTTAGTACAAGGATTTTTGTCAGACAAGCTTAATCCCAGCCCCAATGCAAGTTCCCAAGCAAGACCCCTACTTGGTTTGTTTTGTTTTGTTTTACCAAAAAATCATAAAAGGAGCCATAAAATTCAGGTAGTCACCAAGTTTATATCAACTGAGGACCCCTGGGGTTATGCCAGCTCCAGAGCTCTGTGCCAAGAAGGATTCTGAGGCTACATCTGGGCTCAGTGAACAAATATGTTTATTTGGGGATAGGTTGGAATGTCATATGTCACCTACCTGCCATTCCTGCATGTATCAGTCAGCTTTCACTAGGTAAGGCTGCAGTAACAAACAACCCCAAATCTCAAAGCTTGACAACAACAAAGCTCCATTTCCTGCTTATACTTGTTGGTTGCTGGTTGGTTGTCTGTAGCTCTGCTTCCTTGTTTCTTCCTCATTCTAGAGCCTAGGCTGCAGGAGCAGCTCAAGTCTGAGTAATGCCATGCTCCTAGCATGAGGATGGGGGAGAGTTGACAGGCATACGCAGTGGAGCTTACAGCTTTGGCTCTGAACTGGCATTCGGCACTTCTGCTCACATTTCATTGGCCAAAACAAGTCATATGACCAAGTCTGATACTGGGCAGGGAAGTATATTCCTTCTACTGGGAGGAAACCAGAAGTCACACAGCAATAGTTCAGGATGCAAAATCCTCTTACTGAGAGCAAGTCTCTGGGAGCAATAATACAATCTACCACCTTGCCGCAGATCACCTGATCCACCACCTCTTTGACAGCTGGGGAAACTGAGGGTCGGAGAACTGAAGAGATGAGCAGGGACATCCATGGCACAAAATGAGGACTAATCCTGAGATCACTGATGTACCTTCGTGTTTGGGAAATAGAGGCACATGCAGAAACTCAGATGCATACGTGTGCATTCACACACACACACATACACACACACACACACACACACACACACACACTCTTATGTGCTCACGTTCATGCCCACACTCACCCCAACATGCTCACAAACTCAGCCTCCCCCTGCCAGGCTCTACTCTCTGGTGGGAATAAGAAGACCATGGATGACCCCCGCCCAGAGGCCAGGTGCCCACAATGCTGGGCCTAAGGTGGTCAAGGCGTGATCATCAGAAGGTGACTACCTTGGGGCTAAGGACACTACGTGGCTGCAGGACACTAATGATGGGTGTATGCCCCCTGCCTAGGGCCCAGATTTCGGCTACGTGTCCCGGGAGCCCCTCTTTGAGCCTGTCACCAGCCTCGATTCCTTTGGGAACCTGGAGGTCAGTCCCCCAGTGACTGTGAACGGCAAGACATACCCCCTGGGCCGGATCCTCATCGGGAGCAGCTTTCCTCTGTAAGAGAAGCCGAGGGGGTGGGGGGGGGTTGCGGGAGGGCAGGGGGGGAGGTTACTCCGTCTCTTGGGGAGTGGCTTGGGTTGCTCATACATGGAGCAAATGACTGAGAGAACGAACCCCTCCCTTGACTCTCTGATACAGACATTTACGGAAAGAAAGCCAAGTTAGCCGGTACATCTCAGCATAAATTAGGGTCAACTATAAAACTAAATAAAAAGCTATTTTCCTGAAAGGGGAGGCTCTATAGTGAGATTATAGGCCACGTTGGAAAGGGATGAAGGAGTCTGGAGAAGGAATACTGAAAGAGAGGAGTGGGCCGAAACCGGATTGGCTCAGGGAATAGAGCATCGGCCTGCGGACTGAAGGGTCCCAGGTTCGATTCCGGTCAAGGGCATGTACCTTGGCTGCAGGAACATCCCCAGTAGGGGGTGTGCAAGAGGCGACTGATCGGTTTTTCTCTCTGATCGATGTTTCTAACTCCCTCTCCCTTCCTCCCTGTAAAAAATCAATAATATATATATTTTTTTTAAAGAAAGAGACGAGTGAGAGCACACCAACCAGTCCTAGAGGGGCCATTCACAAAAGAGCCAGAAGACCGCATGGCCCTGCCCCAAAGCCTGAGAGCCTGGCTCCATGGCTTGTCCACAACACCCTCCTTCCATCCCCAGGTGCCCACCCCCTCCCCCAGTCAATGAAAAGGCAGAGTCCCCTTGGTCAGGGAGTGGCTGGGGAGGGAGTGAGCACTGTGGTCCTCACTTCCCCAAAGGGCTGCCGGGAACCTGCACGTAGGAGACCAGAAGGATTTGTGCACCAGGTCCCTCAGCCAATGGGATGCTCTACCTTCTCAGTGGAGGCCACTGGCACGTCAGTGACCATGTGTCCACCTTTCTGTCCTTCTCCCTCCACTCAGTAGCCTCATCCTTTCAGCAGGCACTTCCCAAGCACCAGCCAAGTGCCAAGCCCCGTGTCCAGCATGAGGCTGCAAACAGGAAGCCCCGCCCTTGCCTTCCAGGAACTGGGGATTGAACAGACATGAAACAAGAGGGGTGTACAATGACATAAGGGATGTTAGGGAGCCCAAGGAACCCAAGGAGGGCGTCTCTGACCCCCATGGGGAGTTCAGAGAGGGCTCGTAGAGATAAATATTTATTGAGGGCCTTCTCTATGACCAGGCATTATTCTAGGCTCTGGAGACACAGCAGTGAGCCCAACAGACAAAGTCCCAGCTCTCGGGGAGTTTTTATTAGGGTGGGGGAAGTACAGGAAATAAACATGGAAGAAAGAAAATAAATGAGATACCTCTGGGTGCTAATAAGTACAATGAAGAAGATAAAATAAGGTTACATGATAAAGAGTGATGGGGCAAGGGAACTTTAGTGATTGTGGTTTTGAGAAAGTAACTTGAAAATGAGGGCTAGATGATGAGAAAGAGGCAGCCGTGGGGAGATCAGAGGGAAAGAACATTCCAAATAGAAGGAACAGCAGGGGCAAAGCCTTGAGTGGTAACAAGCTTAGCAGGTAGCTGGAGCAAACAGAACAAGGAGGAAGAAGGGGACATGAGAAAGGAGAATCAGGCAGGAGTCAGATCAGAGAGGAATTTGTTATCTACCATAAGGACCTTCTGTTATATTCTAAGGGTACCGGGGAGATTGAAGACCTCAAGGGGTCTGGAAACCAGGAAGGGCTTCCTGGAGGGAGTGTCATTTGAAAAGATTAAAAATGAATTAAGTAGAAGTTAATGTAGCAAAGAGGTGCAAAGGCTAGGGCAGATTTTGGAACCATGCCTGTGCCCTAGACCCTCCAGCCGTCCAGGCGGGACCCCTGAGCACAGAAGCTGGGGCTGAGGGCTGGGCTCCAGGCCCTTTGCTCAGGCTCCAACTGCAGCGAATGCTCCCTTCTCTCCAACTTGGGCTCAAGCACCTCCCCGCCTGCGCCAGGTTCTCTCAGCCCTGCAGTGCGGGCTTCTTCCCATGACTGCTCTGCTGATGCCACCCTGGGTTCAGGCTGGGGTCCAGAGGCTGCAGGCCTCCTGGTGAGGCAGACATGGCGGGCAACCTTCTACATCGCCGCCTCCTCTCAACCCCGCCCCAGGTCCGGCGGTCGGAGAATGACCAAGATCGTGAGGGAATTCCTGCAGGCCCAGCAGGTGCAGGCGCCCGTGGAGCTGTACTCAGACTGGCTGACCGTGGGCCACGTGGACGAGTTCGTGACCTTCATCCCCATCCCGGGCACAAAGGTGAGCTGGCTTCCGAGGCTGGAGTGAGTAGGATAGTGGAGGACCCACGTACTTGTCAGCAGAGGGTGGGATCCAGAGGAAGTGGAAGAAGGAATTAGGCCGGAGGTGGTTTGTATGTTGTAGGTGTAGCAGCTAAATTTTTCTAAATATCTTTTTATTGATTTCAGAGGGGATGGGACAGGGAGAGAGAGATAGAAACATCAATGATAAGAATCATTGATCATGCCAAAACCAGTTTGGCTCAGTGGATAGAGTGTCAGCCTATGGACTGAAAGGTCCCAGGTTCAGTTCTGGTTAAGGGCTTGTACCTTGGTTCGGGCACACCCCCAAATGGGGGGTTGTCCAGGAAGCAGATGATCAATGTTTCTCTCATCGATGTTTCTAACTTTCTATCCCTCTCATTTCCTCTCTGTAAAAAATTAATAAAATATATATTTTTTAAAATAATAAAATAAAATAAAGAATCATTGATCAGCTGCCTCCTGCACACCTCCTACTGGGCATCGAGCCTGCAACCTGGCCACATGCCCTGACCTGGAATGGAACAGTGGCTTCCTGGTTCACAGATCGATGCTCAGCCCTGAGCCATACTGGCTGAGCTCCATTTTTAACCCAATATTTCCAAAATATTAGCCTTTCCACATGATAGCAATGATAGCTTTTTGCATTCTTTTTGGCATAAGTCTTTCCAGTCTGGTGTGTGTTTTCCTCTTAACATCTCAATTCCGACTAGGCACAGCTCAGATGTCCAATAGCCGTACAGACTAGTGGCTACTGCATTGGCCGTGACACCCCCGAGAACATGCGTAGGGGCTGGGGCTCTGGAAAGGGGTTCTCTCACTCTCTGAAGTAAAAGGAATGGCTGCCACTTCACACCCTGGGATGTGTGCAAATGGCCTGGCCTCTTGGCCACTGGAAGAAGCTCTTCCCTGGGTCCAAGGCCACCTGTGGCTCCGAGATTTGACTCCCTGGAGAGATTTCTATAGCAGGAAGCATGGGAAATATTCCTCTGACATAAGAAAACCCCGCCAGCCAAAACCAGTTTGGCTCAGTGGATAGAGCGTCAGCCTGCGGGCTGAAACGTCCCAGGTTTGATTCCGGTCAAGGGCATGTACCTTGGTTGCGGGCACATCCCCAGTAGGAGGTGTGCAAGAGACAGCTGATGGATGTTTGTTTCTAACTCTCTATCCCTCTCCCTTCCTCTCTGTAAAAAATAAATAAAATATTTTTTTTTAAAGAAGAAAGAAAAGAAAACCCCACCAGGCAGCCTTAGCCACGCAGCGGCCGCTGGGCATGGGGAGGCTTGAGACAAGTGCAGGCAGGGCTCCGGGTCCTCAGGGCAGGGCTCCCTCCCGCTCCTCGGCCTCGGCTGACACTGTGCCTTTGCAGCAATTTCGGATGCTCATGGCCAGCACCTCGGCCTGCTACAAGCTCTTCCGGGAGAAGCAGAAGGAAGGCCATGGCGAGGCCGTCATGTTTAAAGGTGAGTACCCACGGGGCCCAGGCAGGGAGCAGGGGCTAAACCCCCAGAGAGACTCTGGGGAGGATGGGACTAATGACCGAGTTATATTCTAAGGGTAACAGAGGAGATTTCACCTGGGGTTGCCCTCCTGTCCGTGAGCACCCAGCTCCAGGGGCCTCTGGTCAGCTCCAGGGGCATCTGGTCAGCTCTAGGGGCGTCTGGTCAGCTCCAGGGGCCTCTGGTCAGCTCCAAGGGCATCTGGTCAGCTCCAGGGGCATCTGGTCAGCTCCAGGGGCCTCTGGTCAGCTCCAGGGGCCTCTGGTCAGCTCCAGGGGCGTCTGGTCAGCTCCAGGGGCGTCTGGTCAGCTCCAGGGGCCTCTGGTCAGCTCCAGGGGCCTCTGGTCAGCTCCAGGGGCATCTGGTCAGCTCCAGGGGCCTCTGGTCAGCTCCAGGGGCCTCTGGTCAGCTCCAGGGGCATCTGGTCAGCTCCAGGGGCCTCTGGTCAGCTCCAGGAGCATCTGGTCAGCTCCAGGGGCATCTGGTCAGCTCCAGGGCGTCTGGTCAGCTCCAGGGGCCTCTGGTTAGCTCCAGGGCATCTGGTCAGCTCCAGGGGCCTCTGGTCAGCTCCAGGGGCCTCTGGTCGGCTCCAGGCTGTCACCGTGGTGGGAAGCATCCTGCACCATGAGCTGCCCACGGCTCCTTAGTGTATCAGCAGCAGCGATACACTAAGTAAACTTTAAATGTCCCCAGACCCAGAGGAGACTGAGATGGTTCAAAACTGATGTACAATCTGCCTTCAAGGAGCTCGTGTTTTAGAAAGGGAGAGAGACACATACATCCTGCATTTGAGGGGCAGGAAGGCAAGGGGGAGTCAGAGGCCTGCTCTGCAACCACCACTGTCAGTCCCAGAGTGGGACCTCCCTGCGTCCTTGAGACAGCCACACAGCCCTGGGACAGACACGGCGGGGTGAGGTTTGCTCTTAAATTAATTATGGAAAGACGGACAGCGGGTCAGGCGGAGAGAGTGAGCCAGGTCAGGCGGCCATGGCAGTTCCTTACGCTTTTCCTAAACTACTCTTGGTCACTTGCAGGTTGGTTTCTCCAGTCCACCTGCTTTCAAAAGGCTCCCCCCTTAGGTGGGCTGACACTTACACACATGGCTGCCCTCCCCGTGCCGAGGCAGAGTTCCTGACAGGGACTGTGGCTAGGACAGACAGGACCCATTTAAGGACAGGCAGGACCAGTTTAAGGACAAACAGCACCCGTTAAGGCCCCTGTCCTTTTTAATCCCTCACCGATGGTATTTTCTTTTCTGGGGTTGGCAGGCATGAGTCTTGACTTTCTGGAGGCTCCGCTCTATATTAAACATGCCTCCAAAGCTACCCATAAGATCCCAAAACCATTATCTTTGTACAAATACAGCTCGGGTATGGGCTGAGAGCCCCAGTCTGTCTGCACTGACAAGCTATAGGCTGGGAAGTACAATGTACCAGAAGCTCTTCCCAGGATGTGCCACTAGCTTTGAGACCTTGGCCAAGTCATGGAATGTCTCTGTGCCTCAGTTTCCTCATCTTTCATTCTAGCTCGTAGAAATGTGAGATTACTGAGGTAATCCATGCAAAACATCTGGAAGCATGCCTGCACCCAGTAGGTGCTCCATGAGCACGAGGTGTTACTCACAGCGCAGAAACCACACGGGCCACGTGGTGGGACAGGAGGCAGATGGCGGCACAGGGCAGGCAGGGGCCGAGCGTGAGGCAGGTCCGGAAAACAGGAGGGTGGCACCTCTGGGCATCTTGCTCCTGCCATCCTCACCCTGGAGGGCGGCTCATCCTCCGAAGCAGGCTCCAGGTGGGAGACTCAGGTGGCTCACTGGGCCACCCGACCCTCTGGCCAGAGAGAGAGCAAGGCAGCTGCCACCCAGCGCTGGCCTGGGGGACATGCCCTCCCCTCCACCCCCACGCCCTAGAAAGGAGTGTGTGCTGGCGTCCCCAGGCAGAAGAGGCCTCACTTCTCCCAGGATTGCCCTCCTGTGCCTCAGCCTGTTCCCAGCCCCAGCCCCCTCGCCCCAGCAGTCAGCCCAGAAGCTGGGATACCTGAGGCTAAACTGTCCCCTGGCGCCGAAATCGGTTTGGCTCAGTGGATAGAGCATCGGCCTGCAGACTGAAAGGTCCCAGGTTTGATTCTGGTCAAGGGAATGTACCTTGGCTGCAGGCACATCTCCAGTAGGGGGTGTGCAAGAGGTAGCTGATCGATGTTTCTGACTTTCTATCCCTTTCCCTTCCTCTCTGTAAAAAAAAAAAATCAATAAAATATATATTTTTTTTAAATAAATAAATAGCCAAAACTGGTTTGGCTCAATGGATAGAGCGTCAGCCTGCAGACTGAAAGGACCCAGGTTCGATTCTGGTCAAGGGCATGTACCTTGGTTGTAGGCACATCCCCAGGGGCTGGGGGGGGGGGGGGGTGCAAGAGGCAGTTGATTGATGTTTCTCTCTCATCAGTGTTTCTTTCAATCCATCTCCCTTCCTCTCTGTAAAAAAATCAATGAAATATATTTTTTTTTAAAAATAAAATAAACTGTTCCCTGTCCTCTGATCCCCACAGGCTTGGGCGGGATGAGCAGCAAGCGGATCACCATCAACAAGATTCTGTCCAATGAGAGCATGGTGCAGGAAAACCAGTACTTCCAGGTGCGGGCAGGCAGGGGCCCAGCTGCCGCTGGGTAGGGCGGGGCAGAGGGCCCCTGGACTGTGCCCGATGTCGCCTCTCCCATCCTCAGGGCTTCCGCAGGGAATGGCCAAGGGTTTGGGGCACATGACAGGTGGAAAAGCTTCAGTGAGCATTGGGTTCAGCCTCCCTGGTTGACCCCTGTGCTAAAGCCGGGGCTCAAGGATGCAAGGACAGGACGTGCGTCCGCAGAGGCTAGAAGCAGACAGGGACCTGGGGCGGTAGGCATACCAGGCAGCGCTAAAGAGTGCCGACTCTGTACGGCTAGAGAGCCCATAACATTTGGGGGAGATACACCCCTTTAAAATGTGATGAAAGCGTGAGACCTGCTCTCCAGAAAAACACATCTGTGAATATATGCCCTGAATTTAGCAAGATGAAATGGGTCTCTGGGTGAGGAACAAATAGTCACACGTACTAGTATGTGGAATGCTACCAGGTATGGGACCTTACTTTACATGTGTGACCAGTCAGGACAGCAGCGTGTCCTGGGACTCAGCACTTTGAGAGAGGCAGGGAAGGGGTGCTGGTTTATGTCAGAATGAACAGCAGTGATGACCAGTCTCTGTGGGGGGTTGCAGTAAGTAATCTTTGCTCTGGCCTGAGCCCAGCTCGCGGGTCCAGCAGCAGTTACATCATGGAATAGTCTCTCCTCCTAAGTACCAGGTTTACAAAAATAAAAAACACAGAAAACAACCAATTTAAACAAAAACACGTGATTGGCTCATATACGCAGGAAGTCCTGTCGTGGAGTGGACTTCAGGCATAGCTTGATCAGGGCTCCAGCTTCATCTACCTGCACTTCTTAGGTCTGCAGGTGCCCTCGTGGGTGGGGGCATAGCTGCAACAGTTCTCACATCCACCCAGAACACTACCCATAAAGACAGGTCTTCTATGCCCCCAACAACAAAACAAAATACCTTCAACCTGATCTACTGTCCAGCCCTGAACCTGCCCCTGGGGCAAGGCAGAAGGGGCGAGCGTCCACTAATGAGCTCTCACCGGAGAGCGTGTGGGCGATCCAAGACAGCCTTGCAGGGGAAGTGGAGTGGAGCCTGGAGAAGCGAAATCCGCAAAACCCAAGCCAAGTTCACTACACCCCTTAGTGCTATCTGAAAGTTGACTTTATTATAATATCTGCTCTCTGGTCTATTTTTTTGGCATCCGATAGATCTGAGGCGAACTCTGGGGTGCATTATGAAGTGAAATCATGTCCCTCCCCACTTTTGGGAATATGACCTGGGGCACCTTACCAAGACCTCCATGTCTTCAGTCCCCTCAACTGGGGTTCACCTCCTTCAGGGTTCCAGGTTGTGACCCCAAGTATTCCTTCATTACCAGCCTCTCCCACACCCCCTTGGCTTCCTCCCTTGGCCTCCACTTTCCCCGAGGGTCCAAAATGCCATTAGCACCTTCCCTGGAAGCAGATTCTGTCAGAGCAGGCTTCTCCATTTCCCCAGGCTCCTGCCTCACCTTTCTCCTGGACTCAGGGTCTCCCAGGTGCTTGGGGCTTCTCCCCAGACAGGCATCCTTGTGGCCTGAGAATTCAGTGTGTCCAAGGCCTGGGTCAGCCACACCATCTCCTCTGGCCTGGTTCTCAATTCTAGGGCCATCCTTATTCTCACCTCCTGGGGTGGCCTGAAGAGTCCACGAGAGACTGTGTGGCAAGCACTTAGCACTGGGACTGGCTCATTTACCCAGCACTGGCTGGTAGGATTGCTGTCATCTCCCACTCTACTGCTGTGTGCCTGAGCCCTGGTGAGGACGCTGGAGGGGGCAGGGGCGCTGGGTGAGCCGGGAAGGCTCCTTGAAGTGCTGGGCCCTGGGTCTGATGCTCAGACAAGAGTGGAGGTGACAAAGGTGGGGAAACCAGAAAAGCCAGCGCTCCTGTACCTGTCACTGCAGAACCCATAAGCAGACAAGGATGGAGTCTTTATGGGGCCGTTACTCACATAGCCGGTGATCTGAGAAGATGGCGAGTTTTGTACCCTAAAGACCATCTTACATCTCCTCTCAAGCTGGCCCTTTTTATAAGGAGAAGGAAAGTGTAGGTGAAGGGGTTTGGAATCAGGGGGGTGGGGGTGGGAAGGGGGTAAATCCGGTAAAAGCTGCAGTTTAATGATCTTCCGAGCATCTCCTGAGCATCCTCTCAGGACCGTGATTCTTCATCTGCATCCCGGGCGGGGACACTCTCTCCCTGGGGCACAATGGCTCAGATATTGTCTAGCTCGCTTGCAGCCCTCCTGGGGCACGAAGGTTGGATTGCTTGCGGGTCTCCTGAAGTCAGGACAGGTCCCAACATACACTCCAGGCCCCGGAACAATAGCTTCTACATGCACCAGTCACCAAGCCTGGTAACCATGTACCTACAGCTGTATACAGTTCTGTATCAGGGATGTCCTCTCATTGCCTGCCCTCCTCCCCTCCCAGCGCTGCCTGGACTGGAACCGTGACATCCTCAAGAAGGAGCTGGGGCTGACGGAGCAGGACATCATCGACCTGCCTGCTCTGTTCAAGATGGACGAGGACCGCCAGGCCATAGCCTACTTCCCAAACATGGTGAGGCGCTCGGGACCCCAACCCGCCCCCCACCAGGCCAGTTAGGGGGCATCCAGATCCAGAACGACCCCTGGGCTGAGGCTGTCCATTGGGAGGCCCAGGTCCCAGTCCTGGCTGAGCTGCTGTGTGGCCTCAGCACCCACCCCAGGCGCTTGGCCTCTGGGCTCACTCCCTCTGGAGGGAGATAGGCTCGCCCTGGCTGCCTCACTGGCTCCTGGGGAACCCTTCACCTTAAACAGATAGGAAAGGGCTGTGTACGTTTAAAAAGGCCTTTGTGGAGCCCTAGACAGTGTTGCTCAGTGGATAGAGCATCGGCCTGTAGACCAAAGGGTCCCGGATTCAGTTCCGGCCAAGGGCACGTACCTTGGATGCAGGCTCCTTCCCAGCCTGGGCCCTGGTGCAGGAGGCAACCAATTGCTATATTTCTCTCACATCAATGTTTCTCTCCATCTTTCCCTCTCTCTTCCACTCTCTCTAAAAATCAATGGAAAAATATCCTCGGGTGAGGATTTAAAAAAAAAAAAAAAGACCTATATGGACAGGGGATGGACAGGGGAATTCTTGTTATCATAGAGGAGAGTTTCTATGAGATAGAAAGAGGTTCAAACACACACACATAGATGCATGTATGCATTTACATGCATGTATGTATGTACACTCAAACACACATGTGCGTTTATATGCACGTGCTGCTGCATACATAGCTATTTGCACGGGCATATACAAGCACAAACATACAGAAGAAAGTGATTTCCCACTTCAGCTCTGCCATGTAGGAGTTGCTTAGCCCCCTCTGTGCCTCAGCTTCCTCATCTGTAAAGTGGGGACAAATCACAATACACACTTCATAGAGTTGCTGGGAGGGTCCAGAAAGTTGAGAGCAGGGCCAGGTGCATAGCAGGTGCTCACTAAACAGGCGCTGTGGCCTGCCCTCCCTCACAGGTGAACATGATCGTGCTGGACAAGGACCTGGGCATCCCCAAGCCGTTCGGGCCCCAGATCGAGGAGGTGTGCTGCCTGGAGACACACGTGCGCTCGCTGCTGGAGCCCCTGGGCCTCTGCTGCACCTTCGTGGACGACATTTCCGCCTACCACAAGTTCATGGGCGAGATCCACTGCGGCACCAACGTCCGCAGGAAGCCCTTCGCCTTCAAGTGGTGGCACATGGTGCCCTGACTGCGGCGGGCGCCGTGTGCCGGTCTCAGCCCGCCAGGAAGCGGCGTTGTGGCGAGGCCGGCCCTGTGGCTCTGAGGGCAAGAAGCCCCTCAGCCATAAGCATCAAGAAACTTTGGGGGGGAAAAAAAACAAAACAAAAAAGGTTATTACTTACAGGACCTAGAAATGACACAGCACACCTGGGGCCACACCGCGAGGTCATGGGGCGCGAGAGCGCACGGGCCTGGGGTTCTGCTTTTATTGGGGTCGAGGGTGGGGGCCAGGGTTTCCCCAGGCTCACGCTTCGTCGGCACATTTAAAACATAGGAGTGGATGTTACAGCCCAGAAGAGCAAAAGCCAGCTGCCCAGATGGTCAGTTAGCAGCCAACCAAGATCCCTCAGAGAAAGGAGCGGGGGGAAGAGGCCAGCAGAGAGACGATGTGCAAGAGCCGTCTTCGAGTGGCCGCCTCGGCAATCGGCTTCGGCCAGGCTCCTGCATGGCAACCCTGAGAGAACCCCAGACAGGGCCACACCACCCGAGTTCTCCCCGAGAGCTCCCCCTGCCCAACCAGGCCCACGCGGGAGGCCTGCAGGAACTGGAGAGGGATTTGGGATGTCAGTGCATTGCCCTCCCCCAGAAGGCCTTCAGCATCCACTGATGTCACCCCCAGGGAACCTCAACTCTGTCCTTCCGGAACAGCAGCCGGGCGCGAGGCCAGTATCAGCACAGCCCTGACATGGAGACAGCAAAGCCGCAGCCCCCCAGATCTCCCCTAGAGAAGCCTTAGTCCCTTGTCCAAAACTGTGAGCAGGTAAAGGGGGAAGGCTCAGGGCTCGCCAGTTCTCCTGGTGGCCATGCCTGAAGTCAAGGTGGATCCCAGGGAAAGGGACCCGAGACCCCGACATACCTTAAGCTGCCATCATCATTTCAAATTCACCTGCCTCTGGGTTCCAGGTGGCGACCCCAAATATTCATTCCTTACCAGCCTCTCCCACACCCCCTTGGCTTTCTCTCTGCGGAGTAGACACACCCTTGGCCTCCCCATTCCCCGAGGGTCCAAAATGCTGTTAGAACCTTCCCCAGAAGCAGATTCTATCAGAGCAGCCTTCCCCATTTCCCGAGGCTCCATCTGCCTTATCTTTCTCCTGGACGCAGGGGCTCCCAGAGGCTGGGGCTTCTCCCCAGACAGGCATCCTTGTGGCCGGAAGGTTCAGAGCGTCCAAGGCCATGGGCCAGCCACACCCATCTCCTCTGGCCTGGTTCTCAATTCTAGGGCCAGTCCCTGATCACCCTCCTCTCACAGGTGCCTCAACTTCTTACTCAGGCCCTGCCCCAGGGCAGTGGTTGGCAAACTGCGGCTCACGGTCACATGCAACTCTTGGCCCCTTGAGTGCGGCTCTTCCACAAAATACCACGGCCCGGACAAGTCTGTTTTGAAGAAGTGGCTTTCGAAGAAGGTTAAGTTTAAAATATTTGGCTCTCAAAAGAAATTTCGATCGTACTGTTGATATTTGGCTCTGTCGAATAATGAGTTTGCCCACCACTGCCCCAGGGTATAATTAAACACCTGACCCTCCTCCCCAGCCTTCAGACCCAACACCTAGGGACCCCTGCCCGAAGAGCCAGTTCTGGGCCAGCTGCTGGCCTTGGGAACGATTGATTCTCCACTGAGGTTCACCAGAGTATGTGCTCGCAGACCCTCTCGTGTGGACATAACCAGTTCGTTCTCTGGCTCCCCTGACAAGACTCACCTGCAACTAAAAAAAAAAACAAAGTTCCTTTAGCGCCAGCTGATGTCAGGAGAATACATGAGTTATATTATAATTCCACATTGAGGGTTAAAACAAACCAATTTATAACCGATGGAAAGATTATAAATTTGTATTCTTAGGAGACAAGGATTTTCTTCTGGGTTATTGCATTCAGTCATCCAATAAACATTGGTTGTGTGCCTACTAAGTGCCAGGCGCAGTGCTGGGTCCTGAGGCTACAGGGGTTAGTAGCAGACTGAACGTAGCCCCTTCCTCATGGAGCCAGCAGCTCCCGACACGGCACCCCCGTCTTTAAAAAGCCAGCCTTTGCCCCTTCGGGGATGTGCTCTTTAGAAATGCCGGGCTGCTGTATTCAGAAAACGCACCGGTCACACGGCTTCCTGCAAGTCACTGTCTCAGAGAAATAAAAGGCGGGGGGAGGAGGTGCCTTCATGACACAGACCTCCTTCCTGTCCAGCTGGGCCAGGACCACCCGAAATGTCAGACCCCAGAGCCTTCAGAAGCACGTGTGTCCCTGTGGGGACAGAGGCCCCTGTCTTTGGGGGGCAAAGCCCCAGATCTTCTCTCCAAACCCAGAGCTGAAGACACCAAGTGCCTATTGGAGACTGTTTTTCTGGAGACTTAGAGTGGTTTTTTGTGTGTTTGTGTGTGTGTTGGGTTAGTGTGGGTTTTCGGGCTTGCTTTCATTTTTTTCTAGTCTATCTTAAGGGGAAGTAAGTGCTTCTCATGTAGAGACAGTGTGTGTTTGTAGGTTTTTCTAACGCTCTCCCAGTCGATAAGTCAGTAATCCCCGATGATTCTAGAACCCTCAGGACTCAGGCACCTGTCCCATCTTGCTTGCCCACCTGTGTGACTACCCTGGGTGTGGACTCTCCCTCTCCCTCCGCCCCCTGGACTCATTGCTCTTTCCCACCCCCACTTCCTATAAATCGCAGGCCTAGAATACACTACCGTGTTGCAAAACTCAGCCGAGTTCCTGTTTCCATCCTTATTTTGAAATACGTTGTGTAAGAGGGCTGGGGTGCTGTCAAGGTACCACAGCTTCCACTTTCTGGACAAGAGGCCATGATGGAGATGAAAAGATGTGGGGGAAGAGCCTGATTAAACAGCAATGAAATAAACGGTGAGAGGGGAAGTCACGTGGCTGTTGGTGTGATGTTCATTGCTGCCTCCCAGACACAACCTGGAGGACGCAGACCACATGGCCCCCTCTTCTGGTCCTACAGCCCCTCTTCTGGACACCCTGCTTTTCTGGGCACAGGGTCAGGCCTCTCAGCAAGGGTATCTCAAGGGTTTGGAATCCCCCACACACTCCGTGGATGTGTATGACCTGGCCACCGCCCAAGGTCAAGACCACTACCCACGATAGAGTCTGGCTGTGTTTTTCTGGTGGGGTTCCCCAGAAGCAGACCCTGAGGTGAGCTTTTGAGAACCAGTGATTTATTGAGGAAGTGCCTCTAGGAGAAGCCAGGCATGGAGTGAAGAGAGGAGGACGGAGAAAGAGAAGAAGCCAAACGAGAGTGTGGCTGCAGGGGCAGCCTCCGCCTCTCACTGGGAGCTCTGGGGTCTGTGTGGAGCCTGAGTTCCTGCATCTGCAGGTGGAGTGTGGTGCACCTGCCCCAGTCAGTCATTGGCTATGCGAATAGTGGCTCTCGGAATGGGTACGAGGGCACTAGTAACCCATGGGTAATCATCTAAAGAGGATAATAGCTGGGGTTTTTAGCAGCAAAGTCACAGGAACCGGGAATGAGCTCCCAGAACCAGAAAAGGATCTGGGCAGGGCACCAACAGCGTCCACTGCTCTGGGAGCACCATGATCTCACAACATGGAATTGTTGCACACAGGTACTTGTGATTTAACCCATGGAATAAAGAGCCACACAATATAGCCATGGTCTAACGGGGTCTTGGAGACCCTAAAGTTGCTTGCTGAGCCTAGAAGCCACTTCCAAACTCTTTGGGGTGCACCTGGGGGCTTCTTACCCCTGAGTCCCATCTTGGGCTTCTGGATTGATGTTTTGGGCAGCCATTTTAAGGGGCCACTGCAAAACAAAAATCACTAGTTCTCTTACTCTCAAACTTAACTCATAGGTCCAGCCCTCCGAGGTCACCCTTCTCTTTTATACCCAACTCATGTGGCCCGAGCCACAGCAAGGCCAGTCTTCCGTGGGTTTCCTGACCCACTTGTGTCTGAGTCTCTCCAAGGGATGCTGGTGTGCTAAAACCATCCTGGTGGTGTTTTCACATTTGACCACCCACTCGCCTCAGAATAGGTGAAAAGCCACCCAGCCTTCTAGAACAGTACTTCCCAATAGAAACATAAAGCAAGCTACATAGGTCATTTTACATTTCCTAGTAGCCACAGTGTCAAAAAAAAAAAAACTGGTGATATTCATTTTAATAATATGTTTTATTTAACCCATCATTTCCAGATTATTGTCATTTCAACATGTTATTAAACTTTATAAATACTAACGAAATAGTTTACATTCTTTTTGGGTAGAAAGCCTTTGAAAGCTGATGTATACTTTACACTTACATCTCTATTCAGACTAAGTCAGATTTTGAGTGCTCAATGGCCACGAGTGGCTATCATACCGGAAGGCGTAGTTCTGGAAGTCTCCCCGGCAGGCTGTAGAAATAGACACATTTCTTAAATCCCCAGAGTCCAGTGAGTCTGGCTGACATGCCTGACAAAAGTTTAGCATTGTAATACCAAAAAGAAGTCTAAAACAAGCACTGGCCCTCTCTGCCCTGCTGTGCAGAGCCTCGCCCCTCCAGAGGTCCTCTCGCCTGAGCCATAGCTGCTGCTTTGTTACCAGGTCTGGCTTGCTTTTCAGCAAGGAAAGTGCCCTTGGCCAGGTCAACACGGGAACCCTACCAGCCCCATGGAAATAAAAAACACTCCCTCACCTCTAGCCTCCTTCCCTTCACCATTCTCTAGGATGCTACTTGATTCTGCATTTTAATGTAAGATGTTCATGGGGTTGCAGGTGAAGGAAGTTGAGTCCTCATTATCCAAGCCCCTTCATTCCAGCTCTGAGCCATACTATGGCACAGCCCCCGACAAAAGAGCAACCAGGGATGAATTCTGCCTTCCAGCGGGACTTATCCAGGATCCTCACCCAAGTGGCATTAGGTCCCAGGGACTGCTGGCAATGTTATTTATAACTAAATATAGTAAGTGACACGAAAGGACAGCTTGTGGACTCCCTTCTCCAGATGGACAAGCAGAAAAGGACCTGCTCAGGCAGAAAGCTCAGCTGGGCAGCCTGTCCCCTGCCTGACTGAGGGGAGAAGCCACCCCTTGGCCAGCTGGTCTCCTTTTCAGCCCTGTTCTCTAAGAAAGCACAGGGCTGGTCCTCGCTCGCTGGTCACGAAGCAAACTGACAGGTTCAGGGCAAGCCTGCTTTGCCTCAGCCCCTCCTGCTCTGCACGCTGAGGCCCCTTTCTCACAGTCAGGGGCCTACCCCCAGCTGACTCTCTAAGAAGACCCTGACCAGCATGCCAGGCCCTCTTCACAGGCGACTGTACTACTGAATGTGTTGAAGAGATACGTTCAACCCTTAAGAGGAATGTCTTATTTTCTTCCTGATGACAATTCCTCACACACCATTGGTGCTCAGCAAACATGTTTTGGATGAAAGCATGAAACGTCTGTTCAGCCAAGTAACAGAAGCAGAAATAGCAACCCAACCAGATGTGAAGTAATCACACAACTATTTTTTTTAACACCGACTACATGCCAGACACCTGCCAGGTTGAACTATAAGAAATGCCATTTTTTTAACATATTTTATTGACTTCTTTATAGAGAGGAAGGGACAGGGATAGAAAATCAGAAACATCGATGAGAGAGAAACATGGATCAGCTACCTTCTACACACTCCCTACTGGGGATGTGCCCGCAACCAAGGTACATGCCCTTGACCGGAATCAATCCTGGGACCCTTCAGTTACAGGGTGACGCTCTATCCACTGAGCTAAACCGGTTTCAGCTGAAATGCCATTTGGAAGGTCAAAATGGTCACCTAGAGTGGTTCAGCCTAATATTTTACGTTCACCGCCTCATCTAATTCTCACAACAAAGCTATGAGGTTATTATCCCCACTTCACAGATAAGGAAACTGAGGCTCAGAGAGAACGTGACTTGCTGAAGGTTACAGAGCAGGAAGTACGGGTGGTTCCACCTGCTAAACCCCTGCTCTTGACAACCTCATCTTGGAAATAACTTCCTAACCCAAGTTCAATGTCATCATTCTTTTATTCATAAACTAGGGGCCCGGTGCATGAAATTCACGTGGGAGGGGCAGGGAATGTCCCTCAGCCCAGCCTGCACACTCTCCAATCTAGGACCCCTGGAGGGATATCTGACTGCCCTGGTAGGATCTGGCCTAAATGGGCAGTCGGACATCCTTCTCACAATCCAGGACTGCTGGCTTCAAACTGCTCGCCTGCCTGCCTCCCTGATTGCCCCTAACTGCTTCTGCCTGCCAGCCTGAGCACCCCCTAACCACTACTCTGCCAGCCTAATTGATGTCTAACTGCTCCCCTGCCAGCCTGTTTGCCCCCAACTTCCCTCCTCTGACAGCCTGGTCACCCCTAACTGCCCTCCCCTGAAGGCTTGATTGCCCCCAACTGCCCTCCCTTGTAGGCCTGGTCCCTCCCAACTGCCCTCTCCTGCGCCTGATAGCCCACAACTGTCCTCCCTTGCAGATCTGAAACCTCCCACTGCCCTCCCCTGCTGGCCATCTTCTGGTGGCCATCATGTGTCCACATGGGGGCAGGATCTTTGACCACATGGGGGCAGCCCTCTTGTGTGTTGGGAGTTTCATAATAGTATTCCATCTGTAGGAAATGAGAAAATTGGATCTAGGAAGAAAAAGTGGGGAGAGAATTCCATTCATTTACTTCATCCTTTGTCACCCATTCTCTTCTCTAAATTCATTGTTACAGCATCAGACACTTGCCAGCCTCCCAAATCCTTAAGAGTTTCACAAACTTCTGGCTGGGGCTCCTCCTGCTCAGAGGTATTGATGGATGGCTGTAGGGACACATTGTGAGACAGAGAGCTCCCAGATCCCACACAATACAACAGGAACTGTGAAAACAACCCATGGAATGAGCAGAGTACCAGCTGCTCCACGCTAGTTCCCAGTGATTAAGCCATGATTTGCTGGACAGCAACAGGATTACCTCCTGTTCTCCCAAAAGAAAAAAAAAGGCAAAGCAGTTTGAGTCTTTGTTTCAGTCATCCCAGAGGAATACCTCATTGTTCACCAAAGAGCCTTTCTCCAGTGGAGACTGAAACAAAGACGCAAACTGCTTTGCCTTTTTTTTCTCTTTAATTTGGAGCCGATGTGCCTCTTCTAGAAGTGAAGCGCAGGAGCCCGTGGACAAGTTTCTCACACACCCGTTCCTCTGGGACACACAGTGTGACACGTTCCCCACAGACAGTAAACTTGTCGGGGAAATCCACTTTTCAGGGCACCTGGGCACATGAAGACTCCAGCGCATGCCCCTGGAAAGAAGACCATGCCCCCCAAGTCTCTATGCAACTTCTCCCAGACCGCCAGCCTGAATTGGAGCTGTTTCTTTCCTGGGTTGTCAGATGGGGATCTCCTGCCCGCCTCCTGCTGGGGATGGGGCTAGGGCTGCGATTGGGACCCCGTCTCCCCGCCGGCCTCCTGTGCGCCGTGGCCCTGCCCCCCACCAGCCTCCCATGAGCCACAGCCCCAGCACCCCTGTTCCTGATTGGCTGATAGTGTAGCGAAGGTGCATCAAATTTGCATATTACTCTTTCATTAGATAGGATGTTGCCTTTGTGCCAGTCATTTTTGTTAACATACTAGATGGTCCTATTAGAATCTTACATTTAGAAAACCCTGTTACTGTAAGCAAGATGCCTAGAGATTATAGGGTTCCTATAAACCCCTTAAAGGCAATAGAGCCAGAGAGAAATGACCTCTACATAGCACAGTACGTGCTCTCGAGGCTTTAGCTCAGAGTTAAGATGGCATCGCTAAATCATGAAAACCAAACAATACTCATTCACTTACCCACTCATTCTTTTTTCTCCCATTAATGATCACTGTAAGCATCTATTGTCAGGAAAACTAGAAAGATCATGTAAGTTTTCATCTAAACCACAGTGAGAGAGGGCATTCGAAATAATCCCACAAGGACGGCAGGTGAAAACCAGAACCAGGCTGGGCACACCAGGATGTCTGTTCTCCCTGGAACGAGACATGATCTCAGCCCCAAAGAAACTGACTGACAGCTGGGTCAGGGAGACAGGCAAGCACAAAGAGGCAGACTGATGGAGCAGGCACGTGATAACTTGCCAGGAACCAATTCCAGCATGTAATAATTATAAGAGTTTTACCAAAAGGTTGGTGAAGCTTGGGCAGCTCAACAAGGGTGAGCCATATATGTAATTTACCTTTTGGAACTGGCTAAACGGCACTTCTCCCAAACCTGAATAGGATTGTTAGCTGCCAGACAGCTCAGAGCATCTAAATCTGCATTTTATTGCCTCCTGTTGGCCAAACACCTGAACAGCTGTAAGCTAGTCCCCAAACTGACAATGCTTCTGTAGTACCCTACCCTTTGAAACCTTACCCTTTGAAGTGTATGCCTCCACCTTGAGTTAGGACAAATTATGTTAAATAAAAGCAGGGTCCTGAGACAAGAAGGGAGTCTTTAGCTCCTTTAGCTGAAGATCCTCTGACCCCCAATGCCTTTCAAAATTATCTTTTGTCCACAGATTCCTTCTTAATCATCTACACGCAGCCCCTTTTCTCCAGAATCCTGAACCCTTTGTAAGGCTGGGACAAGTATCCCAGCAATAACTGTTTGCCAAATGGAGAAATAAATAAGGTACAAAAGGCTGTGGATTCACACACAATTATTTCCAGCTGGGAAAGGGTGTTCATTTGGGCTAGGGTGAGTGACTGTGGAATGAATGAAGATAGGGACGAATGACTGGGGAAAGAAGGAAGAAAGAGCTGCCAAGCTGAGTAGAGATTCAAAGAGGCCTGTGTGACAGGTTTGGAAAATGGTTATCATAGCGTGGCTAAGATAGAGACTGAAGTCATGTGGGAAACACTAGCGTTTGAGCAATGGGACCCCCTAAATGTTTGGAGTAGCTGGAGCCACATGACCAATCTTGTATTTTAGAAAGAGAATAGTAACGTGTATTTCTGGATTGCTTTTAAGCAAGTAGGAAAAACATTTTTTAAAAACTACTGAGGAATGATCAAACTGTAGTACATCCCCACACTTAACTATTTTGCACCACGTAACATGAAATAGATCTGTGTGTGCGGCAGACAAGAGAAGAATTCCAAGACAGAGCACTTGATGTTGGCTTTTTTTTTAATCTAGAAAAGCCATGGATTTCTGTAGCAACATACATATGCTTATACATGCAAAGAAAAAGATATGGAAGCAATCCCTTGAAACCAACAATCGGAATCACTTCTGGGAAAGAAAATGTGACTGAGGGGATTTAAACTTTATGTTGCTTAAAATTTTTACATAGTGGGAATTTAATTGCTCATGCATTTTTAAATAGTTTAAAGCTGCCTGAAACCCTTGGCATCTTGTTTATGCTGAAGTCTCCCCCTCTTGATTAGCATAATCTCTTTCTCCTAATAAGTCACAGTTCTCTCAACCTCTCTTTCCCCCTAACTCGGCTTCCCACCACCAGTGTAAGAGTGATAGCTCCTCACAAATATCAATTTATTTGCTCCTCCTCCATGTGAGATGATTACGCTTCTCTTCCCCACTTTACACAACAGAAAACCAATGCACAGAGAGGTTAAGTAACTGGTTTAAGGTCACACAGTAAATGGCTGGTATAATAGGATTTGAATCCCAAAGGCCTGCATACTTAGCTACTTCACCTCCCTGGCTCTCTAGAAGGTCGACTTTCTTTTTAGCATTAGTGATGAGAGAGAATCATTCTTTGGCCGCCTCCTTCATGCCCCCTACTGGGGATTGAGCACACAACTGGGACATGTCCCCCGACCAGGAGTCAAACCATGACCTCTTGGTTCAAAGTCAGTGCTCAACCCCTGAGCCACACCGGCCAGGCCTGACTTGCTTTTTTGTTCTACAGCCCTCTGACTGGCTGTTGCCTGTGAGCGGGTATGTCACCACTGCAGATGAGGAGTTACCACTATTGCTCTTCTGCACTTCATTCCATGGTTCTGTCTCTGAGAGAAAGGGGTGCTCAAAATTCAGATCAGCTGGAAAGGGAGTTTTCTCGTGGACTGTGTTCACAAAGCGCACGCCCACACACCCAGAGGACCAAAGGAACCGCTAATTTGAGAGTATGCTGGTGATGTGGCAA